>JAFBJR010000112.1:4210881-4277354 GCA_016785285.1 Brachirus orientalis | reverse complement strand
CCCAACCGGTCGAGGCAGATGACCGCACATCTTTGAGTCTGGTTCTGTCAGAGATTTCTTCCTGTTAAAATTGAGTTTTTTCTTTCCACGGATGCCTTGTGCTTGCTCATTGTATGAACTGTTGGGTTTCTTTTCTTTCTGTAATATTGTAAAGGTTTTGGCCTTATTATGTACAGTGCCTTGAGATAATGTATGTTGTGATTTGGCGCTATACAAATAAAATTGAATTGAATTGAATTGAATCTGGTCATCTAGGAGAAGCTAAAACCCTTGAACGTCTACGCCAAAGCTATCACTGTATGAAATGAGGGAGGATGTTCAGCTGTAAAGAGATGTCAGTCCTGTAATGCCTGTAAAGCTCCAGGACCAGTGAAGAGAACACCTTCGCATTGCACAAGAATGTCAAAAGAAGACGTATGACATTCGAGCAAGAGAACATTCTTACAATGGAGATTTAGTGTATGTCAAGGACGACACCAAAAAGAAAAAAAAACTGAGGCCAAAGCTAAAAAAATGCAGCAAAATCATGCATCATGATCGACTGAAGCCATATGATAGTGACCCAGACATACAGTCACCTACAGAGGATGACTTACTGGTTCCAGAGCCACCACTACCAGGAGACAATGGTAAGAATTCAGAAGAAAGAAGTTCACTTGACACATGTGGTCAACACGAGACACCTCAGAATAAAGCTCACAGGTGTGAGCTGAAGAAACAAGGTGAAAAAGAAGACATTCCACAAGAAACTGTCACATAGTCCAGTGGACACATAGTCAATAAGCCAGAGAGGTTCAGGAAGTAGGAAGCTGCCAGAGGGTAGAAAAGGTGTTGAAAGAAAATTAATGCTGATTTAAGTAATTTGTTATTAATTTTTTTTTATAGTGCAGGAAAAAGGGGTTATGTTTTATTCACAAATTGTTTGTATAACAAGTAATTATTATCACTGAGCAGGACACTGAACGCAACATGCATGTTTGCGGGATTTAACAAGAGTTGTGAGTTGATGTTGCAAGACACCAATAACCTGCATGATTGCTGTGAAACCGTTGTATGATCTGTACTCACCGCTGAAGTTCAGTAAAGTTTCTAAAAGAGGGATTTCTTGTTGCGTGAAGTACTTTGCACCCACGCACTTCCAAACAAAGCAGTTAGCTTCCCACAACGAGCCTAGCATGACAATATTGTGGGAGCCTGGTCTGTAGGAAAGGGTAAAGTCAAAACGTCCCAGGAAAAGGGACCAGCAGGCCTGGTGGGAGTTGAGCCTTTCAACCGAGCGGAAGTAGCCAAGGTTTTTATGGTCAGTCCAGATGATAAAAGGTTGCTCAGCTCCCTCCAGCCACCACAGCAAGCAGTTCTCTATTGCCCACATCATAATTTGATTCAGCGGGGGTCAACTTACAGGAATAGAAGGCACAGGGGTGAAGCTTCTGGTCCTTAGGATCCCTCTGAGATAGAACTGCTCTGATTTTGCTCTGAGTTTTACTGATTTTTCCTGGAGCATTCGTTAATCTGAAAGGCATCACCTGATATTCAAAATAGGACAGTGTGACAACTTCCCATGGGTGCAGTGAATTTACCCACTGAGCAGCTTTCTCTCTGACTAGGTTAGACACAAAGGCTAGACGGGGGCTATCAGAGAAATAAGTGTTTGGCTGCTGCTCAAACACTTTTCTATATTGTCTTAGGCAACGTGTACAGGCTCCTACCTCCCCCCAGTAGAACTCCAAAGCAGAAAAATGCCAGCTTCCAGTGCAGAGAGGTGGGTCCGGGTGGTTGTCCTTGGCCCCCAACAACAGTCCCTCATTACCCTCAATCCAATGGCCAGACGGAGTGAGCCGATCCGGACTTGGAGGCGGCGCTCATGTGCATCACACACCCATAGCGGTAAGGCTCAAACTCCCTCTGTCACTTAAGGTTCACCCTACATTTCATGTCTCTTTATTCAAGCCAGTGTCGTTCAGCCCCTTGTGCCCTCCAGTCGAACCCCCACCACCCGCCCGTACCCTTTTTGGATCGCCCGTATCATCTTGGATTGGATGTTCGTCGCCGGGGCCAGGGCTTCCAATACCTTGTGGATTGGGAGGGTTACGGACCAGAGGAACGCTCTTGGATTCCCCACGGACTCATCATGGACCCCACCCTTTTGGAGGACCTTTACAACACCCACCTAGACAAGCCTGGTAAGGCGCCCAGAGGAGCCTGTTGGGGGTGGTGGTGGTGGGGGGGTACTGTCATGAGCTCCGCCTCCCTCCTTCCCTCCGCTGTGATTGCACATTCACAGCGGACTGGCAGGTGATTTGGCAGCAAATCACCTGCCAGTGAATCAGTGAATCAGTGAATCACCTGCCAGTGATTCACTAATCAGTCGATTCCTTCTTAAGCTCCTGATCTCCTGGGATTCATCACCAGTTTGTTGTCTTCTCTCCTACTGGTAACATGTATCGTCCTGGCTATTGTATATGTCTCGCTGTCTGTCTTACCTCGGACTAACCGTTGTTTGTCTCTCCTCAGAGCCTGAATGTTTCCACTCGTTCCTGTGCTATTAATTCACTGTGGATATTCACTGCCTGCCTGTCGATTCACTGCTCCACTGTTCTGGATTGTGTTCACCACTGCTGAAGCGGTTTCCCCACCTGCGCAATGTGCATTCATAGACGCTTTAGAGCGTCTATATTCTTAAGCACATTTATGATGTAACTGTGAAGTTTTATGCTGTGTAATAACTATTTTTTAAGTCTTCTTTTTTTTCTTTTATTTGCCCTTGTTGTGTTGATTCTCGTGTTTATTCTATATGACATTTTTAGTAAGACAAGGGGACGGATAGAATTATTTATTTATTTCAAATTTGTCTGTCATTGCAATATGAGCTTCTGTGTCTGAGTTGCACCCATCTACCACAGTCACAGACTGGCTGTCAAATAGTTATGTCAGAACAAGCAGAGCAATAAAGGCCAGTGATGCTTTCCTCTGACTGATGCTAACAGAACATTGACCACAATCTGGGCTGAGTTATATGGCAGCTATAGTGTAAGATTGACAAAAGGACTGCACATCCTGGCTTGATCCATACCTGACCCTCATTTTCTTGATGTTGTCTTACATTATTTATTTTCCTTTTATACACACACAACAGACTACACAAACTTGCACAACTTCTCCCAGCCTGACTGCCCAATGGCTTTGACTATTAAAATCTGCAAAAAGATCTGCTTATCTCTACCAACTAAAATCTGCAATAATCAATCAACAGAGTTTTGTATACACTTGTACACACTTTTCTAAACATCAGTTCACATCTGCAATTTGTAGAAATACAGCATTTCAAAGTAGAAACAGCAGGGTAGCTTTCCATCATGAGCTTCATCTTAAATTGAAAAGGCCCCACATCAGTCTTTGAAGTCAGTTTTCATCTGTCTCCATAGTGCCAAACAATCTGCAAGGTTACATTTCAGTCTCCAAGTATAAAGGTTCATTCACTGTGTCTTTATCTGGTTTTGGATCAGGAGCAGCACCTTTGAGTGCTGTGATGACAGATAGATGCTTGTACCCTGTGTCCATTCTCTTTGTTGACAGGTCCTCTGTTCTGATTGACCTTGTTCTACCATAGGATTTAGCGATGCTTCACTTATCTACATAACATATCATCTTATATTATTATATTTGATTGACTTAAAGATTCTTTATCTATTTATTGTTATCTATCTTTGCATTAAAAGTCACAATCATCCACATTAAAAATATATATGCATTTTTAACTCTTCATATTCTTTCAAAAGATTTACAAAAACAAATAAATTAAGGTTTGAGGCTTTTTCTTTAGTGAGTTTAATGCTGAATGATTTGATTTATGCACAGATGTGTGTGAGCAAATGGAAACATAAACACAGCTTTCTCAAGCAAATCAATTTTCCTTTGAAAGACTCCTCGGAAAACATCTGCATGGTAACATCTGGGAATGGCAGGAAATACGGCATCTCCGAGCATGACGTGCAGTGAATGTTTTCAAGAAGTACTTCACAGTGGAGCAGAGGATTTAGTCCGACAACCTCCAACCCTGACAGAATTTATGATGTCCAGCAGTAAGTGGTTCCTGTCATCTTTCAAACAAAGTACTGTACTCATAGCTCTGGTGATTGTTGTCTCCTGGCATAATTACTGGTATATCGTGTTTTCACAATATGTCCACCACATTGTTCCAGCTGTTGTCAACAGTACACTTGTGTGATAGGACTTAAGTGTAGGCAACAGAGGAGGATTAACTGCTCACTACAGCATAAACACTTGCAATATCCTCCCCTTTATTTAGAACAATTCTGAAAAGTCTTTGTGTGGAACAAACCACAGACTGAGGAGAAATATATTTTAACAGCAGGAGTCCCCCAACAGTGTGAGGGGAAATCAGAATTCCAGTTAAAAAGCCATCTAGTTTTAATGGTTGTCGTCTGGCACTGGTAAGCTACGAATTATCTGGTATAAATTGCGCCTGAGATTGAAGAGCTGAAACGACTGCACCTGGTCTGACACAGCTGTTTCCCACTTAGTTCTGCTCCATAGATGAGCCAGCCTGATTTTATGTTAAGGCCTTGAAAATATGCTTTAGAAGGAAAAATGGCAAAGACTCTTTAAGAACCGGTATACAGGTATAAAGTGTTTAACTTTAACTTTGACTGAAGTGAATCTTATTTGTGTATTTATATAGCACACTGTGCATTTAGCCCCTTTATTGATACCAGGCAACTTTTAAAATAGTATTTAATTTCTGTGAATTTTTGAACTCATAATTGGTTTAATTTCATAACTCCTGCCGGTGTGTTATAGAAAACAAATACTGAGAGCCTCTTCTCTGACTTGATGTTTTCTGTCAAGGCAAGCAGATGCTCAGTTGAGGTTTATTCAGTGATTTAGAAAAGCATGTGCAACACATTATCCTCTCTTCATCCATGCCTGTCTCTGCAATTTTTATCTTCCTGCCTTGTTCTAACAATGACAAAAGGAGGGTGCATTAATATCAAACAGGATGTGAGTTTAGAAACCACTTCGGATTCAGTTAAATTTTGAAGCAGTTTTTTTAAAGAGCAAAATAAAGATATTATAAAAGAAATTTATTTACTACAAGTTTTCTCAGTAAGTGTAAAACTTTACTAAACACTTGTTCTGACTCCATGTAGAGGGGAGCAATGTGGGGATCTGTCCAGCACTGAGCCAATACTCCCCATTGATCACCTGTCCTTACACCAACCATTTTACAAATGGGACAAAAATGTTCATTTTTCTACCACATGTTCAATACACAATGGGATACTTAGTGGGAAACATTGACCAGAATGAGTCTTTAAATGTGCAAATTTCTCTTGCAGAATGTTATTCTTCAGACTGAGGTAATAGCAGCATTGTAGAAAATATGTTTTATATTCATGTCATAATCTGGAGAACTTTGAGATAACTTGAGTACTACATGATGCAACTGGCTGCAAAACAGTTGCAAGCCATCCATCCATTTTCTACCACTTTTTCCTCGACTTTAAGGTTGGGGGGGGGGGGGGGGGATTTTCGGGGGGGGGGGGGGGGGGGATTTTCAGCTGAAAAGCAGGGTACACCATGGACAGGTCACCAGTTCATCACAGGGACCATTCACTCTCATAGTCACACTTACACTACCAGTCAAAAGGTTGGGCACACCTTGTGTCCAACAAGGTGTAAATGACTGATAGTGTATGGTCAGTTAGACAAAGCTGGCATACCCAGACAGAACCCACATGCACATGGGGAGGACATGCAAACTCAACAGGCTGAAATGGGATCTGAACTGGCAACCTTCTCATTATGAAGTAACAGTGCATAGCAACCTTTCCCCCAAAAGTAAGTGGAGCTATTATTGCTCAGTTACACCAAAAATATGTTGCCTACCCCAGCTTTAATTCTCTCTCTTAATTATTTAAAGATGTGGAGTTTATCAGTAATGTGTTTATTGCACAGCTGTTGTAGCTTAGACCTCAGGCACAGATGACATACACAAGCAATTCACAGTACGGACCACAGAAATAACATTACTGCTATGACTACTGAAGTTTGTGAAACAACACATAGATTCAATTGAGACATTGGCAAAATAAGACCATATACAGTATATATTTCCTCGCTTCATACACTCCCGTGTCTGTGAAGCTTGACTGGAAATGTCAGTCCAGTGAGAAGCCTTAGGTGGAATGTGAAACAGGTGCTGCACAATTCGTTTCCCCCACAGCGGGGGTGGAAGAAAAACAGCTGCCCCTGCATGAACATGAATGACAGAACACCACATTCTCCAGCCAGCTGCATATTCAGTTGATCCCTTACTCACACAGTCAGACTTCACGGATAAAATACAGTATGCATACAGCATGTAGCCTACTCTGAATCCAGTAGATTCAGTAGAGTGTTTTTTTTCCCTCTCCACTGTTGCCAAGTGCTTGCTCATTGTGTTCCTGTTGGGTTCCTCTGTAATAATTGTAAGGTCTTGACCTTACGACGTAAATTGCCTTTGAGGTAATACATGCTTATGACTCAGCGCTATACAAATTGAATTTAATCTAAATTTCTTTGTTCAAGTTCTTTGGTTGATTCATTTTAATACTGCACATTTTCCCTCACAAGACTAAACCCATTCTTATAAAATCAATCTTTCAACACCTTGCGTTCTTGAAGTGGCACTGTAACATCTGGCATGGAGTTAAACGTTGAAATTCTTGCTGTGGATTCAAAAAGACTTCTTTTCATTGAATCCACTCAGACGCTTGAGAGACTAATAAGTCTCTTGGCAATGACCTTCAAATACATAATTATGTTGCTTGACATATGCACAGCCTCTAAATAGATTTAACTTGTTTTGCTCATGCATAAAAAGTAAAAATAAACTTCTTTTTCAGAGACAGTCAATGAAATTGCTCTCTTTATACAATGTGTATTTACTGAAATGTTTTTTTTTTTAACATTTAACAGTTATTGTGGCTTTTACCCTTCGACGTGTGCTGTTGCTGCTGCCTCCCCTCCACGAGTCCGGTCCTGACCATAGTTCATACCGACACAACACTAAACCTACTGCTGTGCAACAATACACACACTTACACACCACAGACAGCAAATTGCTTCTCCCATTCCCTACCACGCCCTGCCTTCATTCTCTGCCACCTGCAAAACAAACTGTGCTGGAAATTTCACAACTAATTTCCCTGTGTCTGCCAAATACCTTTGGGAGCGGAAGAAATCAAAACCTTGGATCTCCCTTCTCCCAAAGAACCAGGCATTAACCTAACCCAAATAGTAAATATTTCTTAATGTGAAAATTATTTTTATTAAATCCGCTGTATTTCATTATTTTTTTTCAAATGGAGGTAAGAAAAAACAAAAATTGCTTAACTATCATGAAGAAGCTGATTTATGTAAAAAGGATAAACTGGAGAAGAATAGAAACCATGTGAAAGCTCCCAGTTTACTTTGGTTCACACATTTAATGAATAACATGCTCTTCTGTGGGCTTCAGGTCAGCAGGACATTGTGAAACTAAAAGCCTGCATTTCCTCTAAGAAAGAGTGAAAACTGAGACCTGCTTTGCTTCAGGGGAAAAATCAAAGAAGGCACATACCTTAGCAATGAATAAGGATCAACAACACGGGTGGAACTGGCATTGCAAGGGCTACAGTGCCTCCTGGTGACAGCTCTACTGAACTCCACATAGACAGGAATGGTAGTGAGTCAGTGGCCAAATGTGCCAAAGAGGTGAGTGTCGAAAGCTCTTTGGAAAAAGGATTAGGGCTGTTTATGTTGGCCAAGTGGCTCACTGCCAGAAGCTCAAGTGTGCAAATGTCTTAAAGCTGCAGTGCTTTGGTTTGCTCGCTCATGAATCTCTTTACTCCGTTTGCCGTCCACCCACACTGCTACAGTGCCTCCTGGTGACAGCTCTACTGAACTCCACATAGACAGGAATGGTAGTGAGTCAGTGGCCAAATGTGCCAAAGAGGTGAGTGTCGAAAGCTCTTTGGAAAAAGGATTAGGGCTGTTTATGTTGGCCAAGTGGCTCACTGCCAGAAGTGTGCAAATGTCTTAAAGCTGCAGTGCTTTGGTTTGCTCGCTCATGAATCTCTTTACTCCGTTTGCCGTCCACCCAGACTGCATGGATGGTTGTGTTTTGTTTGGGGGGGGGGTTCCTTCAGCTTCAGCCCCCCCCCCCCCCCCCCCCATTAAAGAACACTACTCCAAAAATATGCTGGTCTCATAATCAGCCAAATATTAAACACCCCCATTAAAACACAACCATATACAGAATGTTCACTATAAACCATGAAGCAAAACTTTACAAAGCTTTTTTTTTTCATGTAGATTTCACAGGGTAATCAAACAGTTATACTGTTATACCAGTAAGACACAATACAATGGATTTGGAAAATTAAAGAGTAACAATCAGTTTATGTCAAAGAAATATTCCCTCTCTCTATAGGCACTGACTTGATATGGATTTAATCAACTAAAGACACGCAGGGAGTAGATGTGTCAAGGTTAGAGGTAGACAAAAAAGTGGTGGGCAGAGTAGGTCCATGTATCAACCGTAGGATAAGATTCGGACTGGGAGATGGCAGCAGGCCAGAATTCTGAGGCCTGGCTCAAGACCAGAGCAGAGTTAATGAGCTGTACTTATGAGACAAGGTTCTCAGGTCATGGAATAATAAAAGACACAAAAACTCTGCCGCTATAGAGTTAAATTTCACATTTTCCTTTTTAAGTCTTCTGGAAATTTTGGACAGTTTTGACATAGTGACTCATAAAAAGCATATACTGTACGTACGTATGTCTGTGCAAATATAGTCTCTGAATGCATATTAAAAAAGATATTTGCACATAGTTGAGAGATTTTTTTTTTTTCCCCCTCACTATGTTTGAATTCTTGAAGCTTCAGCGCCTAACTCAAGCCTCATACTGGATAAATATAGCAAGTTTTATAATTTTAAACATTTAAAATATTTACTTTTAAATATATATTTTTTATAGACTAAAACTCTTTCAATTTAAGTCATTATCTTTCAGACTCTTCCTTCCATTACGACAACCTTCCACAGACCAGATGCTGGGTAGTTTTAGCCATACTGCTCTATTGCTGACCTTGTACTTGAGACTTACAAAGGAAAACACAAACAATTCTTTTTGCCTTTGGACATATGAACTATTGCTCTTGAGTCCCCTTTACAGTACATCTACTGAGACGGTCCAAAACCAAGCAGTCCTATTTCCGGTTTTCAAAAAGCGAAGGCAAACACAACGTAATTATATTAAATTATATGTCAGCACAAATATATGTGATTAAATGTAAGATAATTATGCCAAATAAAATAAGTAAAATGTAAAATGTATATAGTGGAGCTATAGTTGATCATCCTGTTTATTAATACACATATTTCCTTACATTGTTTCTGTTTTTCTTCTAATTCTACTTTGTTATGATTTTTGGCAGCTGTAACACTGCAAATATCCCTGTGTGGGAGGACTGAAGGAAAATCTTTATTTTTTTGAAATTAATTAGGAGTATTTACTTCTTGTACTACATGCATGAGTAATATCAAGTACCTTAATTGTGTATATTTTGAGTAATCCCAGGCCAAAGTTCACTGTTACAACAAAAATTTGCTTAATTGTCCATTTTGAAGTGTTATAACATACATAATTTTTATTAGTAGTTTATGATTTTACATTCACTGGACTCAGTACCTCTTATACTTTATTCACAAGTACATTTACTGTGCACTTTTGGAGTGATCCAGGGTCAAAGTTTGCTTTTGGCAACGAAAATGAGGTTAATCATTATTACTAGTATTCATGTTGGCAGTAATGACACCGGACTCAGCCAGTCGGAGGTCACAAAGATTAATGTTAAATCTGTGTGTAGGTACGCTAAGTCAATGTCGGACACCGTCATTTTCTCTGGACCTCTTCCTAATGTGACCAGTGATGACATGTATAGCCGCATGTCGTCATTCAATCGCTGGCTGTCTCGGTGGTGTCCAGAGAATAACATTACTTTCATAGATAACTGGCTTTCTTTCTGGGGAAAACCTGGTCTAATGAGGAGAGATGGTGTTTGGATGGAGCCGCTCTCTTATCTAGAAACGTAGCAAAGTTTATTAGAACTCCAGCACCATGACAGTCCAGAGGTGAGACCAGACAGAGTTGCAGTCTTACACGCTCCTCTGTGCTTCTTTTCGAGCAGTCACCTCTTCAAAAACCCATAGAGACTGTGTTTGTTCCCCGGCCGACAAAAACAAATAAATCAGCATTTAACAGGAGTTAGATAGTCCAATCAACACCAATAATAAAACAGAATCATACAATACCACTCTTAAATGTGGGCTATTACATATAAGATCGCTCTCCTCAAAATCAGTTTTAATTAATGATCTAATCATTGATAAACATATTGATTTAATATGCTTAACTGAGACTTGGTTACATGAAGAAGAATATGTTAGTTTAAATGAGTCAACACCACCCACACATTCTAACACTCATGTTCCCAGAAGCTCAGGCCGAGGAGGAGGAGTCGCAGCCATTTTTAATACTAGTCTATTAATTAACACTAAGCCTAAACCTGAATATTTATCTTTTCAAATCCTAATCCATGTAGATATTGAAAGTGATAGTCTTTAGTCTGCATTTAATTCACTGTCAGAGTCAATTGATTTCACTCAGCATGTGAATAAACGCACCCACTGCCTTAGTCACACCCTCGATCATGTGCTCACTTATGGCATAGATTTAGAAAACTTGAATATTTCTCCCTAAAATCATCTCTTAACGGATCATTACTTACTCACATGTAATTTTACAATAACTAACTACAATAACATTAAGAAAAAAATGCCACTACAGTCGGTGCCTGTCTGATAATAACGTTAATACTTTTGCCTGTCTGATAATAACATTAATACTTTCAAAGAGACAGTGCAGCCGTTATTTAACTCTGTGTCATGTCTAAGTCAACCTGAAGTTAACAGTTATGATTTTACACCCACTTTCATTGATAATCTTGTTGATAATGCAGCAGCTTCACTGCGTACTACATTAGATAGTGTTGCCCCTCTCAAAAAGAAAGTGACACTGCCCTAGTTGAGAAAGTTTCATATAGCCTAGAAAGATGGTTTTGTAGCTTACAAAAAAAGTCCTTCATAAAGCTAGACTATTATTGTTCTTTAATTTGAAGATACTAAGAATAATCCCAGGTTTCTGTTCAGCACTCTACGTAGGCTGACACAGAGTCACTGCTCTACTGAGCCGTCCATTCCTCTAACTCTGAGCAGTGACCACTTCATGAATTTCTTTCTGAACAAAATAACATCAATTAGAGAAAAACAAATTATCACCTTCTCCCCTCTAGTGGTACTGAGTCCTTTTTTAGCACAAAAGAGAAGCACCAGGTGCACATTTACAGTTTCTCCCCTATAGATCTTCCTGACAAACCACCGACCTGTCAGTTAGATCCCATCCCCACCAAACTGTTTAAAGATGTCTTTTCATGAATTGGCATATCCATATTAAATCAAATGAATCTTTCCTTATTAACTGCATATGTACCCCAAGCAGTTTTTAAGCCCCTTCTTAAAAAACCCAGAAGTTTGTAATAGAAATTTGATTTCTCTTTGTATATTCAACTTCTTGAGATGCTCCCCACCTCCTGTTTCCCACACTGATATCAGGTAACCATTGGTGACTTCTTACTTTCACATCCTCCTGCAGTAAAACCTGCAGGATACCTGAAGTGTGAAAGAACAGACAAAGAACATGCCAGGGAGCAACATGATTAAAGACCCTTTTGCTCATCTCTGAGGGATGTCCCGTGGACCCGGGTGGGGCAGTCCTCAGGGATAAATGTGTGGCTTATTCAGTGTTCTGGGTCTTTCAGCATCTTGACCGCTTGGGTGCTGATCGAACTCTTTTGCAAAGGAAAAAGAAAGTCTTCAGAAGTCTCTATTTCATTTTTCCACCGGCAACAGAGGATTTCCACAACATGTTTTAGCCAATTATCGCCCAATATCAAACCTTTCTTTCATTTCTAAAATACTAGAAAAGGCAGTTGCGAATCACTTATGTGAATATCTGCATAATAACAGGCTGTTTGAAGATTTACAGTCAGGATTTAGATTACACCATAGCACAGAAACAGCCCTAGTTAAAGTTACCAACGACCTCCTCTTGGCCTCAGATAATGGTCTGGTCTCTATACTTGTCCTGTTAGATCTTAGTGCTGCATTTGACACCATTGATCATAAAATTCTAGAAAACACAACATACATTTTCATTGTTATGCAGATGACACGCAGCTTTATTTATCAATGAGGCCAGAAGAAATAAACCAGGTCTCAAAGACATTAAGTCCTGGATGGCCTGCAACTTTTTAATTTTAAACTCAGACAAAACTGAGGTTATTATACTCGGGCCTAAACACCTTAGTGACAAACTTTCTGACTGTATTGTCACTTTAGACGATATCACCATGGCGTCCAGTTCCACTGTAAGAAACCTTGGAGTTATTTTTTTTTTTGACAATGATATATCATTTGATTCACATAGAAAACTTATTTCCAAAACAGCCTTCTTCCACCTGCATAACTTAATATTTCTTCCTGTTAAAAAGGATCCCTAGTGTTTGCTCATTGTGTGAACTGTTGGTTTTTCTTCTCTCTGTAATACTGTAAAGGTTTTGGCCTTACTATTTACAGTGCCTTGATATAATGTATGATGTGATTTGGCGCTATACAAATACAATTGAATTGAATTGAACATTACTTGTGCTGTGATAAGCCTTTACTAACAGTTAGGTAATGTTTTAACTGTCCATTTATTAATGTTATTCAGGTCAACAAAATTAATCATTTATATATTTTTCAAGGGTATATAAAGTTACTCTTAATGTCAGTATTGTACTTGTTGAGTGATGGTTAAAAATTACATGTGAAGTAACTGTAAATGCCTTTCTTTAGTTAACATTTATTAAAGGTTTCCATGTCTAGAACGTTGAAAGTTAATAATCATTACTTATATATGTTAGTGTAAGCATTACTTAAGCAGAGTCTTTGTCGCCCTTATTGTAAAGTGAAACACAAGCATCTTTAAAATGACTTCATAAATCAAGGGGTTGGAATATGGAACAAACTATAATGAAGCATTTTTATCCATTATTACTCTTTATTAATGTTCCTTGTTGCCCTTATTGTAAAGCGGGAAGCATGTTCCACAAATGGTAATACATGGTAAATTGAGCTCGTGTAAGGCTTATCTAGCCTGCTTATGCATTTGTGAAATCTTTGATAAAGGATACATGACACACTTCACAATAAGGGTCACGAGGAGCCCTAATAAAGTTTAAGAATGGTTAATAAATGCTGAATTATAGTTAGGTAAGGCCTATCCAATTCCCCTGTAAACAGTTAATACTACTGTGTTAACTGACATTACTAGCAGCTTCACAGACCTTTGAATAATTAATACCTTGATTCACTTAAAAAACATTATTAGATGTTTAACATCTAATAATCCTAAGTACAGCATTATATATATATATACCCTGATGTACCATCAATAGTTTATTCAGTCCCAAAACAATACTTGCTGTCCATTAGTTTTGGATTGTATTTACCACAGTAAAATAGTGAAATAATGAGTCGTGTAACTTTTTTGATGCCAAGTAATAAGTAATGGTTAAGATGCAGCTTATTACACTTCCTGAGGTACTTGCCGAAAGTGCTCCAAGTAATCAAAAAGTACATATACACAGTGTTCAGTGTGTTGTATTATTAGCTGTAATAAGTGGTTGACTGAGATAATGTCACTGTTATCTCAAACTATTCCGGTCATTCTCCTCTTACCTCTGGCATCAAAATGGCATTTTCCCTGAAGGCTGTTGCTCAGTGGACCATTCTCTGTAAACCCTAAAGATGGCGATGAGTGTAAATCCCAGTACAGTAGATCATGAGTTTCTGAAATACAGCCAGTCAAATGGCAGCAGCTCAGTGCATTTTATCTGCTGCTGCCATTTGACCGGCTGATTATTATGATAAGCAACTGAACAGGTGTATCTTAAGAGGACAGTGAGTGAAATTAGCAGTTTTGACCCAGTTTGTTGCGTCTATATTCCTGTGCATGTAAAGATGTGTACTGAAAACATCTAAGGGAACAAAACGTTCAGAGACACAATAATATACCACATTCAGTCATCTGTTTATTAGGAACAGTTAACTAATGCAATGTGATGAAACAGTGTGATAACAAATCATCCTTTCATGCTGCTTGTGTTGTCTGCTGCTGTTTTGTAGTGCTGCTAGTGTTCATTCAGTCTATGTTTGTAGGTTTACAGAAACATCTGGAATAAATCTAATTTGACAGTTCCAAAAGTCCATTGGATCAACTGATCCAGATTGAGTCAAAATTGAAAACTTCAGAAATATGTCAACTAAATCTTTCACTGGTTTCATTAAATTAAAACATACTGCAGACCTTGGTCATGGTGACTTCAAATACCTATTGAACAAAGTAAAATGGTACTGTGTAATACTGCATTAATATAACAAGGCTTTAAGGCACTTTCTTAAAACTGACACTTGTACATGAGCAATAGTCATTTTCAAAATTAAACACACATATTGCAATATGTCCAATGACCACATACTGAAATGATACACATAATTTAAAAAATATATTGCACCACAGTGTAACGGTAGACACAATTCACAGTTTTGGCAGTGAGAAGAGGCACGAGATGCATGGTAATAACAGACAAATGAAGAGATGCATGGTAATAACAGACAAATGAAGAGATGCATGGTAATAACAGATGCATGGTAATAACAGACAAATCAAGAGATTCATGGTAATAACAGACAAATGAAGAGATGCGTGGTAATAACAGACAAATGAAGAGATTCATGGTAATAACAGACAAATGAAGAGATTCATGGTAATAACAGACAAATGAAGATATTCATGGTAATAACAGATGCATGGTAATAACAGACAAATGAAGAGATTCATGGTAATAACAGACAAATGAAGAGATTCATGGTAATAACAGACAAATGAAGAGATTCATGGTAATAACAGACAAATAAAGAGATGCATGGTAATAACAGATGCATGGTAATAACAGACAAATGAAGAGATGCATGGTAATAACAGACAAATGAATATACAGACATAAAAAATAAATTACATAAAGTAAGGCACACAAACAATTCTCAAATCCATTTCATATACAGGATATAATCTCTCAGAGTTTTGGCAACAAGGGAACACAAATTATGTCTCATTTTATCAGTTAAAAAAAAAAAAAAAAATATATTTATATATTATATATATATATATATACACACACACACACACACTGGCCTGTGAGGAAGGAGCCAATACGAACTAACTCGATATTAAGCTTATCACAGATCTCTAGACTAGATGAATTCAGGCCAGATTCACAATGGTAATAACAGACAAATGAATATACAGACATAAAAAATAAATTACATAAAGTAAGGCACACAAACAATTCTCAAATCCATTTCATATACAGGATATAATCTCTCAGAGTTTTGGCAACAAGGGAACACAAATTATGTCTCATTTTATCAGTTAAAAAAAAATAAAATAATATATTTATATAATATATTATACACACACACACACACACACACACACACACACACACACACACACACACACACACTGGCCTGTGAGGAAGGAGCCAATACGAACTAACTCGATATTAAGCTCATCACAGATCTCTATACTAGATGAATTCAGGCCAGATTCACAGTCCAGTTTAATGCACTTTCATCCTGGAAACATTAAGCATCTCATCTGAACAAGGATCTTAAGGCAAATGTGAAATGATAAACTGAGACATATCTTCGGCAACATGAACACTAAACAAGACTGACTGAATGTTAAGCCAGATAGTCCTTCAATACAAACATGTAACCTCACACTTAATCCCAGCAAAACAAAGATATTCAGTCCAAATCAAGAATTATTACAATCAGACCAGGATTAAAAAAAAAAAAAAAACCCTCCATAGGCTGGTATTGCACAGATCAAAAATGAGAGATTTGACATTTTCATGATTGTCACAAACAAGACCATCGAACCTGTTCAAATATTATGTTCAAGACTCACGTCTATCCTGATTCTTGAAAATGCTTGAGTCCTTGAGTAATGAGGCTTGTTCCAGATTGATTTACAGAGGCAACTGATGAAGTTGGTGAAACTACATTATTTTTATTATTAGCTTTTATCTTAAAATAAATGACATAAAATAATGGTAGAATAATGCCAATCAGGAGCATGGCAACTACAGCATTCCACCACTGGATTCTCCAATCAGAACCGTGTCTGTTCAGGCTCCGGCCTCTGACACCATACCTCTGTTCTTTCTCTGAGTTATACAAATCCCCTTCTTGATTGTTTGTAGTATGGATCAACTTCTCAATGTCGTTATCAATCTCAATTAGAAAGTCTGCAGTCTCCTGTAGGTGTGGCTGGGCTCTGGTTCTGTCCTGAAACTTCACTGGTGTGGCAGATGAATGTGGCAACTCTTCTTCATTTTTGTCTGAGGAAGTCTCCGTTAAAAAGCTATGTTTCTGAACCGGTATTTTGATTGATGTCAATCCAAATAAATCTTGTTCCTGGATAAGGTTGTTTACTTGCTTTATATCTGCCACCTGTTGACAGGAAGGGAAATTACACTAATGTCATTTTAATACAATTACCAGGTCACTGTAACGTATTGAAACATACTGCATTCACCTCAATACAAAAAAATGTTTTTTTTCCTGAATTAATGAGATAATTTTTCATATAAATATTTCTGCAGCTTTTATGCATATTATTTTGAAATAAATGAATTACAACTACTTTAAACAAGAGAGGTTCCCATTCCCTTCTTGGGAGCTCAGTTTAATCATGTCTCACTTGTTAAGTTTTTCCATATCAACTATATTTTGGGTTTAGGACACTGGATGTCACCCACTTAGGTATTATGTTGGAAAGACAATACCTAAGTTGGAAAGATGACCTATGACATACTTTTCATTCATAAAAAGTCTCCCTTAGCGGACATAATATGACTTTAGCCTTTAGGCTCAGTCGCCTGTAAGTAACTTCTTTTCATTTCACTTCTGATCGCGGAAGGCAGAATCTATGGATACCTTTCCAAAAAATGAGTAACTTCCACTATCTTAAATTCCAAATAGTAAGTAAAAGTAAAACTGTTTTAAATAAAAGAGAAATGTTTCTCTTGTTTTGAAGTATCTTGTTGATTCGGAAAAACAGAGACAAAATTATTTATTTTAGGAGACTTTTTAATTTTTTTCAGGTTGACACAATATGCTTCTGTACAGGAGCTCAACGTCAGACATTAAAGAAAATCTATGACTTGAATAAATCTTTACCTTACAGCCATATTGCAGTGCAAGCTTGTTGAGATTGTCACCATCTAACACCTTCCGCTCCAGCAGCTGGACATTCCTTAGTCTGTCCTGATCCTGTGCTTGAAAAACCCAAGGCTTTGTCGCCATCACACTAAGCTCCTCGTCGTCCGATGAGATAGCCGACTCATTCGGCCTCCTCTTGAACATATACACCTGACCATCTGCACTGGCATGGACATCCACTGGGGCCTGGAAAGCCTGTGAAGCGCGCTCCCCTCGCCGCATGGTGACACCCAAGCCTGTTTTATCAGATTTAATTCATATGTAACATACATTGTAGAGCTGTACGATATATCAAATATTTATGGAAACTGAAGTATGAACAATATACACAGCAAAAGAGTTATACATATCACAAAGACTGCTTGACGCTGACAAATGTAGATCCCCATCTTAGCTCTGTTTGGGAAAGAACTTGCAATAGGGTTGTCAATCATAATAACTTTATAGGCTACTGTAAAGAGAAACTGAAGGAGTTATGTAGAATATAAGAAAGTGTTAAATATTGCATGATTGTTTCCACTAAGCACAGACTGGAAAAATGCACCACAGGCATCTTGTGAGCAAAAATGAGAGTGAGGGATGCACATGTATGCCTTGATTATTTAAACTACGTGGACTAAAATAAAATAAAAATGTAATAAAAAAATAAAATAATAGAAATGCAAGCCTCCAGCCTGTGATATTGGTATGGGAGACGAAATATGCTATTGACCAACCTTAATTAGTTTTTATTGATTTAATTTTCTCGTCTTCTCCCAATATGCCAGCATCACACACGCGCGCGCGCACACGCGTTTCAGGTCTTCGTCATAATGTCATATTGAGTCCAAGCCACTGGCTCGTAATGTAGGCTTTGGAATGATAAGAAAAAAAAAATCGTTTTTTTTCTTTCACTGCCCATTAACTATTGTTACTGGGTGGTCAGCAGTGATGCAATCAAACAAGTATGTCTGTGATCAATGCAATCAATTTGATGGAAATGAATTTTCGATGCAAACTTTAATCCAGGTCTGAACGATTCGTTCCACCCAATACACAATCCTATAGCCGAGAGAGTATCTGAAGCGATGACTTATATGACTTCGTTTATGAAAGTAACTTAGGCCTGACAATGCTCTGGTTTCGTATTCAGATGTGAAATGTCTATTTTAATGTTACAACATGTTAACTAGTGTTTCGGAATCTGTCAGTGCTCAAAAGACAAGCACCTGCGGGCAGCACCGACGCTAGCTACCAGTCCGAAAGCTAATGCTAGCAGGTTAGCGTTAGCTTTTCCATGTGTTGTGACGACTTGTCAGCACCCAGGCCAAGTAGGCAAACAATTCACCGACATTTTCCTCATGAGAAAGCACTAGTAGCAAGACACAGAGCTTCTCAAACTTCTTAAACTTTTTCCAGCCAGTTACCTTTGCCGAATGCTTTTACGACAGTGACAAGCCACCGCAGCCAACTGTCCCAGCCTGGCTGTCACAAAACCGGCTGAGACAACAGTGATGTCAAATCTCGCGAGATCCACTCTATGCAAATTTAAAAAAATAGTGAATATGTATCACACACCCATTTATACACACATTAAATCAGCAAGGGCAGCTGATCCATTGCCATTTACTGTTCTGGAATATACAGTATATTATTGTCTACTCGATGTTCTGTGTTATTGTGGTCAGTTCACTTACAGTGTGCATTATGTACTCTAAGGTAACCGTTTATTTGTTAAAACATTTTGCTGTCAAAAATACAGCAGTCCTGAAATAAATACAAACTTCAGTGCTCAGTAAAAAAAAAAAAACTTGATAGGACTGTGTATATAGCTGTTTGACTATTGCACTATTCCAACAAGCATTTTTATTTTACTGATTTTTTCAATGATTTCTCTGAAATGCAATTAAGTTCAGGAGCACTGTATGAGACAAGTGTGATGACAAAAATAGAACCTAAAGATGAGAGGATGCTGAGAAGTTAATATTGTTCCTAATTCCTCCAGGAAGGAACCAGTTTTAGGTCTTCACAGACCACTGGATGGAGCTATTGATCTGTCATATTATTATTATTCTACTGATGTTTATCAGATGAAACTGATGCTAGAGGCATGGTTTTCCAATGTCTGCCATTGCCATTGCCAAAATGATCATTGCCAAACCAATGATCATTTTGATAGTTTATCCACAATGTACAGCAATGTTTAGTGGAGTGGTAAATAGGGCAAGTTCTTCATCACAGCACACACTGTAGGACCAAAGAAAGCTAAAATTATAGCTTGTTCAGCATGTATGATCACAAAGAAAATGACATACCTACTCAAAAAAAAAAAAAAAAAAAAAAGAAAAAAAAAAGAAAGGAATCTAATCAGCTCAATTATAATACTAAATCCCAGGTTGCGATTAATGGTACACTTTAGATTCCTATTGTTACCAGTTGAGGCGTAAATAGTTTTGCCTTAAATTTATTGTGAGTGAAAGTCAACATATTCCTCCAGGGTCCAGCTCATGACAAAAATGTGTCCTTTATTAAACATAATGACTGAGGACCACAGCAGTTTCTTCAGAAACTCTTCTTCTCCTATTCAGGGATATTTCTTGATTAATTTATGTCAGTGTACAGTGTACTACACAGATCAAGTAAATAAATATGGCATAACTATGGCACTTCTTTACTAAAACACCTTTCAAAGACACAAAGTGAAAGCTGTTTGTGAACTATTAGGGTTTAGTCTATACTGACCACACTGACTCAGTTTTTTTAAAAAGTATCAACCAAAGACTAAATAACATGTTATTTAAAAGTTTGTTTTTTATAAATTAATGGCAAGCAGAATGAAATGTGACATTAACCATATATCATACTTCTGTACGCTGGGTAGCCAAATATTTTGTTGCTTACATTTTTTACTATTTGTGGGACAATAATTTATTGTAAAAAAAAAGGTTTGAACAAGGAGTGTTCCTTTTCTGACGTGTCTCTTCATCAGTGTAGGGCTAACCTATAACGAAAGAGAGTCAAGATACTTTATTGTTATTTCCTCATACAGCGTACATAGGAACGAAAATATACAAAAATATAGAAAAATATAGAAACTAATAAAGAGACTAATAAAATGTATAATAAAACACGCTGTATACATACATATATATGATCAGTGCAGATTTAAAGTGTAGGGGAAACTTATGATGATTGCAAGCATGTCAAAAAGCTTGTGGAATTTTGTGGATTGACCTGAAAAATCTTTGTTCTCCCCCAGTCCTAACCCAGACCTTTTTTAATTAGTCTAGTGTAGGCTTACACTCAAATTAGTACAGGAGTACGATGTTTGACATTACCTCTAATCTGGTCTAAAATACCACTTTCATGACCTGATTCTATATTAATTCACAGATGTCACATTCAAACAGGCTCCTATTAGACAATGCAATCCATCAGTTACATGGATTGAATTGTAACTGTTCATTAGCTTGTATTCATCGTCAAAAACCTCATAGACTGTACAGAGAAAGAGTTGCCACTGCACCTGACAAATAGCTGATGCGGATCAAAGTGAGGTAAGCATACGATTAAAGAGTAAACGTGATGATCGTCGTTCAGAGCTGTGCGGGAGATGCAAGATGCCATCATTCTTCATAAAGTAGGGAGCTGTGGCAAGTATCATGTTGTTTCAAACCAGTTTGACATGCACAAATGTACTGTAAAGACATTTCTGTACATGCTTTACAAAGACATGATTGAGTCAGTCATCACTGTGGGGAAACCGTTTGGCATCACTGCTAGTGATGGGAACAACACTTCTTTTAGGTGTACTGAATCTTTCCAATTCATTCATTTAAAAAAAAAAAATGTTCAAAAGATTCGTTCACCAAATCATTCAGCTGCTGAACACTCGCTGAACTGATACACAGCTGAACTGGTTGTGATTCATCTCACTACCACCAACTATCGGCAGTGCTGTCGCTAAATACACCAGACTCCATTGTTAAATGTCAAGATTATAGGAATTTCCTTAATAAATATTGGAGATTAAGACATCTTTTCGGGGGTTTTGGTTCTTTTAGAGTGATCTACAGTTTGCCAAGAATTGGCATTGTTTCTGGATTTGCTGAGGCTGATTCTGATAGTTTAAGCCTCTGATTCACTGTTCACTTCCTCACAATGAAGGAATCAGCTGCTGAGCCAGTTCATGTACTGTTTCCTCACAATGAACGAATCAGTTGCTGAGCCAGTTCACATTCCATTTCCTCGCAGTGAGAGGATCTGTCTCAGTCCAATGTTTTTGTCATATTGTAGGTTTCAACCAAATATGAAGGTGGCGAGATCAGAGTTCTGCACTTAATAATTAAATGTTGCATTAAATGCAGAGAAATGTTTGTCTGTGTTTGTTACTTTCGAATTACAAATGTATAAAATGTTTAAATCTAGGTTCCAACATAAAAGTATATAAACTAAAAAGTAATGTACACTGGGTTTTACATTTTGAGGTAAAGATGATGACATCAAGTCTGGCAGCCCAGGTGACTGAGACATTAACCTTTTGTCTTTATGCACTTCCTGTCCGCCGGGCAGGGTCAGAAGTTAAATGTGAATGCTAATCTCCTTGATCTCTATGACAATGTGAAGGTCTGGACGATACTGTCAGGGTGATTGGATTAGCACCTATGCATTCAACTACACTGTTATGCTGATGAGACCAGGGCTGGGGAAATTCCGTTAGAAAACTGATTCCTGTACTGCATTTGCATGCTTTGTTTAGATTGTCTCCACCTCTATCTTGAAAAGTATAAAACTCTACAGTGCTGAGCTATAGTCAGACTTGGATGACTACAGCGATGCACAGTGAGTTCTCAGTAAAGAGTAACTTCTGCTTAAAAGATCTCCCAACGTCTCCTGGTCTCTGCTTTGACGCTATGAACTTTTTACATTACCTACCCACTTGAAACATACAATAACTACTGTATCTTAGTTTCTGAATTGCCTGAGTGAAGTTAAATTAAGATACTTAAGTAATGTACACTGTAATCTTATTACAAACCAGCCTAGCATTTTAAGTTTGTATTTACTGAGAGAGTCTGTTAAAACAATGAGGAACTAGACTGGTTGTCTTTATGTTCTTGCTTTAAGTGGACTGTAACATCTTACGCTGACTGCATTAGCTGGGACACACGGAGACTCCCTCACTGAGTGAGTGATTCAGTCAATATGTGTCCATGACTTTGTAGTGAGTGAATGAATCACTTGTGCGCGCCCGCTGCCACTGGCTGCTGTCTGTCACAGCAGAGCTTAGCTGAACTGTGAGATGAACATAATAATTTCTTTAAGTGACTCAGTTCACTTTGTTCACCTAAAAGATTAATTCTTTTAAACTAATCATTCGCGAACAAACCAACAGTAATCACTGCCAGGGTGGGTTGGGTTTGATATTAAGATTTGCCGTTCTCTCCTCCTTTGAGTCTGCCGGTGTGTGGGGGGTGTTGTGTGGGTGTGTCTCTGACTGTCAGTCACTCAGGAGGATGTCAGTGTAACTGAGCGTCCGGGGGTCGCCTAAACTGTTCTTAAAAATAATACGAAACATAAGAGACAGGACAAGAATCTAGCCCAGATTCCTCACCACAACTTTTTTTATTTTGCATCACTACATAAAGATACAATTTAGGAATGACGGAACAGTCTGTTACATCAGCAACCAAGTGGCACACTGTGAGTTGTTCATTTGAGGAAGACTTGAACACTTGGGCCTGGACTATAAAAACTCTCCTCAGCCTGCACTTTGGGTTTCCTGCTCACTAGGAGTAAGAATAGAAATAAAATATATACAGAGTGGGACAAGGGCATTTAGAAAAACAAGTTAAGTAAGCAGATAAGGGGCAGTGGCAAGATGATGGTATAATACTGATGTTATGGTGGTAATGTCACTGATAATAACAGTACATAATAACAGTATATAGTAGTAATCAAGTATACAGTAGTAATCAACAGAATATAGTAACAACAGTATATAGTACTGATGGTAGCAGCAACAGTGTATAATGAAAATAGTAATAATAGTGATAATAAAAAGAACACCTTTAGCCTTACACACAGATATGATATATGATATATATGGGGTATATAGTGTAGGTATAGGTGTAATATATGCATGATAAATAAATACTTGACTAAGCAAGATATAATACCACAAACAGTAGCTATGAATATGAATATATAAATAGGATGCTGAGTTACATAAGGTGTTTTGTGTGTGGTATAAAATTTAACTTTGAAACATAAGTTGTTTTTTTTGCTCTGGAGAGAGTTGTGTAACAGTGTTAGCTAGTGATGGAGAAACTGAAGCTTCCTGAACCACTGAATCAATGTAAAGCAATAATGTTGAAATAGTTCAGTGATTCTAAGCCTTTGATACAATTAAATATGGCGACATCTGCTGGTCAACCTTCTATATAGCATTTGCATGGAACAATGGGCAACGTGTCATGGAACAGTAAGGCACTGTTATGTATGTTTTAACATTAAAGGTGTTATGTGCATTTTTTTATTAAGACATTAATAATATACTTGTATTACAATGCGATTGTGCCATCATGAAATACTCTTCAACATCATAAACTTGTTGGGAAATGCTTATGCATCTAGGGACTGTTATGACAATAGAATTTTAATTTAAAAATGTTAAAAACGATTTCAGCTGAGTTAGGCTTCAGTCTGTTCCTCTTCTTTGTTACTGTTCTACTGCTTTGGAGAAGACCCTTTCACATGACACAGAAGTTGCTGCCATATTAAGATATCTTTTGGCAAGCTTGTAAAGATTGGAATAAAGTCCTGCCCTTGAGTACCAGTATTTCAATGGGTCTTCTCCTGGAGAGGTAGAGGCCATAATGCCAAACCACCACTGTAGCTTCAGTTATTGCATTCTGAACTCTTTGAGTTATACAGGAAATCCGAACAGAAGAAGGCACCCCGCCCTGAATTCAAAACCACCATGACACGTTGCCCATATGCATGTGACATAATGAAGCTTCATTTGGGGATCGACATGATTTTTCACATGGCGAAGTAAGGTATCGAAACATCTGCTTTGAAAGATCAATACTGTGTCGAGCCCTCTGTTTTGAACATAACCTCTCTAGTGTTAGTCAACTGAATAGTTTAGCTGTAGTGTTGTGCCTAAATTGTAATTTTTTGCATTTATTTAATGGTAGCAATAGTTGAAAGAGAGAATCTATTTTTGTTTCACCTTTTCTTTTCCCCTTGTTTTTAAATTGGGTAAGTTCTTGTCATTTGTTTTTTGTTTTTCTTTACTGGAGGTAAGATTAGGTTAATTCAAGAAGCTTTGTTTGTTATTTTGGCATTACTCTTTTTCTGAAGTCATTAAAGAACTGCTACACTTGTTAAACAGACCTTTGACTTTTGGCTTCTTTTGGGGAGAGAAGTTGGGAGTCACATGCATGTTATCCCTGGTTCCTGGTCAGGAACATAAAAACTGGCATAACCCAGCTATCTTATTCTGTTTATTTATTGTTGGAATAAGGGCTTATTTGGTTAATGCTTACAGGAAAAGTGTAAGTCACAGGCTAGCATTACCAGAATACTTCATGTATGGATGTAAATGTAGTCACTCGAGTGTGTCCAGTCACTTCGGGATTGGACACCAGGGGAGTGATTTTGAATGACATCCTTGACAGTGTCATTTGATAATCCAATAAGAGAGAGCAGCCCCACCTGCTTATCAAAAGTTGAAGGACATAAGTCCACACTCATTTGACCAGCATTGTGCCCATGAAACATATTTACACAGAAAGTAATTAACTAAATAAACCTAACAGTGTTCACAACCAGGTACACACATACACTCTGTAAGTAATACATTTCAATTTTATACTCATTTTAAATTATTTATGTTTTACAGAGGCTGCCTTCTTTGGTTTGCATTATTGATGGGGGCAGTGCCCTAGCACCTGACAAAAGGTTTACAAGTTCCTGGAGGGCAACAGATGGATGCAGTCTGGCTTTGTGACAAACTGTAAGGGGTGGTGTATAAACCCAATTGCAGTGCCAAAAGCACAGAATCGATGAAGATTGTTTATTTTGAAACTGGCAACATGAAAACTGTTGCTTGGGGTTCCCATTGCTCTGTCTTCTTCTGTGAGCTGTGAGCACATTTCATAGCATTGAGTCACTATGGATTTGTAGAGATCCGATAAAATGCTCTTGCTTCAGCCTGTCTCCAACTTTTTTTGGCATCCGGAATACACACACACACACACACACACACACACACACAAACAAAGCTAATTGAATTGTGCTGTAGTCAGTCAACAAACATTCAAAAAATGACATTTGTTTTCAGTGGCATATTTTGCTGCTGCTAGACATAAATATGTGCAATATGACATGATAGTGTGTAATACTGAGTGGACAGATGTCCTCTTTAAATTGCAATTTTACATACAGTAAGACATTGCTCCTGTGCAAGTAATCGTCTGTCCCAACTGGATGAAAAAGTTGACATAGTGATCTGAAAATGATCTTTGTGGTATGAGACTAGACCTCCTTATATGACATAATAGATCTAATGTTATGGTTTTAGGAGGACATGTATGAACTCAGAAATCAGGCGGAAGCAAAGCCGTTTTAAAGATGAAAAAATGAGAATTTATTTACAAAAATAAAACAGAAAACCAAACCAGGGGCATAACCCAACTCAGAGCGAGGAGACTGACGGCAGGCGGGGCGGAGGTCTCCCGAACAAACGCATGGACTGTTTAACGCACCGACACCTGCTGCAGGAAACTCCAGGTATTTAAGGGCTGTCATCGAATCAGGGGAACAAGCAGCAGATGTGAGAAGGGAGACTCCACCCGGCTGCCCGGTCAAGTCTCCTGGAATTACAAGGCAAAGAAGAGGTTGCACAGGACTTATTTCAACAGGACTTATTTTTTTATTTTGACTTCCTGTCAAAATAAAAGACAGGAAGCAGTGTAGAACCGGACCCTGACAGTACCCCCCCTCTAACGGGCAACCTGACAGAGTAAGCAGGGAGGCCATCAATGAGACGGACAGGTGGGGGAGGGTCTTGAGGAGGCACCAGGTCGCAGGAGGCCACGGGCTTCAGGAGGGAGACATGGAAGGTCGGGTGTATGTTTAGCGAGGGAGGGAGACTGAGCCGCACAGCCGTTGGATTAATGATCCTGTTCACTTCAAAGGGCCTGATGAATCGGGGTGCGAGCTTCTTTGAATCGACTTGGAGTGGGAGGTCCCGGGTCGAAAGCCACACCTTGTCCCCAGGCTTCTACTCCGGGGCAGGAATCCGTCATCTGTCAGCCAATTGCTGGTTCTTAGCTGCAGATCTGGTGAGTGCAGCCCGAGTAGCCTTCCAGATAGAACGGCAGCGCAGGAGATGGGCTCTGATGGATGGCACAGCCACCTCATCCTCCTGGGAAGGGAACAGGGGGGGTTGGTATCTGTAACAGGCCATGAAAGGTGTCATATTGGTGGAGGCGTTGGTCATGGAGTTATGGGCATACTCAATCCAGGCGAGGTGGGTGCTCCAGGAGGCGGGGTGCTGTGCTGCAACGCACCAGAGGGCAGACTCCAGGTCTTGATTGGCCCGTTCGGCCTGACCATTCGTCTGGGGGTGGTACCCGGAGGAGAGGCTTGCAGTAGCCCCCAGGGCCTTACAAAAGGCCCACCAAACTTGGGAGGCGAACTGGGGACCACGGTCTGAGACGATGTCCAGGGGGATCCCGTGCAGGCGAAAGACGTGTTGGGTGAGTAGATCGGCTGTCCCCAAGGCAGATGGTAACTTAGGCAGAGGTATATAATGTACGCACTTGGAGAACCTATCCACTACGGTTAACATCACAGTGTGGCCATTAGAAGGTGGCAAACCAGTGACGAAGTCCACTGCCACATGGGACCAAGGGTGGCTAGGGACTGGCAACGGACGCAGCAGGGGGACGATGGAGGGACTTGCCCCGGGCGCAGACTGCGCAGGCGGTCACAAACTCCCGGGACGTCTGTAGCCATGGAGGGCCACCAAAACCTCTCCCGGAGGAAATGGAGGGTGCAAGAAACCCCGGGGTGGCAGGCAAGTCGGGAGGAATGGCCCCACTGAAGAACACAGGAACGGGCAGCTGCCGGGACGAAAAGACAATTGGGGGGCCCAGAACCTGGAAGCGCAAGTAGGCCAGGTTCTTGTGATCAGTCCACACAAGAAATGGCTGCTCAGCTTCCTCCAACCAATGCCTCCACTCCTGAAGGGCGGCCACCACTGCTAACAGCTAACAGTTCCCGACATCATAGTTTGCCTCCGCAGGGGGTAGTTTGCGGGAGAAGAAGGCACGCGGGTGGAGCTTCTGGGACAGCACAGCCCCGATGCCGCAGTCAAAAGCGTCAACCTGGTAAACGTTGGCAAACCCCAGGAATCGTTGAAGCTGTTTCCGGTCCTGGGGGTGGGGGGGGGGGTCGGGGGGGGGGGGGGGGGGGCAATTGGCTACTGCCTCAATCTTACGGGTGTCCGGCTTTACACTCCCCCCTGCCAAAATAAAACCAAGAAAATCGGTCTGAGACACATGAAATTCACATTTCTCCGCCTTAACAAATAAACAATTCTCAAGCAGTCTCTGGAGAACCAGGTGGACATGTTGCCTATGTTCTTCAATATTGCGAGAAAATATAAGGATGTCATCAAGATAGACGAAAATAAACTGGTTCAACATGTCTCTTAGGACATCATTAATTAAAGTCTGAAATACTGCAGGGGCATTTGTTAAGCCAAAAGGCATCACCAGATATTCGAAGTGTCCTATCGATGTATTGAATGGCATCTTCCATTCGTCGCCTTCTCTGATGCGGACAAGGTGGTACGGTGAAGACGGTTGCTTTGGAAAGCGGCTCATAGGAAGGGTCAATCAAAGGCAAAAAGTACTTATTTTTTACTGTAATGTCATTTAGTCCACAATAGTCTATACAGGGTCTAAGTGTGTTGTCCTTTTCGGCTACAAAGAAGAATCCCGCCCCGAGAGGAGAAGAGCAGGGTCTGATCAAGCCGGAGGACAGGGACTCGGAGATATATTTCTCCATGGCCTCCCTCTCGGGGCGGGAGATATTATACAGTTTGCTAGTGGGGAACTTAGCACCGGGGATCAAGTCAATGGTGCAGTCGTAAGGGCGGTGGGGAGGTAAAGAAAGTGCACGTTGTTTGAATACTTCACCCAGGTCGTGGTAACAGCTAGGAACTGAGGTGAAGTCAGGAGTGGATACGTGGGGCGGAGAGGAGTGTGAAACGGAAGAGGTGAGCCCATCAAGGTGGGGGTTGTGCAACTTTAACCAGGGAAGTCCAAGAACTAAGGGTGATGAAGGTGAAAGGATTAACAAAAAGGAGATTAGTTCGTGATGATTGCCAGAAATTAGTAGTGAGAGGGGTTTAGTCTGGTGTTGTATGGGTGGAAGTGGAGTGCCATCTATAGCACAAACAGTGCGGGGAGGAGTCACAGGAGTCAAGGGGATGTCAAGCCGTCTAACTAAGTCTGGGTCAATAAAGTTTTCGTCGGCTCCGGAGTCTACTAACACCCTGAGTGAGTGAGTGGTTCCCTGGTGAGTGAGTGAGGGGTCTAGGTGAATGCGCTTGGAGGAGAGGGGTTCTGTGTAAGTCTTGCTCACCTGGATTCTCCTCTCTCCGGGAGAGTGCCCCCTAACAGGTCTGATGTCACAGGTCCGTCGTAGGTGTGCAGAATGTCCACAATAAAGACAAAGTCCTTGGAGAATTCTCCTCCGCCGCTCGTTGGGATGTAGCCTAGTGTTTCCAAGCTGCATAGGTTCCTCTGGTTCAGAAGGGGTCTTGAGGCCAGGAGTCAGAATCGAGGGAGCAGGGACCAAAGGAGCGGGCACCAGAGGGGCAGGAACCGGAGAGGAGGAGGAGTGAAGCAGCCTGGGAAGAGAGCTCCGGGGGGGAGGTTAGTTTGGAGCCCCTACTCTCTCTGCGCCTTTTTTTTAATCTGTTATCAATTCTAACTGCCAAGCTCATCATTGCCTCAAGGGAATCACTCTGATCCCTGGTGGCTAATTCATCCTTTATCTCATCATTTAGCCCCCTAAGAAAGGCAGTGATTAAAGCTGGCTCGTTCCAACCACTTTCAGCTGCAAGGATGCGGAAATCAATTGAGTAATCAGCAGCTGAGCGATCTCCCTGTTTTAAGTTTAATAGTCTGGCAGTAGAATGGCTGTCCTTAAACAGAGTATCAAATCATCATCAATCATCTCTTGAGAAAAAGAGTCAAAGGAGTTCAAAAGAATAGAGTCACATTCCCACAAAGAGTTAATCCAGTCCGTAGCCCTCCCACGAGCCAGGTTAAAGACAAAAGCAATACGGGAGCTATCAGAGGTATATAAGCTTGGCTGTAATTGAAAAACAAGATTACATTGTCTGAGGAAGCACTTACAAGCTCCTACCTCCCCTCAATAGATGTCCGGAGTGGGAATGGTGGGTTCACGTAGCTGGAGAGTCTCCGTGGCAGGTGGTCGAGGCGGAGGTGTCGCCGGAGGTGCAGCAGGAGCAGGTGTTGCAGCAGGAGGAGCCAAAGGATCCGGAGGTTTGTGAGAAAGTTGCTTAATGCTGGCTGTGAGAGTCTGAATCGCGTTCAGAAATTTGCCCAAAACCTGCTCATGCCTCGTCACGGCTGCTTCCTGGGCGGTTAACGCCTGTCTAAAGGAAGCCGCTTCGCCAGGGTCCATTGTCCAGTTTTGGTCGGCGCATACTGTTATGGTTTTAGGAGGACATGTATGGACTCAGAAATCAGGCGGAAGCGAAGATGAAAAAATGAGAATTTATTTACAAAAATAATACAAAAACAGAAAACCAAACCGGGGGATAACCCAACTCAGAGCGAGGAGACTGACGGGCAGGCGGGGCGGAGGTCTCCCGAACAAACGCATGGACTGTTTAACGCGCCGACACCTGCTGCAGAAAACTCCAGGTATTTAAGGGCTGTCATCAAATCAGGGGAACAAGCAGCAGGTGTGAGGAGGGAGACTCAAGTCTCCTGGAATTACAAGGCAAAGAAGACGTTGCACAGGAAATAGACATGTCAAAATAAAAGACAGGAAGCAGCGTAGAACCGGACCCTGACATCTAAGGTACATTATGTAAGAGATGTCTTGTTTTAGGTCATAACATTACCACAAAATGTCATCAGAGATAAAGGAAACATGTTAAATTGAAATACTGGCTTCACTGATACAATGCCACACCCAGTGTATTCACAGTTTAAATTTTCATGTGTGACAGAAAGCAAAAGTCCTGAACCACAAATTTTTGTAAATGTTGTATTTTTAATTGTGAAACAAAAATAAATCTTACAAAAGTATGGAACTTAAAATCTTGACCTTTCTATAAAAAGCTGCGGCGCAGGTCAAAAGACTGTGTTGCTCTAAGGTCCAGTGGCTTCTGACCTACTTTTGCTGGTGCTTATTCTTTCATCTCAATCTAGAATCCAGTCAAAATGCATTGTTTTACATGCCATCGGTCACTGTTGATTATTTACATTATTAATATAATATAATATAAAAATAATAAATACATTATTTTCTATATCACATTTGCAACACAGAATATAAATGTAGAAAATAGCTCTCACATAAAAAAATTAAAACTTACATAAACTTAAATTATGTTCACAGAAAATGGCTACAACAGCATGCAAAGACTGCTAATGTTTTAGTTTGGTGCTTTGGCCTGTTCCACCACCCAGCTACTCAGCTTGAAGCACTCAGACACCAAGGGTTGGCCAGTATAGTTAGTCAAACACAGACATCTGCAGCTACTGGTTAGAAATGCCCAACATTTCCAAACCTACAAACCTGGCTACCCATCTCAAAAATGTCTCAACCAACGGAGATAAAAACATATAAATAACATATAAAAAAGATGACTGAAAATGGAGAGAAAGTTGATCTGAAGATGCAGGTGTGGCAAGTTCTCTCCAATACAGGAAAACAATTGTTTGATTATTTAATTATTTTACATACTGTAGGTACTACATCTTGTACATGTGTACTATACTGGCAGTTGGAAGTAGATAATTAGCCTCCCATGAAACTACTGCTATTTCCTTACACTTGGATGAGATCAGACCAGCATTTTGTGTGTCAGGATACAAAATAATGGGAGAGGATACATTTGACGAATGTGAACACAATTCCATATTAAATGCTGTAACCCGATGGTCAGGCTTTTTAATGTGGTGGCAAGTAAGACAACATAAAAAAAAATAAAAAAAATAAAAACAAAAGCCTAGTTTTCACATTTCTCAAATGTACAAATGCAAGCACAACTTAAGGTTTGTGCAGTTCAAATTTGATTATTAGTGGAGACATTAGCATAGAGTGCTACTAAATGGAGTTATAGTCGTGGGAATATTTTCCCTTGAACAATGAATTTTTCAAATGTGTTCTTATTTTCATCAGTTACTTTTGTGTGTGTGTGTGTGTTTTTTGCCTTCATTTTAGCCATCTTTAAAATACTGCAAAAATACTAAACCACATCTAATGCAGAGCCAGAGCTACAAGCAAGACGAGTTAAACATAGACCTAATAGCAGTCATTCATATTCTAGTATTTCTCTCTCCACATGTATAAGCACTCAGCCAGAAAGCATAAATGACCTTCAGTTGACTCCTTTAACTGAACACCTTCATAGATATCAATGCAGGTTTAAAAATATAAACCAATCTATTTAATTAACTGTATCATAGTCATGAATTGCATCTGCATATAACTTATCCCTTTGAACCAAACTCACACTGTCAGATGCTCTTTCTGTTAGTGCATGATCATCTAACATGCACAAAGTGAACCTCCCTGTTGCCATCATTGTCTCAGATGGCAATCTTTGCACTGGAAAAAGCTGTGTGATAGAAAATTTAATATTGCCTTAGAGTGAATCATATCATTTTACATTGCATTCTGATTCAGGGCGTAATGCTGAATGATGATCAACAGAGTGGCATAATGTGTCATATTTCATGGCCACCGAGCAACTTTCCATCTGACAGTGAGAGAGAGAGAGAGAGAGAGAAAAGAGGGGTGGAGAACTGAGGATAGAACTGTTTACACTGTGTTGCTGCATGTACATGTTGACTAGCAAAGATGGCTAGGCTTTGAATGATTCACAAATATTTGTTGAGGTGAATGATTCGAGTATGCCAAAGCTATGTATCTGGATTAGAGAATATCATGTTTTTTTTATGTTCAATCTGTTCACATATATTTCAAGGCAGAAAAACTAAACTAAACTAAAATACTTTGTAAAATAAGCACTGTTATGTGACATTAGTTATGCAGAAGCAAGCTACTAATACACTGTACTTTTAAATACCAATAACATTTTCATGTTATAACATCAGTCTAAATTTTACTAGTTGAAAATCTCCAGTTTTCATTGTGCTACAATCCTTGAAGGAAGCCTTGTTTGTGCTTTTTTTCAAGATTGAACACAAATTGATTCAAAATCTACATGCACAACAAGGGTTAGTCTTTCATGTCAGCATTAGTATGGAGTGCTGACAGAAGCCCGGATACACCCTCTTATCATACACAGTAAAAGACATTTGATTATTTATCTTACAAAAAAAATAAAATAAATAATGCATATGATTTTAGTTTTCATCTGCTGTGTTGATACAAAACTGCAGGTGACTGGATGGTTGGTCTAAGAAATCCATGGGGTTCCTGCACTTGTTGGTATGGAGAAACCAAATTGAATTCTTATGTCACGGGGTCATGGCAAGAGGTCAGGTCTCTATTGATTAAATGTCAACAGCCTAGATGAATGTGATTCACAACTCAGAGACGCCAAATTCAACAATCAATCAACAGCAAGGGAGTACTGAAACCAACACATCATCACTGCATGTTTACATCTCATAAACATAATATTTTCAGTAATGAGTTTTGCTGATTTAGAGGCAAATTACAACTGTACTTCTACATGTGTATATGTATGTTTTTTGTACAATACAAATAAATAAAATGATGGTGATAAATTTAATGATGAATTGAATGGGTTAAGCCCCTTCACTTTTCTGTTCACCTAAATTTCAATATTAACAAAAGCACTGACATTTTATTATTTCAGAATTAGTGCTATAATATTATGAATCACATTTGTTTTGGTCGGTATAATCCTCACATGTATTCTCTATGTCACATTTAAACTAACCATTGGTTATGAACTTATATATATTTTGTTGTTTTTTAATTGGGTCAAAGGGAGCAAAAAAAATAAAAAAACTACATTCTAGAATCTAGATAATCTTGTTTTTGTTTCATTTTTATGGACCAACTTGGCTACTAGGAAAGAACTTCCAAAATTATTATTAGCTGAAGCCCTTTAACTCTTTGTAGATAGATCCGAGTTTGTCACTTACTTCTGTGCTTGGGTTCTTATGCGGCCATCAGGTTACTGATTGGTTTGTTACGACTATAGCTCAGTGGTAGAGCGAGCCGTCTTTCAACTTGAAGGTTGTAGGTTGGATTCCCAGCTCTAGTAGTCTACATGTCGATGTGTCCTTAGGCAAGACACTTAACCCCACATTGCTCTGAATGGCTGTGCTGGCAGGTTATGAATGGGTATGTAAAATGTGTGATAGAAAATGTACTGCACATCAAGACTAGAAAAGTGCCATATAAATACAGACCATTTATCATTTACCCATTGACCAGGAAGTGTAACCAGGAAGGGCAACTCCCTTGGGCAAAGTCGGCAGTGACTTATGACCGCGCAGACTTGACGTGTTTACGGTGGGACAGCACTATGCCCTCAAAGACAAACCATGAATTTGCATTAAAGTGGAACTTTGCACATCCGGTTGTTTTTCAGTTTTTGCTATTCCAAAAAAGCTGTTCCAATGTGTATGCGTGTGCTATGAAGCAATTTATGTTTTTTGTGAGACTCAAGACTTTGCTGTTAAATTAGGGTAAAAAGCATGCATAATTCTGCTTTAAAGTCTGGAGGGTAAACATTAAGGGCACTTTCACAAAAAAAGCTCTTTGGTCTGTTTTTGTCTGGACTTCCTTTACGTCTTCAAGCTCCAAAAAGGGATTCACATGGATTTTCACAGTCCAAAAACATGCAGAGGTACACAATAAACTGATCATAGGTGTGAATGTGAGAGTGAATGGTTGATCATCTCAGGGCCCCTTGAGATAAAGTGGTAGACAATGTGAGAATGAGTAATAAATTAACAATTGTTAATATTGCATTCTTTGCCTGCTCATGAATCCCCACGTGTGGTCGTATCCAAATTTTCATACATTCTCATTGTGTGACAATGAGAATGTATTTCAGGCTGCTGTAGACATAATTTAAGTCAAGTAAGGCCCTCAGGAGACTTGGTGGGTGGTGGTGGTGATGGAAGGGGGATATTTTGCTGGTAGGTGCAGCATAGCTATGTAGGGATATAAATTTGGGTCTAAAACCCTAAAGGGGGACCCCTCACACTAGACATGAGCAGTGGCAGTTCTGGTCTTCATGCAGGCCATGAGCGTATAGTGACACATGACCTTGCCCTGTCACCACCCTCACCAGTGTGTCAGCTAACATTACTGTGATTGACGTTGAAGCAGCACTCAGGCCTATGAGATTGCAGGCCCTGCACAACCTTGCCTTAGCTATGTACCAGGGCTACGGTATTTGGGGCATGGTATACTGGACCATTATGTTGTCTGTATTTGTTGCCTATACCCCTGTCCTCTGGTAAACAAGGGCACAAGCCTGTGTGAAGGTTTGTGTAGGGGGCTGACAATGAGTTGATTTATTTTGCTTGTTCTTTATTAGTGTTCAGTCATTGCCACAGTCATAGCCACAGTCACTGTTGAAAAGTAAAGGGGAAGTACAAAGTAGAAAGGTGGGTGTGTTTTTGATATTGAGTGATATGGTGTTAATGGTGTTTCTTAAGGTCTACAGTCAAATTAACTGCATTTTCTGGTACATCTTGTTCTGTCATGTTATGATGGATATGGAGTGATATTATTGGGGACCAGGCAAAATAAAAAGGAAGAAGAACAAATGTGTAAAATTATTATTATTTTTTTTTTCTTCAATGGAAAAAATTAAAATTTGCAAATAAAGAAAGTAAAAAAATCACAATAAAGTAACTCAAAAGTGAATAAAAGTATTAGTGTCCAAAACACAAAAGAGAGGCCAATTAAAGAATAATCAAAAACTAAAATCCACTCAATCATAATCTATCAGAAGAGGGTATGTAACAAAAAAAGTTATCAATTGAAACAACTTAAAACAAACAGCTTCTTTTGACCCCCCTTCTTCCGCTGTGGCCTCTTCCACTTCCTGTGGGCAATGCTTTCATTTTATGGGCGTCTCCCCCAGGCCACAGGTCTTTTGCCATACTGGAGGGCAGCAGCTGATGTGGCCGTCACAGATATAATGAAAAATCATTATTAAGTTTTGAGATGGACATTAAAGTACTTTATATAATATTAGTAAAATTAATACAAATAAGCTTCCCCAGTGTTTTTACTGCACCCACAACTCACATTAATTTTATATGATAACCTTCCCTTTGAAAATGCAACCATTTGTAGTTTAACGTGTAATAAACTGCATATAGGTTTGAGGTAACGCCAGTGAGCTGGTTATCGATTAACTGTACAGCTACCCACTGACCCAGGAACTGTCCTCATGGAGCAAGGCAGTTATCTTATCTGACTTGCTAGACTAGGCAATAGAGTATAACCAACCAATGGAATGCACTCTTCTCATTTATTTCCATGAGTCTCCTTTGAACAACCCCATTCTACGATTAACAATATAAATGGCTTTGACCTAGTACCACCAAGCTCTCATTCTATTTCTGAGATCATATTAAGTCACAACACGGAGGGGAATATGCAAAAATCTGTATAATCTTTTTTTTTTTCTTACCGAAGCCAACTAGCTAATGTTAATAGTATAATGTTTAAATCAGTAATGCTTTTACTAAACCTCATATGGTCTCATGAAAATAAAACTTTTAAGACTTCATGAGTGAAGCGATGAATGCTGGAACATCCGTACAGCAGATGGATATGGACCAGCCCCCTCTCTCTTGATGCTTGGTATCCTCAGTGCGAGTTCAAACTACAGTCAACTTAGCGTCAGTACCTCTGCTCTGCTGTTTCATAGATGTCAGTGTCTCTGTGACGGTAGGATTTAAATAATGGATGCCAGTGGTGTTCAGGCTCTGCACTGTTGTTTAATGCTTAAGTTGAACTGCTCCACAACCTCAACCATCCTGCCATTAAATCCTCACAGCCAATGGGAAGATTGAGATGCATTGAAATATTGAGTATTGTATAGAAGCCACTACTTTATGTAGGGGACAGAACCTGTAAATAGAGTATATCATACTCCTTAGTGTGTTACAACAAATGGAAAAAAAAAAAAATAATAATTTACCAGCTAATATATAATAATAGATTTTTTTTTGATTACATCAAATCAGAGTTTTCTCAAAGGGTGTCAGCCACAGCTTACATGACAATATTTAAACAGTTCAAATGAAGCACAATAATGTGTCACATAATTTATTACAGAAAACTCTCATGAGGAAACAGTTTTTTTCCTCCTGTTATTAGGACACATTTATATTTGGTTTTAACAATAGTGACTGCTACTCAATACCTTCTTGCTGTGCGGCAAAAGCACTACCAGTGCTAACAACTAATCCCCCTGCCCCCTGAACACCCAAAAACAGGCTTTTTTAAAGAAATACTATCAGACCTGACTGAGGGAGCATTTGTGTGCATACAGAGGCAGCTCAGGGACAAGGGGGAAGTATTTCTCCCTTCAAACAGCTGAACAACCATGTTTTTGGAGCAGTAGAATTCACTTCTGAGACAGTAAAGTCACAGGCACTTATATTAGAAAATATTAAAAATTACAACTGGATTTTGTATATAAAAAGGCAACATATGGTGACATATGTTCTGATAGTAAAGTAATTTCCTTGTTTCCTGTGTAGTGTGTTTTGTTATTGTTTTACAGGAAGCTGGCTGGGCAGCTGGGCGGGGTCTCTGAGTGCACACCTGCAACCCATCAGCCTGCTGCTTCTTATTCACTGGTCCCTGGTTCCACAGTCGCCAGCACGTCAATCACGTCTTACCATGTGCTACAATCCTTGCTCCTTGATGCTCAGTCATTAGTGATGCAGTGCTAGCACAGCACACTATTGTTACTGTGCACGTTTCTTCTTCTTAAACATTTTTTGGTTAATAACTCAAATAACATTTGTCGCACGCAAACAAGTAATATATCAAAACGTGCGGGTCGACTGGTCTCGGTTCTTTGCAAAGTTATTCGCGAAAGAATGCTAAGAATTTCTCATAGAGAAGTGGAATGGAGAGCATGATGAACAAAACACAAAACTTTCAGGAACAACTCACTGAAAATCCCAAGCCTTTGGTCGCACAGACAGAAAAAAAATACACCAAAACATAGAAAAATTGGTTGAGGTTCTTGTAATGTAAGTTTGGAAGTTGACAGAATTATAATTTAGGCTCAGTGAGTTTCAGAGCCAAAGGAAACCCAGTTTCTCTCTCATTAAGTCTCCATTATAACTGCTGCCTGACACTTGGCAAAATCTCAGACTGAACCATTTTTTCTCTCACTCCTGTGGTCACATTTTTAAAGATATCTGCACTGGTTGTTCAGGATGTTCAGGAAGTTCACAGGACACTCATGATGTGTTTGGTTTTTCAATAGGACCTACAGTTTTCATTTTACTGTGACTTGTTTGGACAGTGCGTCGGAGCTGATTTTGGCACTGTCACCATGGCAACCTTGTTTGCAGGTGCTGTGCCACACACACAAACACAACAGGTTCACATCAGCTGATCGAATGAACAGTAAATGGCTTAAAAGGTACATTTCACCCAATGTATTACTGTCTGAATACACACAGTTTTAAAGGTTAATTACACAGAAATACAACATTCACTCAGGTACAGTCCACTCAAAATATAACTGCCTAAATACTGCGCTTACACTTTTAATGGTTTATTCCACAAAATACACTATTGCCCCACTATAGCAAAACTATAGGGCCAAGTGGGGCCAATAGTAATAGTAATATATAATTCATTGTATTTAATGACAGAAACAGAGACAGAATGAACCAAATCAGAGTGACTAAAAAAAGAAAATAAAACATATAAAAAACCTGAAATGATTAGAAAGTGAAGGCAAGAAAAGGAAGACAACAACCAAGAAGATAATGACACAAGCAAGTGCAAGAGAGAGGTAGGGCTATTTCATCATAAATTCCTCTGTACCATATTGGTTGTATACATGAAAACACAGGGATGGCAAATTTTAAAAAATATTTCACTCTGGGACCAGTTTTCCAAAAATAGTGTTTCAGTGCTCCAAAAATGCCTCTTCCATGTGGATTCACCTGAACTCCATTTCATGTGTACGCCTCAAAGTATCATACTCATTTAGTGTAAACATAACACTAAAAACATTAAACTGTCTGTTTTAGTGTTACTTTAACACTGCCAGATTGCTGTACTGTGTATTTAAATCACATTAAAACAATGAAATGCATAGTTTTATTTAACCACTATTAGATTTACTGTGTACTGTCAGATAGGAGGACGAATGAACATTCACTAGCTTATTTAGCCACATTATTAACTCTGTCCCAACAGGCAGTGAAGCTCGGCATATCAGGCTTATCAGGATTTACACACCAATAAGGTTTTGTTATTGGAGGTGGGACACAATCTTTTTTATTTAAAGGCAGACAAAAAAAAAAAAACAAGTTATGGCTTCATTGTTATTTCCTCACCCATGTGTGAGATGTCAGTTTATGGGTGACACACGTGGTTCAGACAGGGATCTGCTGATAATGATGAGTGACATTGTACTGGCAATATGACAAAACGGACACCACATTAGTTTTAGTGTCAGGCTGAATCAGAATATAATAAAAACATAAATACTATATTTCTAAAATGGTTGCAACAGCTGTATGTGGAGAGAATGGAGGCTTCAACTACAGAAAAACTCTAGGTTGTAAGTGCAGGTCAAGCGAAAATAGCTGATTTTCTAACTCTCTTGCTCTCTCGCTAAAGCAAAGCGGCGACAAATGTCAGCCAAAAACGGCTGACATTTGAGAAGTTACATGTCATAACTTCGGTCATAGTTGTTTGACAAAGGAGAACATGATTATCTTAACTAATATCGTACATTTAAAATGTGGTAATTACCACTGTATTTATTTCCAATAATCAACAATCACTTGAAATTAGCAGGTAAGAGGTGAGGATGTTTGTGTCTCTCTCCATTTCTTTCCATCGCTCTCACTCTCTCTTTCTCAGACTGTCTACTTCCCTGATGTATTCTTTCTGTCTGTATACCATAGAACCGTAGTAGAACCATAGTAAAACCATAGTTTGTAGTCTGTTCACAGACAACCTCTCAAACAACAAGCAGGAGAATTTAAGGAAACAAACTACTGATTTTTAACAGACCGTCCGTCAGTCCGTTACACAGATGTGCCCACATGGCACATTCTGTGTGAACCAGACCTTAGTGTCCTTAATGTCAGCAAGCCTGGGTTTTTAAGGAACTGCAAGTTATTCATGCAAGACAAAAGAAAGTTTACTGCTTCTTCCTCTTCTGCAATGGAAGTTCCACCGGTAACATTTCTACAGTAGTCCCTCTAGAATTATGGTGAATAGGCTACCTAAAAAGGAACATACAGTGTACATGCACTATATATTGACAGGAAAAAAATGTTGATCTCTATAGTTTTCTACATATGCATAAATTTTAAGGCTGTACTGCATAAGTCACTTCAATTTTATTTATATAGCCCAACATCACAAACACAATTTGCCTCGAGGCAGTTATGATTTAATCTAAGGTGTGTATGAATCTCAAATAAGCAGATGTCAGGTCGTGATTGAAAAAGGTGATTAACAAAATTTATTACAAAAATATAAATAAGGACGATCAAGCCAAGAGTAACAAAAGACGAGGAGACTGGCCAGCTTGCCAAGTAAATGCCTCCCGGGAATAACCAGAAAAAGAAGAGAAACGAGTGTCAAAAAAAACAGAAGTGCAACAAGAGAAACTAAGCATGAAATAAGCGCCGGTGTGAGCAGATCTGATTATACCATGGTATAATGTGAGACACGCTGACAAAACCAGTGCTTAAGAGGGTTTCCAAATAATCAGGGAATAGGTTGCAGGTGCAAGGTTGGAGGCTCCGCCCGGCTGCCCGGGCAAGTCTCCTGAAAAACAAAGCAAAAGCGTTCCACAGGAAATAACAAAATAACCAAAATAAAAGGAGGAAACCGGACCCTGACAAGTTCAGCAGATTACAAACAAAACATCAAATATTACAGAGAGAGAAAAGATAAGAAGACAGAGACCAGGATGATTCAAGAATCAGTCAGATTAATAACAATTATCATCATCATCTCATTCGGGGTGTGACATGTGCTGTCACCATCTGGGGTTGGTTCCTGCTCCTCATGTGACCCTCAGAAGAGGACAAGCCATTGGTGAAGAGTGGATGAGGATAATTAACCTTAACAGTAATGAGTAGCTATAGGGTAATGGTTATAGTTGTAATGTTTGAGCTGTGGTGTTGAAACTCTGGAATCAGGGATACCTGTGAAATAAGAAGAAAGTGTGAGAGAGAGAGAGGAAGAGCACAAACTAGGGGGAGGGAGAGAAAACAATGTTACTGATATGATAAAAGTATGAGCGCTGAGGAGAGGAGGGAGGGAGAGGGAGAAGGAGACAGAGACAGAGAGACAGACAGGCAGACAGACAGACATAAACAGAGATGACTCGGGAGAGAGAGAGAGAGAGACGGAGAGAATGAGAGTGCTCGCTGCATAATGGCTGTTCCCCCAGCAGTCTATGCCTATGCCAGCATAACTAAGCAATGGCTCAGAGTTGACTTGTACCAGCCCCAACTATAAGCTTTATTAAAGAGGAAAGTCTTTAACTTTAAATGTAGGGACAGTATTTGTCTCCCGGACCCAAAGTGGGAGCTGGTTCCACAGGAGACGAGCTTGGTACCTGAAAGCTCTGCCTCCCATGCCACTCTTAGAGACTCTAGGAACCTCAAGCAGGCCCCCATTTTCAAATATAACTTTTCAAATTTCAATATAAAAAGAACTTTTCAATATAAACAAATGTCTCTTACATTCAAATCATTGTCGAATCAATTCCGACAATTCCGATTAAGCCTTTGAGCTCCAAACGACCGTCTCTGTGTTTCTCAGTATAGTTGCCATGAAAGGTTTCAAAAAACCCAGTTGTCCAGCAGTTTGATAGGACAAATATTTCTGGTCTCCACATGCCTTTGTGCTGCTCCATTAGTCAGGCTGCTCCATTAGTCAGGCTGCTCCATTAGTCAGGTCAGATGTTTTTTTATGTTGAATATTTAACAAAGTCTGTTTCGGGATAAGGAGACAGTTTACAAATCGTACATGGTTTCTGGAGATGAAGGCCAAAAAGAGGCAGGACAATAACATCAACAACTGAAACCTCTGTCTTTAAACAGAGGGGGCGAGGTCCCCTTATGTCCCCTTGTGGTGCCATGGGTTTGTGTGAATCACAACCCTACTATTAAGCAACTTGATTTCTAGTGGTGACTCTACAGACTGGGTTTTTTCCAAACTCCCATATAATCAAGTAATGACTTCAGTATAAAATGAAACATGGGGACGGACTGTGGGCATCATCAGCTTGTTAGAGAGTTCACCCTCTCATCTCTGTTTGGCTCCTGCAGCTACTGTTTACGCTCTGTCACATGTTCATACATACAGGATAAAAACAAAATGTGGACAGCTTTGCTTTAGTCAAAACATCAACATTGTGTCTGTGATTGCCTCACACTGCTGGATCATTTAAACAGATAAAAAGCTGACATTCGCCCAAGCAGGTAATACTCAATACCTTTGTCTGTAGGTCCGAATTGGGCCATAAATTGGCCCCATTACAACTTTTTTTTTTTACTCAACTTTAATGGCAGAAGTGAACAATACTAAAGTTGACAGTCAACACCAGTAACAACACCAACACTAACTGAATGGGACCTTGGCGAGGGCGGTTGCTCTTCTCCTCTCTCCTCTCTATTCAGTGCCTTCTCTCTATTCAGCGAGCCCTATCCCCACTCGGCTGTGGATTCCTCAAACTGCAAATTCAACATGGAATTGATTAACTGGTCTCTCAACGCTATTGACACCATTTTTTTGGCAAGGAAATCAGGTGCGGGAGAACCTGCCTGCCCGAACGGAACCCACCCTGCGGGCTATGTTCTTGATGCCTGGGCGAGTTGGCGTGTTGCGTGCTTGGCGCCACTCTCCGTTGAAGACATCGAGGATCTCTACTTATTTGGGCTCCTTCTACTCGGATTAGGAGGTGCCCTCATATACCGCCAAATTGGCAAGACGGCTGCCGCAAGGATTGGATCTTCACATCTGCCCGTCATGATTAGTGAGTTGGGCAAAGCGGTGCAAACTCAGACTGCATAAGTATTGAACTGAAACGTGAAAATGGAACCATAATGGAGAAATTCACCGCTTTGCAGAGGAAGATTGATGGCTGAGGACCAGTACAAAAATTACTAAGTACAATTGGATGGACTGAGAGAAGCAAGATAGGAATGTGCTCCTCTGCTCTAAACCTAAACATTAGAATCTTATCAGCTGGCGAAGGCCAACTGCCCTTGTTTTCCTCCAGAAGAATCTCACCTTCAACTTGTTGTTTCTTACTTCTCCCATCTCAAGGACTCCTCTGGATCCTACATGCACACACAGACAGACTTTGGTACAACCTGCACACACACCCGCACGCTCCCTCCCGCCCTTATCCATACTTCTCCCTCCCTCCCTCCCTACTGTTCTCCATCCCTGGGCGGAAGCAGCGCCAGACTGGGCCGCAGCACCCCCTTCCTCCTTTGTATAATTCGGACGTGTGCCATTATTACGTTACTAGTAATAATTGTGGACTAATTGATGTTTGTATGTGGTTCTTGGGTGTGTAAGTCAAATTCCTTGTGTGTGTTTTCACATACCTGGCGAATAAATAAATTTTGATTCTGATTCTGATTCTGAACAGATTGGCTTGATCATACTTTATGACATTAAATTGCATCAACTCTCTGCTTGAAGTTCCACAGCATTCTGTGCAGGATCAGGTTCTGTAACAGCTTTTCCCCCATGTCATTAGCCGCTGAACTGAGAAATTTTATATTATTATTATTATATACTTTAACTTTTATGTATATATTTTCTTTTTATGTTCTTAACTCTGTGCTGAGCCATTGCAAACACAATTTTGTTCAGTGTATACAGCTCTATACTTAATGACAGTTAAGTAACTCTAACTTTTTACAGTGTACAATGTTTTATGCTTCACGTGTACATTTAGTCACTGAGTGAGAGATTTGTGCATATATTTGTTTGCAGTTAATGGTGAAAGTAGGCACTAAGTTGACAAAGACATAACTTTTGAATCTGATTGTTATGCTCCCGGCTAACACTGCAGTATTGACTACATTTTACAGACAGGTAACTATATTACAATTAGTTTTTAATTCTAAAATGAAACCACACTACAGAGTCAACTTAAATTTCCAGTGGTGTTAGTTACTATGTGTAATCCACTCAGGCGGTGCAGTAATCTTTACTTAATGGGAAACTGAACACCACAACAAACCTTCCTGTTTATTTCATTCAAGGAGATAACAACTGTAATTCAGGTGATGTGGTGTAGATGATAAAAGGATGTGTAAAGGATGAGTTTACACAATCAAATCCTGTGTGGCATTAGTAGTCGATGACCACCAACATGGAAAAGGGGTTATGGCAGGGTGACGAGCAAAATACATGATTGTAACTGATGGCATCCAAACAAACAAGTGACTGGCTTGTATGAGAAGAACAAATAGAACTCAAGATAAAATTAAATAGGCTTGTGACCCATTGAAAAAAAAAAAAAAACATGATTCAGATATTTAAAGAATATAAAACAAGATTTTTTTCCTCAAGAGGACAACATAATGAGCAATAGTGTCATGTCTCATCTGGTCTGAGTTGCTTCCCCTGTTATGTTGTGTACTTCCTGTTTTATTTTGTACTGTTGCTTTGCTTCCTGGGAGAGTTTCTGTTTCTGTGTTCACAGGAGGTGTGTTGACAGGTGAGGCGGGGACTCCATCTGCACAGCTGTTCCCAATCTCTCATCAGCTGTCTTGTTTATACCCGGATTTCCTGCCTTCTGGTGTCAGCGCGTCATCACAGTAATGTTTGGTCACATCTCCTCGTCATCTTAGCTGTTCCCTCGTTCTTTTACTGCTCGTTTTATTTAGCCCTTTTTCTAACACTCATTTCTGTTCTCTTTTAGTTTCCTGAATGGTCCCTTAGCTCCGCCTTGCCAGCCAGCCAGTCTCAGCGTTTTTGTTTTCTAATGACTGGTCATTTTTGTAAAACAACTCTTGTTATTCTTTTTTTTCTCCATTTTCTGCTTTTTGGTTTGGTTTTTCCTTGTGTGATTATTTTTATAATCACGATAAATGGTGTATTACATAACACTGGTTGTATGTGGAACAAAACATAGTGGCACTCATCTTTCATTTTAAAAGGTGTTTTTTAATGCACAATAAAGAACAGCACTGTATTAACCTTCAGTAGAGAATGCCACGACTAACTGATGAAGTGCATCATCACTCCATTTGGTGGTCATCCACAGGGAAAGAGCACCATTAGGCCCCAGAAACGGGAAGGGTCAACATTTGGAAACAATGCTGTTTCTGACTGTGCTATCCCTTTGCCATTTTTTTCAAGAAGACAATAAAAGAAGACATAAAAAACTGAGAGTCAAATCGAAGGTTAATTGCAGCCAGGAAAATGTCAGCCCATTTCACCGATCACTCACGAGGGATTCAGGCCTTGGTGTGAAAAAGAAGCCAGGATATCTGAGAATATTAGCTTCCTTTCCATAATGGACTCCTGAAGAGAGTGATGATGACGTGTTTTCAGCCCCCTTAAGATATTTGTATGTGCACAAAAGACAAAGCAGGTTTTTGTGTGCATGTGTATATGTACGCCTCTGTCCGGGTGTGTATTCGGCAGTGTGTATGTGCATGGCTGTGTTATATGCTGTATGTCATAGTGAGTATTGTTATTGGAGATACAAGCTTCCTGGGAGACGACAGGTGTTGGCACCACATCTCTGACACGTCTGGGATCATTTCCATCTCCTCCAGTTAGTTTTACCAAAATACACTCTGCTCCACAACATCCTTTTCAGTGAAGACTATAAACGCCCTGTGTCTTGAAAGGTCACATAGAATGATCTTGGCCAAAATGTCACATTTGAGCAACAGTTTATGGAAGAAATCGTTTAGGGCTTCACTTAAAAAAATGAAAAGAATTCCCATTTTGGTTTTTATAAACATCCTGTTATGTTTACAATGGCTTCACATTTTCTGAAATGATAATTATAATCTGTAGATATATTCCCCTACAAATTTAATTCAAGACGTATAACTGGCCTCCTGTTTGTTTAAAATTAATAGGTATTAGGTGATAAAAAAAAAAAAATCGCATGGGAAAAATTATAACCCACTGCACTGACATTTACAACTGATTTGGACCATAGCCATTACACTGTTGTTAATTAAATTGATTAGCTCATGCAAGTGCATGTTTATTGCACCATTATTGAGGTGACAGCTCTACAGCATATGGAGGAACCTAATGCAATGGCTAACAATAAATCATGCTCTCATACCCTATTGTCTGCCTTGTGCTTCTTACAAAGGACAGCTTAGCCTTGATCTTCCTCACAGGACTGCAGAGACTAATGGAAGTATAAAGGATCACTTTCAGTATAAGAAAAAGCACTGTAGTCTGGTCTTAATTGGGGAGTTCCCTTGCTAAGTTGGTCTAGTCTTCAGGCTGCCAGTTAGTGAACTGGTCAATTAATCTTCCCTCACTCATAATGAAGTGGGGGATTTAAGATGGTTGGCCAAGACAATGTGCCCAAAGGATCTTCTGTCCCTACATCAAGTGACCTGACAATTAAAAAATGTAGCTCCCTACCTCCCGTTCCTCACCAGGTGGCAAATTAGACTGACCCAACCTAATATCAAAAGCTAAACATAACTTCAAATCAACTTCACAGGCACAGAGAGGGGGACAGGGCAGTATTCCTTTGTGAAATAGGATTATTGTATTAGGACTTTTGGCCCCATATCGTTCCTTTTGAGTCAACTGAAGAGAGACTTGTTGGATCCTCCCTGCTGTGTGTCACAAAGGTTTACCCTCTTGGAGGAAAAACGTGCTGTGGTTTGACAGTAATTTCATGATGCAGATGAGACAGAGGAAACAGCTAAATGTTTAGGGTTAAATATGCTTGGCCTTCCTTTGTAGCCAGCATATTCCATTCTGGTCATCAAGAAAGGATAATAAAGAGGACAGTGACATTCAAAGTCAAATTTAAAAACTAATCAAACTCAATCATTGAACTGACTTACAATTAATGTAGTCAAGTGCACTGACTTATATTCATTTCCTGGAGACTTACTCTAACCTTAACCATAATTATTAGTGCAGTAACCATAACCTCAGCCTAACTTTAAAACATGTCTTCATCTTAAAATGTAGAAATTTACATTAAGGGGACTTGATTGACATCTATATAAAAGGTGCAAAAAAAAAAAAAAAAAACCCACCAAGATTTGCATTGCAACTGTACTTCTTTTAATGTATGAATTAATGAATGAGTGGTGGTCTCAGCACCCCTTGTGGAACAACTCACTCACTCACTCACTCACTCACTCACTCACTCACTCACATTCTATTGCTTTATCCTCCACATGAGGGTTGCGGGGGCCAATCCCAGCTGACATAAGGCGAAAGACGCTTACACTGTGGGAGGAAACTGAAGAACCCAGAGAAACATCACATCTCCTCCCTTCTTAATAAATTTGTACCAAATTTGGTTTAGATTGGACCTGCCATCGCAAAGTTATAAGCGTTTTCATCAGGTCAAGTATTACCAGGTTTAATGTACATGAAAGAAAGTTGGTACACGCGTTTATTAGGTAGGGACGGGCGAAACCCAACAGGAAGGCTGTCATTTTGAATTGAACACCGACTCTGCGCCGATTTTGGTGATTTTGCACCTCTGGAATTTGAACAAACTTGTCCTAGAGCTTTAGTAGGATAATCTTCAAACTTGATGAGGTCACTGTGGACAAGTTGAGGATCTAAAGTTATTAAAAGTTTTCCTAATGTCGCATAGCGTACGAGATGGGGCGGCAAAGTTCGCAAAAATTCAGATTTTTCACCACAAACAATGAAACTCTTATAACTTCATGATGAAAGGTCTGATCCGAACCAAACTTGCTATGATTGATGATGGGCCAATGCTGAATTGCACATTAGACATAACATCTATAAATATACACACCCCACCCATGACACACACACAGACACGCACACACATGCACACACACACACACACCATCAAGTCCTGATGGGTGATGGCTGGGGGGTGAGCATGAGTGCCCACCCGGATCCCCACCTCCTCCCTGGTCCTCGGCTGGGTGGGGACGTCTGTGGCGGCCCCGGGTTGCTGCTGGTTGTGGGGGAGTCTGGCCCTCCCTTGCTTTATTGAGGTGGTGACCGGGGTGGGTGTGGCATGGCCTATCTTGAGGCAGCTCTCCAGGGCTGCTGTGATGGGTGGTGGCCCGCTCGCTCGGCAAACGCCAACGATGGGCGCTTGGGCGCCTGGAAGCGGGTGGGATCTGTGCCTGGACACTGCGGGGTCGGACGTGGCAGGCCCTTGGGGTCCTGGTCCTTCCCTGTACTTGGAGGTCTGGCCGCTGGCCAGGTTGGGAATCTGTCTGGCTCCTGCCCCCTTTGGGACCTCTTGGCTGGGGGCATTCCATAAGCCTCCATCTGTTCTTCCCTGGGGGTGGACATGGCTGGTCTTGGGGTGGCCGTGTGGGTGGCCGGGATGGGCTCTACCTCCCTCCCTTGGTGTGTGGACTTGAGGGGGGGATCTGCTCTTCTGGGTGCTGGGTGCAGGGATCTTGTGCCCCCCCCCCAGGCTCTGCCCGGATGTGGGGTGGCCTGGCCCATGTCGGTGGTCCTGCCGGCTCTTGCTAATGGGGCCGACCCTGGGCCGGGCTCGGCCATCTGCGTGGTGGACGGGTAGCTATCTTGGGGGCTGTGGCCATGGGTCCTCACTGCCTCGTGTGGCTGCGGGGCACTTTATGCATCTGGATCCTTATCAGCCTGCTGCTGGGGGGCTGGCTGCACACAGGTGCGTTCCCCCACTCAGATTCCACCACCCATCCAATGATAAACCTTGCACATATACACTGTTACGCGCGCTCACACACCAACTGACATACAAACATCTCGCTACTTAAGACTCCAACCGATATAGTGTAGTGGACTCGGTCATCTTTTCTCCAAAATGTTATAACTTCACCATATTGTGTCTGATCCGAACCAAACTTACTAAGATTTATGATTGTCCCGCCTTGAAGATGTCTATGTGAAAATGTTCTGTTTTAAAAACAGCGCCTCGTGGTGGAGGAGGAAAACATGACATTTTTCAGTATTCTATGCTGCTCCAACATGGACTGTTTTGTCCACTTAAAACTTCATATGTGAGACCGGAGAGGTGCCTGAAACACATCTGCAAAGGATGACCTTGCTACAGGAAGTGGAACATCCAAAACAGGAAGTGAACTGTTACTTTGCTATATATTGACTGATCTGCAAGAAACTTGATATGTGAGACAAGAAAACTGCCCTGAACATGTTTAAGGACATGAGCTTGACCCAACAGGAAGTTGACCATTTTAAACAGGAAGTGCCATATAAATTCACTGAATATTAGCCAATCTTGATAGAATTTGATATATGAGACAAGGGAACTGACCGAACATGTTTTTGGACATGCGTTTGACCAAACAGGGAGTCTGCCATTTTAAACAGGAAGTAAACTGTAACTTTGCAGTACATTGACCAATTTGAACAAAACTTGACATGTGAGACAAGAGAACTGCCCTGGACATGTTTATGGACATGAGCTTGACAGGAAATATGCTATTTTACACAGGTAGTGAAATATAACTGCCGTACGTTGACTGATGTGAACGGAACTTCATATGTAAGGCAAGGGAAGTGACCTGAACATGTTTACTAACATGACCTTGACGCAACAGGAAGTCTGCCATTTTAAACAGGAAGTGAACAGTAACTTTGCCATATAGTGACCGACTGGTGGCCACATCTCGACGTGCGTGGGTCGAGCAAGGACCTGTTCAGAACCGCTTGCGGTACTAGTTATCAATGAGGCCGGAAGAAATAAATCAGGTTGTTCAACTCCAGGAATGTCTTAAAGACATTAAGTCCTGGATGACCTGCAACTTCATATTTTTAAACTCAGACAAAACTCGGGCTATTATACTCGGCCCTAAACACCTTAGAGATAATTTTTCTGATTGTCAGTTTAGACAACATCAAAAGAGTGTCCAGTTCCACTGTGAGGAACCTTGGTGTTATTTTTGACCAGGATGTATCATTTGATTCACATATTAAACACATTTCCAGAACAGCCTTCTTCCAGCACATTATGAAAATTAGAAATATTTTATCACTAAAGGATGCTGAAAAACAAATTCATGCTTTTGTAACATCAAGATTATATTATTATAACTCATTACGATCTGGATGTTCCAGAAGGTCTGTTAAGACCGTCCAGTTGATTCAAAATGCTGCAGCACAAGTTCTGACAGGAATTAATAAGAGAGACCCCATCATTTCAGTGTTAGCTTCTCTACACTGGCTCCCTGTAAAGTTTAGAATTCATTTAAAATCCTCCTCCTTATGTACAAAGCACTTACTGATCAGGCCCCATCATATCTTAAAGATCTAGTTTCACCTTATCAGCCCAATAGATCACTTTAGTCCCAAAATGCAGGCTTACTTGTATTTCCCAGAGTCCATAAGAGTAGAATGGGAGGCAGAGCCTTTAGTTACCAGGCTCTTCTCCTGTGGAACCAACTGCCAATGTCGGTTCGGGACGCGGACACTGTCTCTGTATTTAAAGTTAGACTTAAAACCTTCCTTTTTGATAAAGCTTATAGTTAGAGCTGGCTCAGGGAAACCTGAACCATCTCTTAGTTATGCTGCTATAGACCTAGACTGCTGGGGGATTTCCTGTGGTGCACTCACACTCACTCTCTCACACTCAGGGTATGAATGTGACTTAATTATGTGTCATTAACCTTTTTTTTTTCTCTCTTCCCAAGTCTATGTCTGCTTCCTTCCATCCTCTCTCTCCTTCTGTCCTCATCTTGCAGGATCCAGATCCAGTTTTGATGATATTATCATTATCATTATTATTATTATTATCAGTAACAATAATACTCCTGTCATTGCTACTATGCTCTGATTAAAGTTCATCAGTACAATTTCTTATCAATAATGTTTGCTGCTGCTTGTATAAATGACACTGTAGTTCTATAAACATGACAAAACTGATTCTAAACTTGATACAACTGTTGTATATTTGCTCCTGGTCTCTCTCTTCTGTCTCTCCCTCACCTCCCTCTTTTTCTTTCTCGCCCCCCTTTCTGTGCCCCACCTCTCCTCTGTCCTCCATTTTCCTCTCACCCCAACCGGTCGAGGCAGATGACCGCACATCTTTGAGTCTGGTTCTGTCAGAGATTTCTTCCTGTTTTCTTTCCACTGATGCCTAGTGTTTGCTCATTGTGTGAACTGTTGGGTTTCTTTTCTCTCTGTAATATTGTAAAGGTTTTGGCCTTACTATGTACAGTGCCTTGAAATAATGTATGCTATGATTTGGCGCCATAAAAATAAAATTGATTTGAATTGAATTAAATGTTGTTAGTTATTTCATGAGTTTTTTGTCAACTTAAAGAATTATTCATGCAAACTGAAAGTGATGATAGATTAGGATGATACACAGACATTAAAAAGGACATAGACTTTTGTTTGTAAAATTAATCCTGTTAAGCCTCACAGAATGTAATTTGACCAGAGCTATGTTAGTTTTTGAAACTGGGAGTTCACAGATCGCCTGCTCATTTTATCACACATGAACTGTTCATCTGCAATCAGACTATAAAGCCCCAGTAACATCATGCAATTCCATCCATCCATTCTTCCATCCATCCATCCATCCATCCATCCATCCATCCATCCATCCATCCATCCATCCATTTTCTGCCGCTTATCCGAGGTTGGGTTGCGGAGGCAGCAGCCCAAGCAGAGAAACCCAGACTTCCCTCTCCCCGGCCACTTCGTCTAGCCCTGCTGGGGGAATCCCGAGGCGTTCCCAAGCCAGCAGAGAGACATAGTCTCTCTAGCAAGTCCTGGGTCATCGCCAGGGCCTCCTCCCAGTGGGACATGCCCGGAACACCTCACGGCGGTTCTACTCTGAGCCCCTCCTGGATGACTGAGCTTCTCACCCTATCTCTAAAGGAGAGCCCAGACACCCTGTGGAGGAAACTCATTTTGGCGGTTTGTATTCGCGATTTCATTCTTTCGGCCATTACCCACAGCTCATGACCATAGGTGAGGGTAGGAATGTAGATCGACCAGTAAATCAAGAGCTTTCTTCACCATGACAGACTGATGCAGAGCCCGCATTACTGTGGATGCCGCACCGATCCACCTGTCGATCTCCCGCTCCATTCTGACCAAGACCCCGAGATACTTAAACTCCTCCACTTGAGGCAGGATCTCATCCCCAACCCGGAGAGGGCACTCCATACTTTTCCGACTCAAGATCATGGTCTCAGATTTGGAGGTGCTAATTCTCATCCCAGCTGCTGCTTCATATCGGGCTGCGAACCGCTCCAGTGAGAGCTGAAGATCACGACCCGATGAAGCAAACAGGACCGCGTCGTCTGCAAAAAGCTGGGACTCAATCCTGAGCCCACCGAATTGGACCCCTTCAACACCCTGGCTGCATCTAGAAATCCTGTCCATAAAAGTTATGAATAGGATCGGTGACAAAGGGCAGCCCTGGCAAAGTCCAACCCCACTGGGAAAGGATCTGACTTACTGACATAAATAACTAGCAATACAGGTATCATCTGTTTTCATAAAAAGTGAAGATAGTGGATAGCTGTTATGCACCAGGATGATGAAGCAGTCAGGGAAAGGCTGACAGGAGAACATCACCAAAGATTCTGAGGATGGCAGGATCTCTGGATCACTGCCAAAAAACACATTCGATTTTTGCGTAGAATATTGAGTGGTGGGAACCACGGACAAGTGTTGTAGAGCAATCGCTTGATTTGATAGAAATGCATTTTGGACTGAATTTTGTAAAGCCTTGTTGTATTTTAAGACACTGACATTTATAAAACCTTATAAAACCTCTATTTGGCAAAGTCAGGGGGGCTTAACTGTAAGTGTAATTTCACTTAACTGCCAAATGGGAAGCTGTGAATCTGGATTCCATTTTCAGTGTTCTCAGTGTTCAGGCTCCAGTGATAAGAATTATATAATGATGATGTTTATTTTACATCATCTTATAGTGATCTTTAAGTTCTCTGGAAAATAATGAGGGAAAGTTCACCAGAAAGTTTAAGATGCAATGCTGCAGGTCTGGAATAATGTCCACACCAGATGTTATTCTGTTAGGTTCTGAGATACATAGCTTGATTTCCGTGTTTAATAAACTCTTCAATTCATTGGAACACTGTGTCGATTTTTATACAGTCTATTGGCTCTTACATTTTACTCATCGTTTAAACATTGCTTTGAGTTAAATTACATTTTATCGTTCCTTTCAGACAGTGTTATAGAAGACAACATATATTTTGAATGGAGTATGTCTAAACACGAACCTGACCTTATTAATTTTCAACTTATAGTGACTGAATTGTTTAAATATTAAAAAACCTGTGAGGGATGATTTAATAGTGAGAGTACCCTCAGTTTAGGTCAAGATCAGAGTCAAGTTTTTTGCCTGTGTCTTGTGGAGTGCAGACTCCACTGAGAGTAATTATTTGTGGAGGGTTTAGGGCCCTGAGGGTGACGGAGTTGGCGGGAGGGGCAGAGGGTGCACTGAAATGGAAAGCAAGCCAGGCCCACTCGCGGTTGATGTTCAGTGAATCTGAAAGGTCATGTCATGTTTTCTGGCAATTGACTCGCTTGGTTAGGGTTCTGCAACATAATGCTGGGACAGCAGTGTGTGTGTGTTTATGCTGGGAAATGTGCCCCTGGGTTATTTTTTGCATTGACCTTATTACCCTATACAATGATAAGCTTGCCTCATAACTTGCTACCTGTCTCTTTAACATACAAACACATCCAGATGCAGACTTTGGTGATTTTTCAGGGTTCTCTGATGCATCACCAACATTAAAAAATGAAAAGAAATGTAAATTGTGAGATCATCAAATGCTCTATTACCTTTGTCACATGTTTTCATTAAAGACATTTTCTCTCATTTATGGTATAGTCCCTGAGTGGAAACAAAGACAGGCAGTTCTTCTTTGTGCTTGTTCCATACTTCTGAGACAGAGACAATGTTTGCACTATTAGTTAAGGGTCATCACAATCATTAAACAGATTATAAGTACAAGCCAGCTCCAACACATGATTGTACATACTCTTCTGTGGACTGCAAGGATGTGTCCACTGATATACTTCTGCCTTGCAGCCATTCTGTGCTGTAATTTACCAGAACAATGTAATCTTAACCTCTTGCTTTTGTTCATCATCTGGGAGGCTCAACTATCCAGCTATAAATAAAGGAACACCGGGGACTATATAAGGTGTAACATCAAACATTTAAGCATTCATAACCCAATTTCATATCAAAGCATTTTCAGTATTTATTTATTGATTAAACGTTAGGTATTATTGTCACAAGAGTGCAATTTAAATGTACATGAAACCAGTAAAAAGCAACAAACCTCTGGGCAACAGCACACTACATACAGCTTTACCAGCAGATCCTTTGCCAACTTTCACTCTGCCATGCCTACGCAGTTGACTCCTGCACTTCAGCAGATCGGTGGCAGAGTTCCAGAATCACTTAGATCATTTTACCCGGGGCACAGAGAGGCCAGCGAGGAGCCACTGACCCTGTGCTCATCAGGCAGGACTTTACGCCTTGCTGACTTCCCTAGTGTGGCATTTCCCCTGTATCTGCCCCCTCCCAATGTGTCTCTATGTAACCACCACTGCAAAAAAAAAAGATCATTGTCTGTAGAGATATCAATCAAATGAACAGCATCTGGGGTCAGTCTGCTGACAGTGCTCCCTCCTTGCTGTCAAAGCACTCATGAAAACTGACAATAATGACAGGATATCATAAATATTACCAAATCTAGTTGGTTAACAAGAAATGACACTTTGAATTCTAGTGTAGTTAAACAGAAACGTTGCACCTGTCTCCCGTCCATCATCCAACACCAGACCATAATACGCTCTTCGCTTCTCTCTATATGGTATGCGTGTGTTTTTAAGCCCCTCCCCCACCAACATCTACAACATTGTCCCTGCTGCAACATCCACCCACCTCTACAATGAACACACCCCCTGCTATGGGTCATACAATGGTCATGACATTATTAAAGGATCAATTGTAGCTTAAAACACTGCCTCTGCTGCATGTAGGGGAACAGATTGGGCATGCAAAGCAAATTCAATATCTATTTAAAGTGCTTTAGAGAGAATGATCTAATGAGACATATAGGTTTTGTTCAGCTCAGCTGAGAAAGCAAAGAGCAACAGCTACTGTGACAGATATAGCCAGCATAAATGCTTCTAGATTTTGCTGATACAAATGCACAGCATGGGTTTTACTTTTGCATGAGAATGATTGTTTTTTCAATGTAAATTTCAGTGTCTTCATCTCGACTTTTTGTCGACCAGTAAAACGAAGATCTTGTTAATCCCAATAAAAGATAAGACCGATAAGACCCTGTACAAAGTTTTCAATAAATATTTACAGTAAAGATGAGGAATGAGGAGATGATTCAAAAGGTCTCCTGGATATATGCCCAATTGTTTTTCAGATTATAAAGAAAGACTTTTACTGTAACGCTTTTTAATTTGGATCCAATTTTCATCCCAGTTTCCCAGTTCCTGAAAGCTTTACCAGTCATGAAGTATTACACACTTAGTTTCTGTGAGAATGATGAAAGGCTGCAGAAAAGTTGCCCTGCTTGGACACTCACTCTGTCCATAAGCCACTGTCAGGGGAGTTGTAAAGATGGTGTTTGGGAGGTAAAAGCTAGGACATCACACTGTGCTGGGATCAACACATGTCTGTGAAAGCCTGGAGGTTTCATAACAATATGTTCCACTTGGTTCACACTTGTGCTGTGACCTCAATTTTTGACTACTTTTGGAGCTTCCTTGCTTTCTGGTTTGACACAAGAAGTTTACAGGCACCACTACATCCTACACCTGTCTGGCCTGAGCAGAGGGGGGCAGAGAGGAAGAGCTGCTTGAATATCAAACAATGAGGTTGAGGACGAACATCAAATTAACATTTGCACATCCCAGGCAAGAGCAGTTCCAACTTGGCAATCCTATGAAATGACTCTTTCAATTGGGGTCAATTGGACCCCTACCTCTGGATTCCATGCAGCATCTCTGCCTAGGGGTAATCAAGGGCTTTAGATACAATTAGAGGACCAGGCTTTCATACTGTAGTTCAAGCAGTGCAGCTGAACATTGGAGCAACACTAGGGGTCACTGGCAGTCCATGCAATCATGTAGTGAAGAGACCATTTTCCATTATGTGCATCATCACATTTAACATTGATCAGGGGGCAGGGGAGGTGTCTACACAGTGACAGCTGAACACTAGTGACAACCCAGACTTTTTTTGCAAATTGTCTGTGGTCCCGTAATTATCCTTACAAGAAAAAAAGGTTAACCACTGTATTTCAACACTTATACTTACAAATTTTATTTTAAAAATCATCATCTCTCCTCTGCTCTAATGCGATGTACAAAAGTGTAATTGTGGACCCTTAGTGTTGTTAGTTACTTTCTTCTCTCCTTCTCAGTGGCAACAAAACATCAGCAGTGCTGACACAGTGGTCTAGTAATTATCTAATTGTTTGAGCTATGTCTGTCTTTGATTTATGGTTTGTATCAGTGGCTGACCTGGTTTATAACAAGGTCCCCCCACTTGTGAAAATATGAACCTGAATTATGTGGCACTCGTCCAATTTGTTCTTTGTGCGGCTGAGACTCCTCTCCACGTTGAACGTATGCATCACAAATAGCTGCCATTGAAGCGTTCACCTAATAACAGTAATATGGTTCATCATTTAAGAGTGGGCCAATCACACCTCCTACCGTGTTACACACTTTATTTATCATTGTGTAGCCGTATTTACACTTATTCCTCAAGAATCAAACATTTTTATCTGAATGGTTATTGGTTGATTATTAGACTGGAGTTTTTAATCACATTTCTTCTGTTTTCATGTTTAATTGGTTTCAACTTTATACCTGCGCATGACAGTATGTGATTGTCTTTACTATGATACTGTGTATGGAAATTCATGAGAAGCAGCAGTGATCCAACATGATGGGACATTCAATTAATCCATTTGGCCTCCCATTACCCAGTTCAGGGCACAAAGTCAAAAAAGTGGAGCAAGTTGCTTAGTGCAAGGACAAAGTTGACAGAAAATATAAGCCTCCCCCCCCTCCACACTGGGTGGACAGCAGAAGGCTGTGAGTACATGGTTGAAGAATAGACCCAGCCACTAACACATCCACTGTACAGATGAGTTGTTCCTTTCAAATTAGCACAGAGCATGGAGACTGCTGCCGGTGTCTGATGAAAAGATGCACGGCTGCCACTATTTGTGTCTCTAAGGCATTCATCAAATTAATTACTGGAGGATCCCAGCACCTCTCTGATACCTCTTTATTTTGAGTCCACTAAATGGGGACTCACACTAGCACTGACAGAGAGGCCTAATACACCCAGTCTTTCCCTGCACATAATTAATTGAAATCTTTGCTAGCTTGACAAATTGGAATGATGAATCTATCCTCTATGAATAGCTTAAGAAAAATGCATAATCAGTCAAAGCTGTACAGTAGAAGCAACAACTCACTAGCTCCGTCTCACTCAGTCTTTTGCTCTGTGCAGCATGGCATGATCCATTAGGCTGAGGTAGCACAGCTTGTTGAGACAACTTGCCTTTCTTTCACCATCTCGATTGATAACTTTGGCTTCTTTCTTTAATGGAGCGGTCAAGGTGGAGAGTTCCTTTGTATAGTTCAATAGAATAGAGGGAACATAAATCAAACACAACAGGAAACACATGTACTGTAGTCCCTAATCTCGCATGTCATAAAATAATACTAATACCCAACACTGTTTATTAGTATTTTTTACGGTAACAATGGATTAAACGACTACTGTGTAATGTAAAAGCAGATGCTAATGAACCCACAGAGAATATTTACAACTGTCTTCATCTCTAGAGATCATTAAAGCATGTTTTTAGCTTTTTGTTTTCAGTTTTTCTTCGCTCTCAGCATTTTCACAACATAGCTTTTCAGCTGCGGCAGGATGTTGACAACGACAAACTTAGATATAAATGTGTTATTCACAACAATTATCTGGGGTATTTTTTTCCTGACAAGGAAACATCTTTCATAATAACCAGATTATACCTCCTTAATTGCATTACATTTATCTACCACTGGTATCAAAATATGTTCTAATAGTTGTCCCCCATTCTTTAGCATGGGTCCAGAAAAAAAAAAAAGGATAATGTTGACCATACATGGATGTTTTCACTTCATCAGTGAATTTTGTGAATAATATCCAGTTTTGAAGACTGAAGAGAATGCAAGTGTTTACTGGATGACAATGTAGTTGCCAGCTGCTTGGCTGTTGCCTCACCAGTTTATGATATTAGCATACGTACACTTCCATATTTTTTAACTATTTTATTTACACTCATGATTAATGCGATCACAATATATCTGTGGCCAATTTTGGAACAGGAATTTGATTTTGCAAAGAAAATCTGCTTCATTGTCCTGCTCTGTGCTGCATTTTCAATATTATGAGGAAATACTGTTCCAGGCACTGTATGAGATGTTAAGGATTTCAAGGGTATAGCAAGGATGTTTGGAGGGATGATGGCACCCTCTCATGTACCAGTGGATGAAATATAACAGAAAACAATATGCACAGTAATGTGAACACATGTGCAGGATACATCTGTGCTTCCATGTGGCTGTGCACTTCAGATTGAAAATACACAATGTGAAGGTTGCATCTGTGAAGGACACATCTTTTCTATGGTAAGTAGTCATCCTTAATAGGTTTGGTTTGGATGTGAATTATTGGTGTGCCAAGTTAGAATATGACATTAGTGTTGTCTCCAGGGAAAAGTGCAGACTGATCTTAAGTCAGCATGTGCCAAGAAAGGATAGGGGGCTAAATAAAGGCTCAGATAGATGAAACCATACCTAAACCTTTACAACCCCAACACAATGGTTTCTATGCTCTATGATGATTATAAGATGCATCCTGTTGTGGATGGAGTATGATCATATTTGTTCAATTTAATGCAAAGTAAGTAATTAATATAAGTAAAGTAATTAATGATGTGAAATGAAATGTTAAATCAAGTATACTTTATATATTTTCTCTACAGTGAAAAAAAAGAAAATGGTTGGAAAAAATTAAAGTTAAGGTAATTAAAATCTAAAGCCATATTACAACGTTGTAGATATAAAGATAATTCCATGCCAGTTACTATCTGTAGTTTGAATTAATTTAAGTGAATTAACCTAAAGTCCCATCTGCTACTCAGCGTTAGGAAAACTTCACATTCTTATTATTAACTAACAAAGTAGAATTGTTTCATTTTATTGCACTAATTTTTAAAATTTCTGACCTTAAAGTAAAAAAAAACAAACAAACAAAAAAAAAAAAAAGATTTGAGAGGAATACCTGAGGGAAGGAGAAACCCTTGCACAGAATATCTATGAATATTTAAAACTCATATTTTATTCCCAGTAGAACATAAATAACATATCAGATGTTAAAACTGAGACATTTGACCATTTTATGAAAAATAGTAGCTCATTTTGAATTTGCAACACATCTCAAAAAAGTTTGAACAGAGTTAGCAAAAGGCTGGAAAAGCAAATGGCACAATTAAAAAACAATTGGAGGAACATTTGACAACCAATTGGATCAACTGGCAACAGGTCAGTAACATGGCTGGGTATAAAAGAACATTTCACATGTAAAGATGGGCAGAGGTTCACCAATCTGCGACAAACTGCATCTAAAAATTGTGGAAACATTTCATAAAAATACAATTGCGAAGACTTTGAAAAAAACATAAAATTGTAAAGACTTTGAAGATCCCACCATCTACAGTGTATACTATCATCAAAAGAATCAGAGAATCAGGAGGAATTCTCAAGGCCAAAGGTCAAAACTGGATGCTTGTGATCTTTGGGCCCTGACCCTGCATGGGCTCAGGAACACTTCCAGAAATCACTGTCTGTGAAGACACTTCACCATGCAATCCAAGTTGCAAGTTAAAGCTGTATCATGCAAAAAAGAATAAGCCATATGTGGCTTGGTGTGGGCAGCATACACATCTGGAAAGGCACCATCAATGCTGAAAAGTACATGGAGGTTTTAGAACAACATATGTTCCCATCTAGACAACTTTCTTTCAGGGAAGACCTTGAATATTTCAACAAGACAATGCTAAACCACACACTGCATCTGTCAGAACAGCATGGCTTCAGAGGAGAAGAGTCCAGGTGCTGAAGTGGCCTGCCTGCAGTCCAGACCTTTCACCAAGAGAAAACATTTGGCACATCATGAAATGAAAAATCTGGCAACAAAGACCCAGGACTGGAATGTCTCCTAAAACTCCAATAACTGCTCTTTTCACTTCCCAGACATTTACAGACAGTTGTTAAAAGAAGAGAGGTCGCTACACAACCGTAATTGCCCCATTCCAACATTGTTAAGATATGTTGCTGCCATCAGATTAAAATGAGCTAATATTTTTAATGAAATGGTAAAACATCTCAGTTTCAACATCTGATATGTTGCTTATGTTCTATTGGGAATCAAATATGGGTTGATGAGATTTACAGATCATTGCATTCAGTTTTTATTTGCATTTTAAGTGATGATTTTTGGAAATGGGGTTCTATTTGTTTTGAAAAGTGTAGGTTTCTCTGAATGAAGTGTTTTTTTTTTTATTGAAATCCATGCCATGGGGCATGACATGAGCATTTCCTCTCCATTCTACGCATTATCAGCTGAGCCTGTAGTGCACAAACTAATCCCTCTTCATCAAAACCGTGTGGGCAGCAGTCAGTGAGTTGTGACCATCAATTAATCACCCACTACCTCCCCTTACTAAGCTCAGTCCCTGCACAGATATGAGGCCCCATTAGTTTTAAACAGTCACTGGAAAATCTGCTGTAGACGTAAGATTGCCACGGTCTGGCTTTATCAAAGGGCTGTCCCCAACACCAGAGCAGGGCGGCTCTGAGGGGAGGTCAGTGCAGGCCATTAGATTAACCTTTAAGTTGAGCCCTAACTACTTCCCTCCTATAGTCCTGCTTTAGTATCTCAACTTAAGTTTAATTAAAAGAAATGCTCTGTAGTTTCTGTTTCATGGTCAGAAGGCCTTTACAGAGAGATAAGAGAAGCTTCTGAGCTCATTTAATCAGTTTCACTCTCAGAGTTACACTGCTCTCCAGCTAAGCTGCTTTCTGATAAGTCTATTGTCTTATTGGAAATCTCTTGAATATTGGATAAAACTAATTTAACCACTATCCCTAAAGCAGCCTTCCCTGCCCTAGTCACCAATTCTCACCACACGAGGCAGACGAAAGACTAACTTGCTTACTTTACTTTTCCTTAAAGAACAGGCACATTTCAAATTGTATTTTTATTCAATACAGTGTACTTCAAACTGCAAATGCGCTACACCTTTTGCAACCTGACCTCCATGTAAATTTGAGCATTTTAAGACCAGTACCTTAAAGCACTGCAAAATAGAAGGCTTGTGGAGTTTATAAATCAGTAAAAATCTCCAAATGAGTTTGGTGACCTCTTAAACTCCATGAAATTAATATAAGCAGACATCCTGCGTGCTGCAGGCTACTGCAGAGCTGGAGAAGATCACTTTAGCTTTCTGAGTTCCATAAAACTTTCATAAGTTGACTTTCAAGATACATTGACTTTCAAGACAGTCTTTTCTTCCTGTTGATGTTGGATTGAGCCCCCAATAGTTTTTCATCCATCATCTGCTCTTCTTATACACTATATACACAATATATGTGTATTTGTGTTGCTGTGATATATTGTGTTCTTAAATTATATTTTGTACAAGAAACCTGACGTTTCAAAATGTTTTCTTTTTCTGTTAATTTTTTTTGGGCAACTTCGTCTTGTCACTGGTAAATGGTCAATGGTTTGTATTTATATAGCACTTTTCCTGTCTTGAGGACCACTCAAAGCTGCTTTACACCAGAGTTTTGCCATTCACCCATTTATTCACACTTACACACATACTGCACATCTATATGCAATGCCTTTTTTTCTATCATTCATCTTTCATGTCCATTCATACACTCCTGGCACAGCCATCAGCTGCAACGTGGGGGATAAGTGTCTTGCCCAGGGCCAAGGGCTGGGATAATCTAAATCTAAATAAAGTGCCATCACTATTTTCTGTTTGCAGAACTGGTCACTAATCAGTCAGAAACAATCAACAACAAACAAACAGTGACAACCAACTTTAATACAACTGGTTTATGAATTAAATATGAACTCATGGGTTTTTGAAACCATAAGTAACCATATTTGACTGAATGACTGACAACCCCTCCTTTGCACCTCCACTTATTTTACTTTACTTTTTACATTTTAAGTGCAGCAATGCACATGTTGGAGGGGCATTAGCTATCAGTTGCATTGTGACAATACCCAATACATGCTGTGTTTTAGTCTGTTTTCCTCTTCATGTTATTAAGACCATGAACTCTTCCGCAAAGTGTTTGCATGTCACTTTGCAAGCATTCGAGATGCCCTCTGTTGGCCATTCAAGAGAACAATTTTCTCCCCATTAGTAACTCCATTAGGAAGTGATACTGATGTGACTGCACATTGACAGTGCATTTTAAAGTTTTTAGGCCTGTAGCATTTTAAACATTCATCATTAATCTGCTCTTTTTTTTTACCTTTGTCTTACAGCAACTTTACTGGAAATCACATCTACCTTTTTTACCTTAAGACGGTTCTTCTAATTACTTTTTTTTATTGTATGTTAACTCAGTCAATGTACTCAACCCACTGTAGCCTGCCCACGTTCATGAATCTTAATGCTGTTCTTATAAAAAGTGCTGTATTAAAGCTTTACTGTCTCAGAGTGTGACTCTCTTAGTGGTTGTGGGTTACTAATCTGAATATGCTTCTGGAAATAGAGGGCTGTTCTGTTTAAATATGATCAAGCACAGTGTTGCTGTGGGTATATGCTTGAGGTTATCTCACGTGCAGAAGCTGCTCCAGGTTAAGCAGTATGTTGCTGAGAAAAATGGGCCGGCAAGATAAATGGGGACACAGAAATGTATTTAATAAGGATGAAACCAACCTGTCCCATAAGGGTGTACTTATTCTTAATGAGTTTTGTCCCTAAATGGGGATTTACAGATATAATCTTGCCAAGTTGGGGATTTGTGAGAAAAGGAATGTAAGATGTTGCATATTATTTAGCAGTGAATGTGCAAAGTGAAACAGAATTCCCCAATTCATTGTGTTGCTGATACAGAGCAAGTGAGTGAGTATGTTAGTGAAGTTTCTATAATTATCCACCAACTCCTCCAGTATGTAAGAATACACCTCACAGTATCTGGTTGTGTGCTATATAGGGATGGGTATAGCGAGAACCTGCATTAAATTTGATACCGTTTCCTCAGTGGTCAGTACCAGGGTATCAGAAAATGCCAGTTCAGAAGATCTGCCCTCTGGTGGTGAGGAAAGACGTACACTCTTCCTCACAGTTCAGGCACCCTCAGGATAAATACAGTAGTATAGTATTGTATAGTATAGTGAAGAAGAAGAATATTCCATGTTTTTCAATATTTTGAGTGATCAATGTGCATTTAAATATAGCTAAAATCGCAGCAGAGACATTGACTTTCTTTTGTCAAATTATGGTTTCATTATAGAATTGGCAGTTTAGCAGACAGAAGCAATATCAGTGTAGTAAACAATTATATATATATAAAAAAAAACAACCTTTTCATTATGCAAAAGAAATTAAGAATTTTATGCTATTTTTTAAAATTTAATTTTAAGTTAATTTGAGTTACTTTGCAAATACAAACACCTACCGATTACTTAACACAATGTCTGTGACTGGGATAAAAAAATCGGCCCGGGCATTTTGAACCGAGACCGTCCCACCAGGTATTGATGGAAAGACAATGTAGCCTTTGAATGAAAACAAACTTTCTTGTGACAGTGCTTGTACACTGCCTTGTTGGTGTATATGTACTTGTCTAATAAACTTAAACCTACACTATCCTGTCATTCTTTACAGTGCTTAGAGGAAACCAGAAGGCTGCTTGGTCTAGTTTGTTGATGAATATTAAAATGATAAATTATATTTTCATAGACTATTTATTCACCACATCAATAAACAGCACAGCAACACAGAATGTTTCCTCAGACATGGCAACCGTTAAAAAGTGACAGGAGACAAAGAAAGGAAGGTGAGATAGAATTGTTGCACTTGATGGACTTACTTATATGATTACAGTACTGGTATCTAGAAAAGTGTGGGAAAATAGTTGGGTCATGTACTCTATACAGAACTTTCTTAGAGGAACCTCCTGAACAAACAATGAACAATTTATGATGGGATTCTGAAAATAGGATAGGGTTCAGATTCCCCTCATCCACCTGTGTTATTTTAACACACTTCACAGCATCTGCCTGAAGGGCTTGTCGCTTTTTCCCTCTAATTTTCTCCACACCTCCTTTCTGCTTCTTGCTATTCCCCATTTTTTTGATCTCCTCTCTCTCTATATCACAGCTTGACTGACAGCGAGGCCCAAATACTATTTGCAAATGCACTTTAGTGTTTATAGTGTTTTTATTTGTTTTAATATGTGTGTATATGTATGTTGTGTGTAATTCAGGGAGGGTTAAGTGAAATTTCGTTGTACATTTACGTTGACAATAAAAGTCTATTCTATTCTATTCTATTCTATTCTATTCTATTCTATTCTATTCTATTCTATTCTATTCTAAGAGGGAGTGGGCATCGGCACTTGGCTGTAATTGATCCAGCCCAGAATCAATCATGGGCTGATCTACCAATACCATTATAAATGCTACTACCGTTAGTAAAAAAAAAACGTATTTAGTGTTAGGTAAAGCCTGAGGTGAACCAAAATGTCATTATCTTGTAATATAAGATTTTATAGGCTAAACATTTCAGGTGATTGGCAAAGTAACGATTAAAATTGTGATTCTTTGCATATTCAATGTATGTGCTAAAAGGAAACTTAAAAAAAAAAAAAAAAAAAAAAAAAAAAAAAAAAAAAAAAATAATAATAATAATAATAATAATAATAATAATAATAATAATAATAATAATAATAATAATAATTATACCTAATATATTATGACAAATAATGCTTGCTGAACTTGCTATTTGCATTTTGGGATTTGTTCCTTTTTGTAATAATAATGATAAATAAATCTGGATATTTGTTGACAGGTTGTGATATTATATTCACCACATTTATTCTACATTTCCTTTGTCCTTATTCAGTTCAATGATTTCACACTCTCTTATTAGTCCCAACAGGAACTCTTGGTTGCTGCTCAAGGGCCACACAAACATGAGCACCGCGGAAGTCACATGTAGAGTAGATATGAGAAAAACATATTCAGTTTTTCCTATCTGTTTGTGCCTAAAAAAACATATTCAACATATTTTTAATTTTAATTTCACAGCATGTCTACTGTAGTGGACAACAGGACAATTGTAATTAAACTGTAAGGTGTAGGACTGACGTAGAAGATATTTCTGCATTTCTTCTTCCTTTGGATATTTTAACAGTGAAAACCCTGCGGCAAGAAGAACCGGGTTCACGACTTGGTCAGAACAGGGGTCTTTCTCCATGGGGTTTGCATGTTCTCCACGTGTATGCGTGTGTTTTCTCCAGGTTCTCAGTTTCCTCCCACAGTCCAAAAACATGCAGAATTGGGGAATAGGCCAAGTGGACACTCTAAATTAGCCATAGGTGTAAATGTGAGATTGAATGGAAGTACACCCTGGACAGGTCACCAGTCCATCACAGGGCCACATAGAAATAAACAACCGTCCACCCTTACATTCTCACTTATGGGGAACTTGTCCAATTTGCCTAATCCCCAAATCTGCATGTTTGTGGACTGTGGGAGGAAACTGGAGAACCTGGAGAAAACCCACACACACATGGGGGAACATGCAAACTCCATGTAGCAAAGCCCTTGCTCTGACCAGGTCATGAACCTGGGTATTCTTGCTGCAATGTGAAGAGTGCTAACCACTACCAACCGTGTGACCCAGTGCTAATACAACACTAATCTAATATGATAACAGAATTGAACAAATTAGCCTTAAACTAAATAAAACATACGAGTTAGCCCTGGCCCACAGAGCATGACAACATCCCTGCTCCTTCTCTAAGCTGTATCCTCATCAGATTCTCCTGCATCTTCTTCCTCTTCTTCTTCAGAGGCTGATAGTCATCCTCATCCTTTTCCTCATCTGTTAGCTCTAAATCTGAATCTCCCTGTACTATCCAGTATAGAAGCCTCTCTGCTTCACTTATTTCTCCTTCAACAGTGTGGAGGCAAGAATATAT
>JAFBJR010000112.1:4141209-4210803 GCA_016785285.1 Brachirus orientalis | reverse complement strand
TAAAGAATGAAAGGGGGGGGGGGGGTCCTGAGAAAATTTTTCTGTGAAATTGCCTCAAGTGAGACAACAACCTGCTCTATAATCTTCAGTTAAAATAGATGCAGAGAAAAAACATGAGCTGCTGTTCATTGGATATTAACAAGTGAATGACTTTTATTAATTTACAGTCAGAAATAAGGAATATTTGACCTGCAAAGCTGACAGTTCACCCAAAGGTTCATCAAGACAAAAATTAGACAATGTTGTTTTGGCAGGGGGCATATGTGGAGGCCAGGGGCTAATATCAAAGGGAGATTTGTCAGTCATCTCTGTGTTTAATAATCTCCAACTCTCCATGTTCCACTGTTTGTTTATATTGACCTCAGGTTGAACCCTCTTTAGTGGCAGCCTCTTTTGCCAGAAAGTTCAGTGAACATTCAGCACAGAAGCGGAGAGCATGTCAGCTCGAATCTATTAACCCACAGGGGAGATTGTAGTCAGTTTCTCTCTCCCTCTCTCTCTCTTAAGCAAACACATGCACACACATTTGCAAGCACACACACATGATCACACATACTAGGTGAGCTTCCATCCCCCATATTTGCCGTACTGATGGCGCATGTAACTGAGATTATTGCATACAGTGCCCTGGTTCTGACCTCGCCTTTTCACTCATCCCAAATAATCTCATCATACCATGCTCTGTAGCACTCAAGTGTACTGTGGACATTTAGTTCACCGGTATATTCTTTTGCTGTTTTAAGTTACCCTTTCAAGCTCTACAGTCCTCTTTAGAGGACGTCCGGGGCTTTCCAGTGATGTGTCATGTGACAGGTCTGCATGTTGGGAACTCACTTTTTTTAATCAGTCAATATGGCTGCCACACCAACAACCACATTTTATGGAAAGATGAGAAGTAAGTCAAATATTATACATAAGGTGTGTCCAAATTTTTGACTTTATAATAAAGCAAAAACACATATTTCCATGACGTTTAAATTGTGTTCTGCCCTCAAGTGGTTGTTTTATTACATTGATGATAATCTTTGACGGTTTACATTTACAGGCTTTTGTTACAGTTTTTATTGTTTTTTTTTTTTTTGTTTTTTTTACGGCACATCAATACAATCATGTAAATACTGTATGTGGAAAAAATATGTAATCATAATAGTTGGTATTATATGTCATCCTTTATCACAAAGTTATAAAATAACACTGTCCCATGGGGATCATATGTCCCTGCAGCAATGCAGAAATTTATCATAGCCAGCTCTAATGTGCAAATCGTGGCATTTGCCATGCACTGTTAACAGTGATTGCCATCTAATTAAATTGTGGTTTGTCACAAGAGATGCATTTAATGGAAAGAGAAGTGCTGGGAGTCCACTGAAGCATTCCCGAGATCAATAAAGATATTACAGTGTGGAGTAGGAATTATCTCAGTGTTACATGGGGCAGTCAAATTAATTAGTGTGCCATACTTTCAGTGAAGAAATTAATCAGCTATACACTCAGTTCTATACATAAAAGTACAAACTTCTAGAAAAAACTGACATCTTATTCCTAACAGATGTTTTAAGGGTTACCTTACTTTATTCTAGGTGTTATTTATTTCCCTTTGTCCACTTTGGCCTAGATCTTTTTTTTTTTTTTTTTTTTTTTTATCGCAACAGCTTTTCAAACCATGACCATCAGCCAGTTCTTGAAAAAGCTTTTGTGTCACTACAGGGGGCCACAGTGACAGACTGAAGTCTTCCCTATTTTGTAATAGTGAATTCAATCAGAGGAACTTGGACTGGAAAAATAAAAATAATACATGTATTCTTTTTTCCTTTTTCTTTTCTTGGTTTAAAGAAAATTTCTTGGCACCACATAAATACTAAGAAATTGTCTTTTAGTTGCTGGCAGCTTTTTACTGTACATGGTCTGGGAGTAGGCTCCACCGGATGGATGGATTTCAGTCCTAACATACAACGGTAGAGTCTTGCAGTACACATGCGACTGTGTGAACCCCCTGTGTCAGGACAGCAAACCAGAGGCTCGGCTCAGGGCCTTGACCAGGAGTCATATCAGCGGCATTCAGTTGACACCTCATGCCTGACTGACCCATGACCCTGAGGGGTGACACCCATGTCTGGGTCATGCACAGTCCTGTGACCCATTTACCAACTGACAGTGTGACAGTCATGTTCGTATAAAGCAACATCAACTTCACCTTCAAACAACAGTTCTGCTGTTTGCAGTGATGATTCTTGGTGCTGTCAGATCCACTTTTAAAAGTATAATTACATTTCTTTAACTCTTTATGAGTTGTAATTCCACATTTTATTTAATTTGTTTACTGTTTCCTGATGTTTTTACAATACTTTGGTAACTTATGTGTTGTACTGCTGTCTTTTAATGCAGTTTTACACATAGTTTCACATAGTGTTCTTTACAAATCTGCCTCACTTTACTGCCAATGTGTGTGTCTATGACTGAGAAACATAGACCAGATTATATTTAAAGTTATGCACTACAGCTTTAATTAAAGACGCACTTGTCATTACCAGTTAGGTACCATCATCTTTTTTAACACTTGTAAACAAAAATCTCAAATGGAGCAGTAAGTAAACATTTTAGCATCTTCTAACATAGCTACTGTAATCAGTGTCCACTGCAAATACATAAACATTTAATTTCGGAAGTGATGATAAAAAAAATAGTGCTTTATTGCATCTAAAATATCATTCAGTAATGCTCCATGTAATGTATAAAATGTCACTTTACTGACTTGGAACTATGTGAAGTGTGTTTAATTTCTGCTTGTCAAATTTGAAGTTGCACTGTGATCTCACATTCACATTCATTAGATCTGGCATCTGATCTCTTACGGGTATCAAGCAGAAGCGTGCTATAGGCTGCAAAGTGGTGCAGGGCCACTTGGAGCACATCACCTGCTTCTCTGGTCATCATCTTCTTCCTTGCACCAAAGGCCTTCCTGAGCCTGCCCCGATGCTCACCATCCCCCTCTTTGCCCTCCTCATGGCCTTCACACTCCATCATCGCTCTTTGGCTCGCCTAACACTGGAACAGTTTCCTCACATGAATCAACTTCCCAATTATGTGTTCACATGATCCTGTTTTGTTTTAACACGGCAAAGTGGCATTTATTAGTCTAGTATAATTTTATGATGTGAAGCAAAAGCATTTAAACTTTTAGTACTTTTAGCTTAAAAATTACATGTTAATGTTTAGTTCTAAAGAACACCTACTCATGGAGCAGAAAGCAATATTGCTAGAGGAAAAATTGCATCTCACCAATTAATTTGATAAGGCAGAATGAAACAGCGGTCTCTCCTTGTGTGGTGGGGTCTATTAGCTCACCGACATGCTATACAGTATGTCATTTGAGTCTGTTACACTGGCAAACTGCTTCGTTACCCCTGTGTCTTGTTGAGCAGCCTGACCAATTACTTCTGATCTTAAGAGGACATGACATTTGTAGGTTTTGCACTGTGAAATGACTGCACATGTTAAAAGATGCATTATGCCTTTTTCTCTTGCAAATAATTTATAGTGTCGGCCCCCCAGGGTTTACTCTTTGAACTTCAAGGTACAAGCTTTATATATAGTCCTTTCTGAAGCACTGAAAATGTCACCCTCGGAATTTCTTAGGACAAAACAAGCTATATATATATATATATATATATAAATGAATGAATATATGACGGGGTAATGTAAAACCAAATTTTCTGATGTGCCAACATCCTGCATATTTTTTCATTTTGTGATAGGATATATTACAGTCATTTTTGTGTTAAGTATACAGAAAGTCAGGTTTATAGGCATATTTTAGATGTTGCCTTTCATATTCAAATTAGCTGTTGTAGTTGTTGAGAAAATGTAAAATATAAGCTAAAAATTTTATATTTATTGTTTGCATTGGATATTCACCCCAGAAAATGTGATTTTGTTTCCATCTGTTGGCAAAAATATGGATTAAAAAAAACCATAATGTTGTAGGCCATTTGTCATGTTTATAAATCTATGAATAATCATTTCAACAACGTAAAAAGCCAGCATGGAAAGGCCAAGCAGAGAATGTGAGTGTAAACCTGGAACATCTTAGGTTTCACCTGGTCACATTTTACACCAGAGCAGCTCCTGTGTTTGCTCAGAGCAACTTGTTAACTCGTGCATATTTAATTTTTAGTTCTCTGGGCTGCTATCAGATGAACATAAGTCGGTGTGGAAGGGGAGGTGATGATAATGATGATGATGATGATGTGTTATAAGCAAGGGACTGGGTTTTGGAAAAAGCAGCTCAACCTGCCCCCCCCCCTCCTCACCAGGGTTGGAGGAGTTATGAGATGAAGAGGAGATGTGAGCGGATCATTCAGTTCAGCTGCAGACAAAAGAGTTTAATCAAATACAAGTACTAAGTTAGTTAAGTTAATCAATTTAATTTCTACAAATATATATATATATATATATATATATATATATATACAATAATAACCAATTATTATATAATAACCAATTATTGCTGAGTTATGAACCAGGCATAATATTGTGGAAGCATCTTTTCCTCTGCAGCTGTGAAGCACATTATACAAGGAGACTCAGCTGTGGGTGACTTGGTGGGAGGCGGGTTGTACCTCGTCCTATTCCCTCATTCCCTTTCTGAATACATGTGTTACCTCTGTGGCAATTTGTCAAACACAACACTGCATGCTTGAAGTATCAAGTGCCCCCTGGTGGTGATGTAATGGACCAGAAAAAGAGATTTTGATTGTTAAAAGTAGATGTAGTACCAGCCAAGGGCACTCCAAGCCCATTTGAGCATTAACTTGAAAAAAAAAAAAAAAAAAAAACTGTATTAATTTAATTACTGTAAGCATCATTTCATGTTATATTTTATATTTATATTATATTATTTATATTTATATGTGCTAAGGGAAAGACAAAACTGTTATGTTTATTTTCTGTAAATTATTATATACTGAAATTGAGCACAGATGTGTTTTTTTTCTTCAGTTTTCAAAGCATTATAGCAAACATTCATTATTGCTACTGCCGTGGATTCAAACTCTGAGTAACCAGGTCCATCTGATGCACACAAACACATGAGGAACATAAAAAATAAACAAGTATTGTAAGTGTCCAGTCAGATTATTTATAGCCTATCTTTTTTTTTTTTCCTGTGAGGAGGTCACTGAATTAATGAAAGTAAACCAGAATAGGGCATTTAATCCCATCAGCAGAACTGCATTCGCATAATAAGAAATTAATAACATGAGCATGCTGTCAGATTAAATAGAGCAGTTAGGGCCATTAGATCATTTTCATTGCTTTCATTGGGTGGCAGATCAGTTTTTCCCCCTTTATAATCCAACAAAGTAGGTCAGTGTCTATTGAGTATTACTGCCGTGGTTGTGATCTTATTGTTTCAGCTCTTACACATGGAATTAACCCCAGAGACGGATAAACACAGGGCAGAGGTTGTTGGAAGGGTAGCTTGGATTGGGACATGAGGAACCTCTGGACCTCGGTGTACCAGCCTCTAAAACTCTAACAGGTCCTGACACGCTGCTACAAAAATCAGCTTCCAGCATTGACAAACAAAGTTGTCATTGTACAGTATTTCACACAGACACGTTTGTTCACAATTAAGTTAAATCTGTGAACAAACAGAAGGCTCGTTTAAGATCAGTGTCCTTAATAACCACACCCAAGATCTCATATCCAATAAGACAATGAGTGGGAGTCATAGATCATGCTAGATAAGTGCAATTTCTTTTATTTTGGCAGCTGAGACCCCTATAGACACACATGCACATTGCTCCCCTCTTAATGTGTCGAGATAAAGAATGAGTGGCACGGGAACACAGCACAGTTCCTGTCACATGCTTTAGTGACGAGTGTTAGAAATGGCAGTTGGGCCATAGATAAAAGAATTTCTCTTTTTATTGCTGTAAAGACAAACCTGGAAAAATCTAAAATGAAAATGACACAATTGTAGACTGTGGGATCATATTTCCATACACTTATTGCAGTGCAGGTTTCAGTTGAGATCCATGCTAAAACAGTATGTGTAAAAGTATTCACACAATATACAGTACTGACTTATTAAATGTGCCCCCTAAAATACATAATGACAATATCAGTCATAGTCTTTGTAATTGTATTTATCTCCAGATAAAAAGGGAATACAAAATAAAACCTCGAGGAGAAAAATCAGAAAGGCACAGACACACACCCACAATCAACACATCAATATCTGCAAACACAATCTGCAAAGTTAAAGCTATATCATGTAAAGAATAAGCCATATGTGAACACGATCTTCTCTTCTCTGGGCCAAAGCTCATTTGAAATGGTCTGAGGTGAAATGGAAAACTGTTTTGTGGTCAAATGGATCAAAATTTGGAATTCTTTTTGGAAACCACGGACGCCCCTTTGGATCGGACATGTCTCCTGGTGACAGGGCAACGACAGGGACTTCTGTCTGTCGCCCCCTGCAGCATCCCCTTATGCTAGGTGGCGCCCCAGCGTACATTCCTCGTCTTTAGCCAAAGCCAAAAGCTGCTCTCTCTGCCTCCTCGCCAAGATGTGGTGGAAGCTTGCATTTGTAGTGTTACAACTCATCCTAGTCGTCCTTGCCCAGCCTCAGATGTAGTTCTGTGGGTAGGCGAGAGAGTCATATGTCACTCTTACCAGAAAACTGAGCCTTGTCTGTGGGATCCTCCAAAAGCTGATTGATTGGTTGATTGATTGATTGATTGATTTTGTGTCAAGTGGATTGGACTAATGTGAAATTATTTTGATTTTATTTTTATTTAATTTATCTTATTGACTAATCTTTCTATTGTGCAGTGTATGAAGTAGGTGCAGATTCATGAGAGGTCAAATGATAGCAACCCATATGCACAAACCTTAAAGGTTAAAAATTGAGATTACTGATGTCTACTTTGATAAATTTAATATTTATGGTCAAAAAACTCATAGTCTCTTCAGATTAAGCCAGATTACTGCTGCTCTCTGCCAGCCTCTGAACAGGTTTTCTGAGGTTTTCTGTTTCTGGGCTAATGCCCGGCCCAAGAACACTGAGTCTCTTGTGATTGGCCAGCTCCCAGCTGACTGACTGCTTCGCGGTGCTTCTTCTTCTTCACGTTGAATGTTCACGTTCAAAAATGTCATGCCATGCAAGCTTGTGTGAGCTTGTTGAGCGGCTAGCAGCCATAAAGCCCAGTGTAGAAAAGCCTACTGTTGATCTTCAACTACCATCCCCCACACTGTAGACAATGAATGTAGACAGCTTCATTGCCGGGCATTCACACCGACTAAGGCCATATCCACACAGAAACGACACAAAACGCAAACAATCTTTTTCTTTGCCGTGTTAAAAAAGTTCCCCGTGAAGATGTTTTCGGCAAATATCTCATAATCAACACGGAACCCCCGAAGTGACTCAAAATGCTGTAGTACTAGGTAAGTGGCACTGTAGTGCTGCACCAAAACATGGAGAAGAAGATGTGATCCCCATTACAGATATAATAACAGAAACAGAGACAAAGTGAACCGAGCCGGTGGAAAGAAGGGGAAATGAAGAAAAGTTTGTATAACGCCCTCCTGTTTAACCTCAGCCTTGTCTGTGATGCCAAAACCAACACATGTACCCTTTTTTATAACACATGCCACGCCTCTATAAGTATTTGACCCTGTAAGAGAAAGTGGATTTCTAAAAATTGATTGTTACATACTAAAAATGACAAATATTGTACATTACTTTCATTATTCAAAAAACTAAAAGTCATTTTCTTAAAAAATGATTATTAAGTACAAAAAGGTTTTATGGAAAAAGACATTAACAAATGCACAGATGCAATTGGACGACATAAATGCCCATAACTGCCAGTGGTTATTTACCTTTTTTAATCATCAAAAAGGTGTAAGTAAGACTTTAGCTGTCTTTTATTTTAATATTTCGCTCAGTTACACTATTCATGATATGTGCATAAAAGTTATAATCTCGCTTCTGCGTCTTTTACTTATTTCAAGAAACATAAGAATTTTAAAAGTCTGATATACTTTCATCCTTTATGTGTTTCAAGAGATTATTCAGCTTAAGAATTAATGCAAAAAAACAATTGATTGATCAGATCATGTGAGAGTCATACAGGTTAAGTCAGCTCAAGGATGGATTAACCCCCGCAAGCCTGCTGTTAAACTACTGTATTTTTGTTATTTCAGTACACTGTCAAATTTGAAAAGCTAACCCTTCATATTTTGGTTAAAAAGACAAGTATCTATGTTACAGCAGACTTATTTCTTCATAAATTGGTTTGTTCAATAGTCACATTACTGTCTGAAAGAGGAAAGCCATTCAAACAATGAAGGAGTGTAAAGAAACAAATGTGTAAATAAGGCACTGAAGTCTCTGCTTCAATGCAAAAGGATCTGAGACGTAACTTTAGCATGAGTTAAAGCCTGATCAACAGGAAACCCCTGTTGCTGAATGTGTAATATGCCGAGGTCCATCGTTGGACAGGTTGACAAGTACACGCGCACACACACGCGCACACGCACACGCACACACACACACACACACTGAATGTTCAGAAGACATTGCATTGACTTACATTCATTACCTGGAGACTTACTTTAACCTTAACCAGAATTAGAACTGGCCTAGCCCTACCTACCCTAACAACCTAACCCAAGCCTAACATTAAAACATGCCTTCATCCTGAAATCGAGTAATTTACATTATGGGATACCGAAGACAAGTCCCCATAATGTGAGTGCGTAAACAGATTTCGGTCCCCACAGCATAAGGAATACCAGGTAAACACACACAGTACTAATAATGGAGATATTTTCAATGTGAATGGCTTTCAGCAATTTAACACTCAAGAAAATTAACTAGGTGGGTTGTTCACTTTATATGTATTTCGTTTGTGCATTTGAACTAAGATACATGCATTTGTTGAGATAAAACATGTTTTTCGTGTAATACATGATAATTAGACGAAATTAACATTTTTGCTTCAGATAGACCTAATGCAGTTATGTGGAACCTGTTGACAAAATACATTCAATTAAAGTCCACGTTTCAATTTTTTGAGTGAACAACACCATGTAATTTGTTAGGAAAGGCTTCTTTTAGATGTTTTGTTGCTGTAGCAGCTCTGCAACGTAACAAATTCTTACAGGATCGCACACAATCTTTTGGCTCTTTAGACATTCCACCTGGCTTATCCCTGTGGATATTCTGTTTTTGTACTTATCCCCCAGGTGGCCATATCATGTACACTTGTTAAAAGTGTTTTCACTTTCAACAAGGATTCTGTAAACCGAAGTATGTGTTCTGTGTTGACTGTCAAAGTTAATGACTCACTGAAGAAGGTTTCTGCATTCATTCATAGTTTCATTCTATGCTCCACATGAGGGTCACAGGGGGCTGATCCCAGCTGAAATACACCCTGGACAGGTGACAAGTCCATCACTGGGCCAACACACAGAAATGAACAACCATTTACTCTCACATTCACACACAGAAAACACATGCACACACAGGGAGAACAAGCAAACTCCAGGGTCACAAACCTGTGACTTTTTGCTGTATGAGGCAGCAGAGCCGGCAACCTCTAATCAGTGTCAATATTTAAAAATTCAAAAGGCTGATCATTGATCAGAACACATGGAAAGTAAAAACAGGTATTAGGGATTTGATTTCACACACTGAAATCAATTTGACAGTGAACATCTCCATGTTTTCCCTGTCACTGATAAAAAGAGCACTGTTGTCACACTAGTGCATCGCAGCCACACGTGTAAAAACGTGCATCAGAGCCCAAAAAGTCGTCATTCAACTTACGAATTTAAACGTTGTAGGAGACATAATTTATACTGTGAGCACCGGTGAATCAAATTGTGTGACTAGATTGCATAAAGTAGACAAAGTAGACCCTCAGGATAAGCATGTCTGTTTAGAGTTTCCCCAGACAACTGCTTGTTATCCGGATTGGTTGTGAGTTAATTGTCTGCTGTTTAAGCTCTTGGCAACTCAGGTCATTGACCTTAGCTGCAGATAATCTTCATGCTGTGCTCTTTGAGAAGTACAGCAGATGACAGACAAAGCAAAGCAACTCTCCTAAATCACCATGGTCCATTAAGCCAAAATATATAAATCACAACATTCTTTGAATTAGATAATCAAAACTACTGAATGCTGTGAGGGTTGGTCATATAAATGGGGTTTTATTTTGAAGGGGGCAGCTCTAAAACCATGAAAAACAAAGGTCCTCTTCATCCTGTAGAGGGCAGTGATGACACATGGCACATGCAGTGCAACCCTGGTTGCTGTCCTTTCCCCTCTAAGCTGTAGATGTAATTTTATCTAAGCACAGCAACACATACAGTACATACAAGTGACAAGTAATAAACAAAACCTTTATAGAGCCACTGATTTGCAGCATAAATCTATCAGTGGTAATCCTGCTAGTTGGGGGGGGAAAAATCTCTTTTTCAGGTTGAAGTATTTTGTATTTATTTTCCTTTCATGGAGGTAGACTTACAGTTTACAATCTAGTAATGTAGCATTGCCTTTTTAAGATGTATTACTTTTAAAAGTATTTCCATTGACACCATTATTCTCCATTTTTTTATTTATTTATTTATTTTATTTTTTTTTTTCCTTTTCAGCAGTCACAGTTCCTGAGGAAAATTTTAAAGATAAATCACGTCTGGACATTTTATTCTTCACAAGAAACTGTATCAATCCACAGTATGCAGCCTTAAAGCAGCACACCAATGATTTAGTGTTCCACTTCCAGTAAGTTGGGGGACCTATGAGAAAGGGATGAAGAAAATAAGTAATAAAACTGCAGCTGCCAAAATATCCCGATTTTTCATCAATATTATGGATTAGGATTTAATAACTGTGGAATCCATGCAATCTATGTAGTATGTATATTCTAGATATTGTCTATTATATAACAATATCAAGTTGCTTATGACACTGTCAGCACTTTGTAAGGATTTAATTATTTACATTTAAAGTCTTAAGCTTGTTGATGTCGTGAAAATAGACTTTGATGATTCTACCCCTTCCCTCTGATTGGTCAAGAAATGTTTTTTTTTCAGATCTTAAAAATGCCAAAAAAACTAAAACATTATACCATGGTCACGAGTGCTTAAATGTAGTTAATCTCAGTTTCAGCTCTTTTTAGAGTTGGGGTTGGTATGTTTGATGACATTTTCCACATACAGGGACAGACAAAAAGGGGAACAGGGAATAACAACAAAAAAACTTTCCCATTCAGATCTTCAGACACAGCTATAAAAAGGCCAGTGAGTGTAGCAGGAATTCCTGCTGGTTCTTTAAACACCTGATTGCTGTTGTCCTTCTTGTGGGAGCAATGAATGTGCACCCATAGTCATAGTGTCCTCTGCTCATTATAGGTACTATGACATCTGGTTTTTGTCTTAACTAAACCGTCCTGTCTTTAAAATAGATAACACATCCTGATGTTATAAATTATATTAATATCATTATTACTAGTATGAGTGAGCTTTGATCCGTACTATCTCTTTATTTTCAGATCTTGGCTTGACACACAAGATTAGATTGATTAACTTCTTAATTATTGCTTCAGCAAAGCAAGGTTTAGCCTTAACTACAACTCACGCTGAGGTGTCACAAACTTCAACATTAGCTGTGTGAAATGAAGGAAAAGGGTGTTTAAATGTATTGTTTGCATCTTAAAGAAAGACAATGCCACATCAGTAGTCCATCTTTCATAGTCACACTATAAAAAATATCAGGTCTCTGTCAGCACTGCACATATGTAGGTAAACATAGCAGTGTACTTCTTCACTGCTCTCAGATGATTATGACATGCCACTGTAATATACAAGGCCTATGGCACAAATTCCTGTTGGTTCTTTACACTGTCAGTGTGCACATTCTCATCCGATGTAATGTGGGGGATAAGAGGAGTAATTCCCGTGACAGCACATCAGTGGCACGTGCTCCAAACAGCTTCCCGACCAGCCTGTTTATTATATATGTCATGGTAAACTTGTTTCTCCACTTGACCATATTTCATCCACCCATATTTATTTTAATAAAATCTGATTCCACTTTTGTCTTTGCTAATTTCATCCTGTGTTTACATTGTTGTTCATCACTGCCCACTCTATTAACCTGCACATCAATGCTCTGCAAAAGTAGCTCTTGTGTCACATTATAAGCATTTGGAAGCAAAACGATAGGAGACAAGCTGGGGTCATTGTGGCACTCTTCCAAACAGCGTATAAACTGTATTTCAAAAATGATAAATAACCTTACCTGTAATTAATATTGTACATTCATGGTAAAAGGCATTCTGCATAATTACACCACTGTCTCCTCCACAAAATATGCACATTCAGTGTTATTATAAAGCACACCAGTATATCATATTAAGTCATAAATAATGTGCCAGTATAATTAATTAATTTTATACACACCCCTCCCCTTGTGTGGTACTTTACATTTAACCATGTCAGCAGTTATTGATGCACACTTGAAACCATGACATTTTACATGTTTTTTTTTTTGTTTTTTTTTTTTACCTACTGTATTTTATGCGGTACTGAAAATGGTGGTGAAAATTCCCTTGTTGTGAAATGACTACCCTCTCTCTTTATCAGAAGAACACATCCATATAGAGTGGGTTTCATGATTAAGTAGTCCCTGTTTTTTTTTGTTTTTTTTTTTAAATAAATGATTTCAAATCAGACAAAACATTGGCTGCTTAGCAGAGTTCAGTTGCAAGTTTCTGTGTCCTGACTTCAAACTTCACTGAGCTAATTAATTATTTGACTCAACGGAGGCAAAGTTGTAAATGATCACTGTTGATAACTCCATAGATCTTATCCCATGGAAATATTTAATACTGAAGTTCAGATGCAAATATGAAGCTTGAGCAGTCTGTATTAGACTGTCCGTCTCTTCAGCTTGATGTCTCAGTTTCTTTGCTTGCATATTGTAGCAGAGATATGTCATGTATGTTTTTGAGAGAAAACACCTGCAATATTTGATGATCTGGACAACAATGTCCAGTTGTCACTGGTCATTCCCCTGATGCTGTGTCATCAGTGTGTGAATGCTTTTATGAGTGTGTGTATGAGACATTGTAACCAGTACTGTAAAGTACTTTGAGTAAGTCAACAGTCTAGAAAAGACCATATAAATCCTGCCCACTTTACCACTTACTGCCAGGACAAGTGCAACTATTACAGCAACCAATTACTACAAATGTTTGTTCCGAGTGAAGATGAACTTGAAAAATCCCAAACTATCCTTGGCAAATTAACTAATTACTGCTCACATCTGCTAATTTTGAGAGTGAAAACAACATTTAAGCAAAAGAGCGACTAGTTTGACATGTTCATGCTGTACAGGAAAAAAAAATAATAATAATGCAGTGGACATTTGCATTATGCTGAAGTTAACATGACAATCACAACAAGAATGCCTCCATTTCTCTTCCCATTTTGAACTGACCCATATAATCCCACAGAATCCCATTATATGAGGATTGAATTTTAGTTGAATCTTTGCTCTTACAAATAAAAACTGTACATTGCCAAAAAAGGGATGATAATTTGGATACATCATACTGATATTTCACCTTGGCAACAGCCACTATGGCAATCAATTAAAAGGCTTACATTTGGATATTCATTTTTTTAATGACCTTTTTTGTTGGACAGCAGGTAATATTATAGAATATCATTCAGCTTAAAAATATGAATCATATTCACACTTTTCTACAGTTTACCCAGTACAGCATAACATGAAATATAAAATTAACAAGTAACATCTGAACATAGTTACAGTTATAGTTATACATAGTTACATAGTAATATGATTGCATTTTTAAGTGTTCCTCCATTTAGCTGCCAACACCTCTAACAGAACAATAGACAAAAAATGTGGCCTGTGGTTGGGGATCGTGTCTACAATGTAAATATTTAAATGTGCTGCAGTTAACCCCGCATTGATCTGAAAGTACATGACCACCAGCAACCAGACTGTAAACATACTAATGAACTAGTGTTTCCCCAGGCAGATGGCTAGATACATCCTGAAAGCATGTCCTTGGATTTTTCAAATGATGTCTAAGCTTAATACGCCTGAATATGAGAGACCGTATAAGAGCAATTTTGTAGTTCCAGTCATCTTGTCAGGTTTCCTTTTTTCCCCGATAAATACGAGATGCTGTCTGTGATGGCTGCTCAACAAAGAGAGAGCTGTCTTCAGCTGTAACCTTTCTGCAACAGAATCTGGAACATGACATATGTCAGGCTGTGATAAATGGTGCAGAGTCTCAGTAATTTCACCAGGAATGCCCTTGAGATGCCCAAAACCCCAATCGCAAATGCTATTGTTGAATTAGACCATAAAAAGAAATCCTTGACATGATAGGAAGCATGCTGAAAATAGGGATTTTTTTCCTTCTGTCTTGGTTTTACCTGCTTTATTTTGGCTTATGTACAATGCAGTGATTGTGTGGATGCTGGCATTTAAGATAACATATAATGCTTGACACTCTATTTTTAGGCTTGCTATGTTAAAGGTGTTAAGAAATAATTTGCTTTAGTATTTAAGCAATATATAATTTACTTTTCTGTACAGAAATAGATTATAAATCTGTTTTAACTTATATTAGCATGTCATGTAGAGTAGATGAGTAAAACATGTGAGAATCAAATGCTAAATTAAAGCTGAACTTGACACCATCCACATTTATACTGATCCCCCCCTCTCTGTTACTACATCATTCTTTTGGCACCCAAGATGCAGTTTTCAAGAAAAAGGAACCACTTGATTTACAGAACAAAGGCACTTTGTTGTTATGCATCTACAAAATTAAGTGTGTTCACATTTTGATCCAGAGGTGCCTATTAAAACACAACACCGGCTCTGAGTTAAAGCACCTGTATCATTGCCGACATCTTTCTGCTGCTGTGTCTTTTACGACTGTGACCAAACATTGCTCCTGAAACTGCTAAGCATATGAAAGAGGTCTAGTGTCTAAAGCAGATAATCACTTCACTGCACTGACTGAAACCTATCTGAGAATTACTGATATTTCATTTATCACAACATCAAACAGATATTTGTCATGGATTTTCTTACGGCTGTGTGATAAATCATGAAGCTGAATGTGTACAAGGTGATGTGGGCAAGTCACAGCAGGATGACTTGGCCTGTTGATGTGTCCTGGCATGCCAACTAGTCACTTGAATTTTGTGCAGCTGGACTGAAACAAACTAGTTCTCACTCTCTCACTCACTCATTTTCTCCCGCTTTATCCTCCACTGAGGACTGTGGGGAGCCCTGGTGCCTAACTCCAGCTGACAGGACGAGAGACAGGGTACAAAAACTGCTACATCTACATTTTGAGAGTGTTTGTCACCAAAATTAAGAAATAATATAATATATTTTAATAATATATAATATGGCAACAACCTGCATCAGACCTAGGTGAATTTTCCTGAAGTGCAGGTGGTTTCCAGGCACATTTTGCAAGTTTCGTGCACTTCTGCAGCCCGGCGCAGCTTGGTGCAAGTACTCCTCTGGCCCGCCTCCATCCCTCCTACCAGCGCAAGTGTCAATAAGGAGGATAGAAGCTGCGACTGGGTTTAATACAGTCGGGTCAAATCTTCACCAATCAAATGAGCTCCTCTCCACGCAGGCGCAGTGCAAGTTTATTTCTCCGTGGACGAAGCTGACAGCAGCAGCATCAGACGGTCAAACTTCTTCCAGGAGTAAACTGATGTTCTGGTCCGGGAAAGTCCAAGCTGGCAGTGGCCGAATATATGATCACACAAACAGAGCTCCACACGCTGATGATGCAAAAGGATCCAAAAGGAGGTTACCAATATTGTTAATCAGAGAACCGTTGCCCAGCGTAAAAAAACAATGATGTTCAATGATGTAAGAATTAGGGCCGAACAAAAGCTCTCTGAGCACCAGAAGCATCAGAAGCACCTGTGTTGTAAAGGACACATTACCAAGCTCGTGGTCTGGCCCTTGTCACTAGTGTTTGCTTGTGAAATAAACTTGTCCTACCCAACTGAATTATGATCCTTTTGGCATATAGCTCTGGATTACACAAAATCAAAGATACTAATAAAAAAACTCCCTGCTATGCTGTTTGCTATGTTGTGTAGCATGCAACATGCCACAAAGAATGCACTTAATATTATGAGATTAGAGAATATATACTCATTATCTGATGCTGAGGCTGTTTGTGGTTGGCTGAAAGAGATGTGAAGTCACTAGTTTGCATCACAATTTCAGCTGCGTTAATTAAATTCCATTACACGTGCCAACGGCCTTTGATCTGACATCAGATGTGACGGGACAGTTGATATAGATATAAATTCGAATGCTGATTCAGATAGCGGTTGTTGTGATTATTAATCACTAAGTTTAATAATAATAACATTGTTATTGTATTTAATTTACTAATATTTCACATTTCAAATTTTGGGGAAAAAAAAATAGCAACATACATACTAAATTTTAGCCCTGTTTAGCAAATGTAAATGACCTCACTTTTAAACAATGTCTGCAGTTACTGCACAATATTAAGCATCAATAATTTAAATAAAGAATAGGCTAATAGTTAGATAAATAGTTTCTAGATACTATTCCCCATGGAAGGTTAACTGGAAAGTAATTTAAAGAAGTCAAGGAGACTTATTGTGACTCATATTCATGCTCAGGCTCACTGAGCATTGTTGTGTGTGGTGATTTGCCCGGTGATTAATCCAAAAACTGTGGCTAAACTACCCTCTGCGACATCCGCTCCATCCGATGACAAATAGAACAGAGGAATCTTAATTAGGAGCGAATGTGCCGCAAATGTATTAGAATAGCGATGGGAAAACAGATGAGGCCATCCCACCACACAGCAGGGAGCTGAGGAGTCCCCCCCCCCCCCATCACTGTAACCTATCCATAATGGCAGGAGTGTGCCACATGCGTCTGCTGTCATCTGCACAGTGCCACTGTGGACCCCAGGGACCCGTGGAGGTCCTCACTATCCCACACTGCAGTTCAGCCTGTCACTGATGCAGTGCTGCTCATTGACTCATTTACCAAACCTTCATCATTCCATGTGCTGTGTTCTATTATGTAAATAAAGGAGCACTTGTCTTTGCAATTTGAAAAGAACATTGTTTCATCCAACATATAAGTTGGGATTTATGGATATTCAAACATTTGTACAGTGAGGTAAACAGCATCTTGTGTGAAGTGGATATAATAAATCAGATCTGCATAGCTTTGCTCTGTGTATTGGCCCTTGGAGCGCTACTTTTTTTTAAATTTATTTCATTCGCTCTTAAGCTTCCCTTTTGGTCACTGAGGTTCACTTTTGAAAAATAGCCATAGTTTGACGATGTGTGTTCAGCTGGCTGCCTTCAATTTTATACCCGCAAAGTTTCAATCTAGGACTCCCTGCATCCTTTAACATTTGGTGCCCACAACAGCACCCTCCCCCAACTTTTTGTCCCTTTTCCAGGATTACTAGCAGAGACTCCACTTGTGCTGTTATTTTCAACCTAGGTGGACAGGGGCTCCTGTATGTATTCTGAAAATACTTCCAAAGAAAAGCAAAAAGGGAGCAATTTTCTGCTTGAATATCCCTCTGACTAAATCCATTGATCATCCTTGGGGTTCCTGAGAGAGAGGGAGTGAGATGGAGAGGCATGTTTTATCCTCTAATAACTCCTACCTTCACCCCTTCCTGCCTCGCTGTTGTTGTGTTGTTGTTTGTCACACTTCTGCACTATTCCTTGGAGAGCTGCTAAGATTGAAGTTATTTTATGCTTCGGCTCCCCGGGCCCCAATTTGAAAACTCTGGTGTGTCAGTTTTCACACACTCCTGTCATATGGTGTGGAGCACTGCAGATTTTTGCCTTTAACTTTTCTCTGTTTTGTGGGAGCTTCTTGTGTGGGATTCTGCGTTTACTTAATAGGTCAAGGAAAGACAACTAGTCTGTGTTAAAGCTGCAAGTTCTTAAAGTGTAACTAATCCCCTAAACTATATATTTTTTTCAGCTTTGAGTTGCAAATCTTCCCAGTTTAGTGTAAAGTATACATGTTCTGACAACTGCTGTCTGATCAAACACCAACTACTTGCATTCAAATTTTGCCTTTGCTTTTCATGGTCCACGCAGAACCTTCCCCTTTGTTAAAAGTCAGACGTGTCACTTTGTCACCTGATTGAGAGGCCTGTCACACTGAGGACCTCACACTGCTGCAACTCAGTGTCAGAATTACCTGCATTGGGTGGAGTTACCTTCAGAAGAGGGGGATTTAGTTACAGTTAATTAGAGAAAGACCTGTGCCTTTCTAATCTAACACAGGACCTCCAGTCACATGCCTGCTTCTTTTACCATTATGCTTACATTTTTCCTAGTACGGGCATAATCATGTTGTTTTTCATTAAAAATAATTTGGAATAATACAAAATAGTAATTGCTAATGCCATTGTTTAATGGGATCCTATCACTGCAATACCAGAAAAAAAAAGAAAAGTGGACCAACATATGGGGCACTAACTGTGTTGTTTTGTTGTATTGTTACTGCAATAACTGTGATGCAGTTGATATAAGCTGTGCTGAGTTTCCCTGATGTGCCGATGCATTTGCACTGCTTGTTTTCTATGATCGCACTAAAATATTCTGTAAATACAAACGTGGCAAACCCTAAATAATTGTCCTTCTGGTGCAGGGACCCCCTAATACCTTTCCCTAGTACATGTTTTAAAGTGAGAAAACATGCATTAGACAGTTGAAGCTGTGCAAAATCAAATCATGAAATCATGAATCAAGGAGAGCACAGAGCAGAGACACATCTGACATCTCTGCTTCAACAGCTGATCTGGAGACTGGAGAGCAAGTGAACCAACCTGTCCACTGAGCTGCCAGCAATGATTGATGGAAGAGCAAAAGTAAAGTCTTGATAAAATAATTATATCTAAAATTACTGCATAAGGTGTTAAGGACAGCTATGTATGATACTGAACAATTGTGGTAGGGGACTGCAACTATCTCCAGTGTTTTTTTTTTTTTTGCTTATTTATTTATTTGCAGTGATACAGTAATGAGTCTCTCTTTGAGGTGGGCTTATATGTATACTGTGGTTGTATCATATATTTGTTCTAACAAATATATTCTAACCTGCATTCAAATTGCATATGTGATAGTATATTGTTTTTAATACACTCACATGATAAATTGTTGCAGAATAAGTGTGACTATATTAAGTTTTGCTTGGGTGATTTTACTTCAACTGAGCTCAGATGGTGATTTTATGTTTTTTAATGTAACTTTGCTGTGCTTTTATTGTTACCATAGGGCATATTTGTTTTGTAACATCCTCAGTAGACTCTTACTAAAATGTAATGACTGGCCATCAAAGCTATTAAATAACTAACTTATTCTGATTCTGGGTAGCATGGTAACTTTTACTCAACTTGGGAAATGCTATTCAGAAGTCTGTAAAAGTAAGCAAATGTCTGCCTGCAGAGCCTACACGTTAACCTCTTGGGGTCATTCTTTACTCTCTCAAAATGTTCCCAAACTTTCTTCTTACCAGAAAAACTTTGTAGTTAGCAGCACATCAGGCAGAGAGAATTAGGGTCTGGTTCCCTCACCTTTATTTTGATGGTTTGGCTGGCATTCCTGTGGTTGTTTTCCTGTGTTTTGTGTTGCACTTGACTGGCGGGGCAGCTGGGCGGAGTTCTGGAGTTCGCCCTTGCAGTTCATCCCCTCATCATCAGCCTGCAGTTTCATAACTCCTGGCTTCTCACTCCACAATCAGCAGCACATCTAGTAATGTCACACGGCATCACTTGCTCCTAGCTTCTAAGATCCTGTTTTTGCTCTAGCGAATTAATCGTTTGAGAATTACCCTTTTTGAATGTTTTTTTTTCTAATTCCTCATTTTTTTCCCCTTTTACTCCTAGTTACCTTGGACTCAGTGGACTCTGCCCTTCTTTGTTTTGTTGCTTATTAGTTGGCTTGGTTTATGTTGGCTTGGTTTATGTTAATAAATGTTGTTATCCTTATTATTTGGGGTTCAGTTAAGTTGTAGACACTAATCATCACAATTAATTTGAGTAGACTGTATTTAAATGGGACCTTTATAGACCCATTTAGCTAGTTGATCAATATTTCCCATTTTATACAACATTCCCTCATTAATTCATGACTTTTACATTAAAACAATAGGCTAAGTTATCAATGCAAGTAATAATTGCATTGATAACTTAGCCTAGTTTCCTGATATGTTACAGCTTTAATGTGAAAATACATTGCTATTCAGACATATGGATAGGGAACTGCATTTCTTTTCTTGTGTGGCACAAATCATTTGTGTCAATGTAAAGATAAAAATGAAACCATCAAGCGTTTTTTAAGATGGTTTATCTCTATCATTTTTTCACCTTTACATACCATGCACTTTTAAATCACTGATGCACACCTTTTCTCTTACCCCTTTTTCGTTCCTTCTTTTGTTATGTTGTCAGCTGTATGCACTGTGTTGTTTGTGTAAGGTCTCCAGTTCAAGGTGGTTGCGGGTGTCTGGTCACATGTAGGGCTCTATCTAATTTTGGTGCAGCGGCTCAGGCACCTTTCAGACACCTCTCTTCACCTGCTGGCGTCCTCCATCTCTGGGAGACTCAATAAAATGCAGCTAATTGGAAGGTGATGACAGACAAGTCAGGACCAATTTATTGCAGTTTGACGACAACCCCGTCACAACCTCTGTGCACGGGGTTGAGTCCTAATGTTAGAGCACTGCTTTCATTCAGCCCCTATACAGACATTTGGTTTCTGATGTCTTCACTATGTGATGGAACACTGAGACAACCCAAGGGAAAAATAACAGAACTGAATATCAGCATTAACAAAATACATCTAGTACATTAGCCCTGTTGCATGTGGCTCCAAAGGTATTTCCCATAATAGCGAAAAACAAAATGACCTATTTGTGGTCTTCTGTTCATTGTATAATAAGGTGAAGTATGATATGTCTCCCATGACGTACTAAAACTATATTTCATACAAAGTTGTGCAATATGTCTGTCCAACACACATAGACAATATAATTTTTCATATAATTTTCTACTGCCTGATTGCTACAGCCCAATTTTTTTACATTTGTGATGTACTCTGCCAAGAACATTAAGTATCTGAAAGTGATAAAGCTTCAATTTGCTAGACCATTAGACTAATTACTGCAATAATTAAGTAACTACTTGATTAGAACTAATGGGTACCTAATTATCCAGGAAGAAAGGATCAGGTGGTAATTAATAGAGTCAAGCTGATGTCTTCTGACTTACCAATGCCGGTTACCAAACATAAGTGAGGAAAAAAAAGGGAAATGAAAATAAGAAATGTCATTTGAGTGTTTACCTAGCCTCCTGTAGCTAAGACAAACTGTTTGACAGTATCACATCAAATGAGTGCATTGTTAATGATTGTTAATGGAACAAGAACATTACACATCAATACATTATACAGGACAATTACCCTGCATGTATTTTCTTATGTATTCTTGAACAGATGTTGATCTCAAAAGTATTAGTAGTCATTACAGAGATAAGGACGTGTTACATTGTATTTGACATGAGTTCTTTGGATGGATGGACATTGGCCTCACAGTTACAAAACGATGTGTGTGTATGCGTGTGTGCGTGTGTGTGTGTGTGGCAGAGATTATATATTACTGTATACTCTGTGCTACACACACAAAGTGGGAAAAGAGGAATGGTTTAAACTTGACTTTAATCAGATTTTACAATGTCCATCTCACACAGACGCAGAAAGACGAATAGAAACAAATCTAAAATTTATAGAATTCTATAATTTGCATAAATTGTATTATCTAAACATATAAATTGAAGACAAGGGTGTTGAAAAGGTTTTTAAATTTTAAGTATATGGAATACGGAATATGGACATTATCAATCCATCAGTGAGCAAGTACCTTAATGTATAATTGTTGTAAGATGGGCAGCAGTCAAGCCTAGTCTACATATAATATGTATGACTATGAATGAAAGTAAAAGTGAAAGCTGACACTTTTGATGTATCTTTCTTTTTCACATTAATGTTTGAATAATATGTGCCTGGAGGGTGGCCCATAAATTAAAATGGAGAATTGAGGTATACATTTTTATGAGTTGCCCTCATCTATTTCCATTTAGTATTTAAAAATGAATCCCTGTTGTTTGGATTAAAAAGATTATCCTACACTGCATTCTTTGAGCAGACTGATCGAAGGTCAAAGGTGCATTCATGGAGACTTCACTTTCCCCACACATTTTCAAATGCAATTAATGAAAACTGCGGTAAAGTCCAATTGAGAACTATTTCCATATTGAGAAACAATGGTGAACTTACATTTTTAGTTATATAGAGCTAATTCATTAGTCATAAACAAATGTTATTGTAACTAACTGTTTTTTTTTCAAATAAAAATGGTGAAAAATATTTTCCACTCAAATAAGAAAGTTAATTTTCTGTCTTTGATATGTCTTAGGCTACATTCATACAACTCTCTTTTCATTTAAAAATGATAATGCTGTTACCCATTCACTGACTGGTTGTTATCATTTGCGACTTAACTATCTGTTACCCTGGGATTCCAATGAATGGGCATTGTGTTGTGTTCCATCTGTTCTGTTGTTGCTGTTTGCACTTGATCCATTAACACCCACTGGCTCCGTTCACAGTTCCACCAGCGTGCAGCATGGCTGGATAGCTAGAGCTGTGAGACAGGGATTTCTTGCGGTAATACACTGTGGTAATGCAGTAACAATTCATATGTACTGTGAACACAAGAAACAGATGTTTCGCCAACCAACCACAGAATGAGAAGTGAACATTGGTTTTGCAAGAGTGCCGTTGATGTAGTTAAGTGAAATACAGTATGTTGTCAACATGGAAACTTTTATTCTGAAAAAAAAAAAAAAAAAAAAAAGCTTTGTGTTCATTATAGAACACTTCCGTATTCTTTACAGAACCAACGGACTGAAGGAACAATGGAGTCAGTGGAAGCTGACACATTAACAGAGATGCAACGTGACGGATATACATTTAGTGGAATGAGGTGGTTCGGCCAGTGATTTATAAATTTAATTATTTGTCAAACAAAAATATTTTTTACTCAAATGAGAAAGTAAATTTCCTGTCTTTGATTTGTCTTAGGCTATTATACATTCTTCCCCTCATCACCCTCACGGATGTGATCCAGATGGTAAGCATGATGGAGGTCAAGTATAGTGAACACCATCGCCTCCTGCAGGAGTTCCAAAGCTGAGTTATTCAGGGGTAATGGATTTATTTATTCTTTACTATGATGTAATTAAGACCGCAAAATCAATACAGGTGCAAAGAGATGTATCATTTTTCTCACAACAAAATGGCTCCATGAGAGAAGGAGGAGGGGCGAATAATACTCGCAGCCAAAGAGGCAGTGATATACTCCTTCATCATTAGATTATAAAGGAGACTAGTGGGTAAGAAAACACGTGGCAGGAGCCCTATAGGTCAGTTGTTGGGTCTGTGAGGTGGCAGCAGCAAGACATGATTTACTCCATCCCATAGCTCTTCTCTATGCCCAGTCTATCTGGGGATTGTGCCTGGCCAGCATGGAATAACCCAACTGAGAGCAAGGAATACTTAAAATGTGAAAAGAGGGTGCTTCAAAATGACTTTCTGAGATAAGCAGCTTTACAGGATGAATACTTCCCAAAGAGTTGACTCATTCCATGCAGAATCGGCAGCAACACTCCAGAAATCCATGGAGGAGTCAGCCACGGAATGGGAACTCTGGGGGAGGCTCAGCAGATGAGTAGCAGCATGGCAGGAGTAATGTGGGTGATCAAACACTGCCCTCAGCTGGGAGCCGAAGTCTGTGTAGGTTGTAGAGCTCAGGCTGGAGCCAGTGCCAGCAGAGATGACTTTAGTCCAGGTCAGAGTCTGGCCCCGGAAGTGCCTACGGAAGAGGAAGATCTTGGCCGGATCTGACACGAAGGTCTGTGGGCACCTGTCAAGATTGCGCAAGGGTTCCGAGTATGTGATGTGGCTGTTCATTGTTGTCTGTTTGTCTGTGGTGCTACAGGTATGAGTGTGTCATTGACAAGAAAGCCGAGAGGTGGGTGACATGACAGGCCAGCTCAGTGAACTGCCCCGCCATGTTCTGATTGCTCTCAAAGAGAGTTCTTAACAACTGCTCATGATGACCAAGCAGCCTCCCCTGCGAGGACACAGCCACAGACGCTGGACAGAGGATGAGAGGGGGGGTGTCCATATGGCCAGAATGCTCTGTTTGGTGCCAGGAAGAATCTGAACCCCAAAACACAGACACACAAACACAGTCATAAATTAATACAAAATAGTAAGACAAGAAGGTTGAAAAACTGACAGGGTTTTTGTTTGTTTGTTTCACTTTACTGTGCGAACCAACCAAGGCTGGGTAAAAAAAATGGTCTCAGGATGAGGAAAAATGATGCAACTCTTTAAAAGAAGTAGTGAGACAGGGTGGATGGAAATGTCAGGAACGGAGGGCTGGTTATTCAGTTATGATGACAAACAATCTGGTGAAGACTGGTAGGATAATCCAGGCTTTTAAACAGGAAGGAGGGGTTGGTGGACATCAAGTAAAAGTGGGCAGATGAGTTGAAGGGGGTAGTGGGAAACAAGATAAACAGCCATAGAACAAGAGGGAAAATGGAAAGAGAAAACATTAGGGAAGACAGGTCTTGAGTAGATCCTTTTACTGTCAGCTGTGAACGAATAGCTTTTTGGCCTAATAAAAGCAAACTGCTGAGCAAACAGCTGCAGATGAAGTAACCTGTTTACCCCAGCATACGCATGACCATGGTATCTAAATGGTCATGTGGTATGTGTTCTATTATGCACATTACTTCTCAAACAGAGCTAAAACACTCATCTGCATGCAAATTATTTTTAAAGAGGACATTCACTGAAAAATCAAGTATCTGATGTTTTTGGTGTGTTCCCGTGTCTTTCCCATATCTGAACATCACTTAAGTGTCACGATAAACACTTCAACCACTTCTGAGAAAGAAGGGCTTCTCTATTTACTTGAGCTCGAGCAAGCGGTTTTGAAAAGTCAAGTTTAGTTGCGTAACTAGCACATTTGCCGTGCATTGAACCCTCCGCCAACAGCTACTCCTGGTCGTGAACATTCAACCTGAAGAAGAAGAAGCTGAATCGCTTCCGTCATTACAAATATTGTATCTGTTGAGAGCAACATGTCTCAGAAGAAAGGTTCAGTTCATTGTTGCTCTGTTGCTGGTTGTCTAAACACCAGACACTTCATAGACTCTGTTCTAATGAGGAAAAAAGAACTGAGTGGACATCTTTCATTTGTGATATTAATATCCCTGCTAAGCTTCCTGAAATGCTGTTTGTTTGTAGCAGTCACTTAAAAGTGAATAGTTATACAAACTTTGGACAAAACAAAGCTGGACTCATCAGCAGGAAGCAGCTCCAACGATCCGTAATGGATTTCCTGAAGGCAATGTAAGTATTTCCAAATTAAGTAATAATGTCTTCATTTGGAAATAGCAATAGTTAAAGACGGCTAATTGCAGCCTCATTTGAAAGGTAGCGTGTGTGTTCGCCTTTTATGTTTGTCTCAGCAGCGGTAGAAAATGAGTGAGAGTTTGTTTCAGCTCCATGTGATGCTGTTTACAAGCGAACCACTGCACAAGAGGTGTGTCGGCGAGTGTCTTTCAGGTCGGGCTAGCATATACTAAAATTGTTTATTTTACATGATCCATAATATTGTTATTTTGTATTTTCCACACGAGGGTAAATGAAACTACGCAGGCACTCAAACTGCGTTCCTGCGGTTCAGGGGGGGCGAGTAACCGCGGAGCTACCAAGCTACCAAGCGGGTGGGAATGTGCTTGGTACCTGGCCAATCACAAGAGACTTAGTGTTCTGGGGGCGGGCATTAGCTCAGAAACAGTGCCTGTTCAGATGCTGTCAGAGAGCAGCAATAAACTGGCTTCATCTGAAGAGTCCATGAGGTTTTTGACCATAAATATTATTTAATTAATCTAAGTAAACATCAGTAATCTAACTTTTTGGCTCAAAAAGACCATTCTATGTCACCTTTAAAAGAAAACACTTCATTGAAGCTTCAAAGACAACACAAGCTTGTAATTTTTGCTTTTATTTGGTTAAACACAATCTTGAATAAGCACTTTCACTGTGATCAGGAGCAGAACTGCAAAACAAATAATCAGATTAAATAAATAAATAATAGCTGCAGTCCAACATTTATGACTTATCACACCAGAGTTTACAAATACTCAACTTTTGGTCATTTTAGTACAGGCAATGCTATGAACAAGCTCTGTGTTGATGTCCCACAACCTCTGTCGAGGAATCGTCCAGAGAATGTGCAAATTACAAATAAAATGACAGAGAAGGAGAAGGTGGGAGGTCTCCAGTTGACAGCTCCAGCGAGAGGCTTTTTAACAAGTTGAGCAGGGAGGTCGGAGTGACTCTATCTCTGCATATTCCTGTGAGAAGATGCTTATCTGGACGCAGGATAAAAATAGCTCTTTATTTGTGTGTGTTTCTGTCATTGTTTGGCATTTGGAAAGCAGGGGCTCATAGAACTGGAAACAGTGGTGTCAATTAATCAAGTGTTTATAGGCCATGCTCTACAAGACATCAAAGTTTACTACTCTCAGCAGAGATGGCTGTTGTAAACCTCTACAGTCTTCACTGTTCATTATTGTAGTGTCTGACATAGTGAAACTTTTTTTTTTTTTTTTATCTCTTTACACACTACAAATACACAATAAGTTGGCACATTGTCATTAAATATGTGAGATCATAGCAGAGCACTTGTAATAAAATAACACCTTATAACTCCTCTCCATGTGCCCCAGCACTGCACTGAATTGATAGGCAGTCTAATCATCTGCCAGGAAGCTGATGGGATGTAAATGAAAGTAATTAGGGAAGTGTCAAACATAATTAATAAAACAGATTTAAGTTGCGAAAACACTTGTCAGTGGAATGAAAGAAAATTTGCCTCTTATCTCCCTGATGCTGCCCTCCCTTTTTGCCACTGTTCAATTAGGTCACATATTGCTCCTAAGTTATCCCCCCACTTTATCCTCTATCTCATGTTCTCACAGTCTTTCCAATTCTGTGCATGCCGACCTGTGCGGAAGGAGGGGGGAGCCATGATCCTGTGAAAGGGAAATAAATTTGCCTGTCCATCCACCGCCTGGATAAAATTAATTGCAGGCTCCTCATGCTGTCTGGGTACAACTGGGGCATTAACATAAGCAATTTGCATCCAACTTCTTCTGCCAGCTGTTTAATAGAGCATCGGACCTGGCCGATAAGGCTTAAGGTCCCCAATACATTAGCATTTTCATAATATCAAAATATTATAGCACCATGATTTTCTAAAGCCCATTCATTATTGATAAGAACAAAAGGTTTTATAAATTACAAAAAGGGAGCATGACCTATAATTACGACAAGCAAATTAGGGTGTGCAGTAAAGTCAGTTACATTTTGAGGAAAAATAATGATGCTGGAGACCTTTTTCCTTCCCCCAGGATTGGAAAAATAATAGATTCCATCACAGCCTCACACAGGGTTGAGGAGCATGCTCGCAGGTCCATGAGGGATGATGTCTGCACAAGAAAGAGAGCAAGTGTCTTTGGCCTATACTCTTACATGAATAAAACAGGCAATTAGGTGAACTAGTTTTATTTAATAAATATAAACCAGCACCGATGCTTATGCAAATAAATAGAAAACAAATCATGCCACTTTCACTGAACAGCATTTTACTTATATAGTACTTTATCACTGAACCTTACATGGTCCTTGTGGGGGACATGACAGTAAATAAAGTGCTATTGGTTGGACACCTGTTCTAGATAAGGAGATATATCCATGAAGGATATCAATGCGCCTGTATTGTTGTCTGAGAATAGATGATACTTTACAAAATAACTTCAATTGAGTTTACTCATTTACTTGAGAGTATATATCGAAAGGCTTGTGAATTTTCTGTTACCAAAGCTTTTTGAGATCAGTGAAGTCTCTGGAGTCTCAGTAACGCAGAAAACAGAGGCAACATCAGGCATGAACCCAGCCAGACATATTCTCTTACTGCAGACCTGATACATATCCTCTGTCTAATTAACTGAAAATATTTCATTAGAACCTGAATGACAGAGTCTGTCTCTGGAATGATCAGTCATCAGGCTCTAATTGTTTACTGGCAAAGAACACAATGGAACACAATGGAACAAAACATAAACAATATTTTTCCTTTTCTTTTTGAAAAAGTTCCCTGCATCGTTTCAGGGAATAATTGTGTCTCAAAGTCAATAATTAAGGCTGCAAGTGTGCAATTATGTGGTCAACAAGGCACAATTGAAGACAATGGAAGTCAGGCGCTGTGTGAAATGAGACAGTCTAGCCCAAACTACTCACAGGTTCTTCTTTTTCTCCTATTAAATTTCAGCAGTCTGTACACCGAGAGGCTAAACACTGCCCTCAACAGTTCAGAGTCCTGAATCACAGGTCTCCTGACTGCTGATTTAAGCCCTAATCAGCCAAAGATCCTAAAAATCTGATATATTTAAACATTACATACGCACCTCATGTATATCTAAAAATATTTTACTTTTGAACATGGTTGTAGAATTGTATTTGTGGTATTATTTAGTTAATCTTTTAGTCAGTTCTAGTTTTCTATTGTACCAGTTTATTAGTTTAGTGATTATTAATTAGTTTTCATTGACCTTCCAGGTAATATATATATATTTTTTAAACATTTCAAGTAATACTGGAGTAAATGTAGATGACGCTGCATAGTGTGTGATTTATCTCAGGCTGAAAACAAACATGGACAAGACAAACAATTTCTTTAATGTTACTACCCTGGAATATGATTTACAATATAACTTATCTCCAGACAGATTAGCGATTTGAACAACAGATAGATTTTGTACAGAAATAAAACATATAAAACATATTTTTTACGACACTAGTTTAACAACAACATTAAATATGTAAGTCAACTAAACTAGTGCAGTCAACTCTATAATTTTTAACAGTGGGCCACTTTGGACATGAAGCATTAGAACTAACACGGGTTTGACCATGTCAAATAAATCTGGTTAAGCTTCTTAACTCTTCTCTTTAATCCACAAATAATAATTAAATAATATGAACAATGATCTGAAATTAGTAAGTCCCTGTCAATATTAAATGAAAATTATACCTAATTACACTACCAGTCAAAAGTTTGGACACATCTTATTTTTCTTTATTTTCATAACTATTTACATTATAGATTCTCACTGAAGGCATCAGAACTATGACTGAACACATACTGAATTATAAACAAAAGTGTGAAATGCTTTGTTGACAGCGCTGCAAACCCTTGGCCTTCTGTCAATGAGCTTCATGATGTAGTCACCTGAAATGGTTTTCACTTCACAGGTGTGCCTTGTCAAGGTTCATTTGTGGAATTTCTTGCCTTATTAATGTGGTTGGGACCATCAGTTGTGTTGTGCAGGAGTCAGGTTGGTACACAGCTGACAGCCCTATTTGTTAACTGTTAGAATTCATATTATGGCAAGAACCAATCAGCTAAGTAAAGAGAAATGACAGTCCATCATTACTTTAAGAACTGAAGGTCAGTCAGTCTGGAAAATTGCAAAAACTTTGAATGTGTCAAAAGTTTGGACACACTGGTAGTGTATATCATAATTATATCTTATTTTTGTATTGTTATTATTTTGTTTATTTAGTTTATTTAGTTTAGTTATTAGTTTTATTTAGCAAATGTGAGAGTGAATGATTGTCTGTCTCTATGTGGCCCTGTGATGGACTGCTGACCTGTCCAGGGTGTACCCTGCCTCTCGCCCCATGTCAGCTGGAGTTAGGCACCAGCGCCCCCGTGACCCTTAGTGGATAAAGCGGTAGAAAATGAGTGTGAGTGAGTGAGAGTTATTTATTTATTTTCAGTTGTCTTTACTTTACAATTATTCAGGCTCCACTGAACCTGTTCTTGTGTTGCTGTAATAAAGTTTTACAAAAAAAAAAAAAAAAAGCTCCACCACCGGTGTGAAAAGACTTCTGGGATAGCCTCCCCCATGAAGGATACACAATTGCATCCTTTGAAAGTGGGCAAACATCGGCCGCATTGGTTTGCTGTGTGAGAAGCCCAACAACAGCCCAGGGCTTGGTGCTGTGACACATTTTGATGTCATCCAGATGACAAATCCGCACTCAGAGGATGCAGCCTTGACTACTCAGACACAGCTAAAGTCTCCATCCACATGAAACCGTTCAGAATGACCCAAAACGCTGTAGTACATATGCCATGCCTGTAAGTGGCGCTGTAACCAAAACCAAGATTGTTCAATCCGCACAAAAATCACTGACGATGATGATGACAACAGAAATGAAGATAGGGACAATGAACGCCAGTGAAAGAGGTGGGACTATGACACAGTCATTTTCCCAATGTAGCATATTCAGTGTCTACACAAAAAACACAAGGGCAGTGTTTTGAGATTTTCAAAAATTACCGTTTCAGGGCTCTCAAAACACTTTTTCCATATGGATGAAACCTCAATATGATAAATAATAATAATAATAAAAATCATAATAATTTTTATGCAGTCAGGCCCTAAGTGTGACTAACGTATCCCTATAACATAATAGGAAATCTTAATATTTAATCAAAGCGAGATGGCCAAAGAACACAGTAAATTTAGTTGTTTTGCTTATTATTTATCTGCTCTTTCTCCTAAATGAATTTGTACTTTAATATTTTGTCTCCATTCAGTGTCAAGCATTTGTTAACGTAAATTAATATTACAAGTCTGTGAGATTTAAAACTATGTCTGATTATGCGAACAACAATGTAGTTGGATATGAAGGGTGAGCAGAGGAGTCCTTTTTATAATCCACTGTCACTAATTCTTACAAACTGCACCATTATCTTTTACACTGTGATAACATTGCCAAATATATTCAGGAGAAATATCATCACAAACACCATCCTGAAGTAGTAGGCCACGTATATCTTAAAGTATAAGTATTTTTCAGCTTGGTATTCAGAATATTACATTAGAATGTAACCAGTGGGGATTATTCTCTGTTATCTCACTCATCCTTGTGAAGTGAACTCAAAGTTTGATTGTGTCCTACTGGGCCCCTCTAATCACTGCCACACTATGTCCCTCAGTGCTCCAGGCTCCTTATCATTCATTAACCTTCAGCTATGATGTCGCTCTGGTTGTAGAGAGGCTCCCCATCTGGATGGAGGACAGTCATCTGTGTGTCTGTCTAATAGTGTGGAGAGGCAGTCACCGGTTTTAAAGCCTTGCTGTTTGGCCCAGGTCACATCTTTCAGAAGGTAGGGTAATGTTAGCTTGAGATAAAAGAAAAAAATTGGGGGACAGAGGAGGGTCTCTAACATTTGTTGCACTCTTTTTGTCCTGATGTTAAAAAAATGCCAGTGCAAAATTATTGCTACTCGAAGAATATCCTGTGAAAATTATATGACATTTTAATGGAATGTGCACTGTAACGGTGCATTCCTCGTCTTTTTATCTCCCTGCCCAAAAACCAGAAAACTGTCAGAAAACTCTTTTCACAAGGCATCTGTGAAATCTAGTAAACACCTGGTTGACTTGGTAAGGCTGGTAATAATGGGATTGTTGGGATCAATGAACCTCTCAACCAACTTACAATAAAATGATAAACCAAATCCATGTCACCTAAAGCCTGCTTTATACTTTATCTGGATATGTGTAAGGGGCCATATCCTCACCACACATGCAATGGAAGCATCTCAGGGAAGGCTGGCAAACACTGACTTAGACTTCCCCAGTCCATGAGACATCTATTTTACTACTTTAATGCAAATTATTTGCTACATGATCTGGGGTAAAATGAACTTTGTGAATTAAAGGTAACACTGTTTGTCAAACAGCGCTTCATTTGTTCTCCTGAGGCAGCTGTCAATAAAATTTGCTCAGCTTAGAACGCACGTTCCAAGTCTCCATTTTTAATTAACGCTGCATCTGTACTTGACAGTAGAAATATGGAATATATAGGCCAAGTCTATTCAAAGTAATTGTCCCGTTGAAAAACAAATGATGGCCCCACTAAGCACAAAGCAGATGGGATTGCATGTCACTGCAGAAAGCTGCATGCGGTAGCGATTGGAACGATTCGACTAGAATCAAAACTAAACAAAACCATAAACTCCCCCCCAGCCAGGAGACCGAACATGCCAGCAATGCTGGTAAAGTGTGCCATGGATTTAGAATAAATAATCAACAGTGTCACCAACAAAGCACACCCAATACCATCACACCTCCTCCTCCATGCTTTACGGTGGGAACCACACATGTGGAAACTATCCGCTCACCGTTTATGCATCTCACAAAGATTTTTCCTTCTTCTTTTTTTCCTTCCGCAGAAGTGTCTTCTTTGCAGACATTTGAGCATGAAGGCCTGATTCACACAGTGTCCTCTGAACAGTTGACGTTGAGACGTGTCAGCTACTTGAACTCTGTGAAGCATTCATGGGCTCTAATCTGAGGTGCTGTTATTTTGCTTGAATTTATCATCTGCAGCAGAGGTGACTCCCGGGGCAGTCCTCGTGAGAGCCAGTTTCATCATAGCATTTGATGGTTTTTGCAATGGCACTTGACACTAGTTCAGAGTTGGTGAAAATTTCCGAATTGACTGACCTTCATGTCTTAAGGTAATGATGGACTCTTATTTCTCTTTACTTAATTGAGTGGTTCTTGCCTTAATATGGATCAGAACCAACACTTTCAGTGCACAAACATAATGAGAACATCTGAGAACTTCAAGACTGTTGGAGAACCATTCCAGGTGATGACCTCAAAGCTGACTGAGGAAATGCCAACAGTGTGCAAAGCTGTCATCAAAGCAAAAGCTGAAGAATCTAAAAATAAAACATATTCTGGTTTCACTCTTTTTGTTTACTACATAATTAGTTTGGATTTTTTTCAGCATTAACCAAAAACCCCAATTCCAAAATAGTTGAGATGTGGTGTAAAATATAAATAAAAACAGAATGCAATTATTGCAAATCTCATTTCCAATATATCATTTTTCCCATATAACTTATTGATAAGGCCTAAAACCAACAAAACAAACAAAGCTTTGGCAGAGCATGCCACAGTCACTAATTCAGAAATATCAGTGGTATTTACTGGGGACCTAATGTCTGAATATCCCCTCACTTCTATTAACGTGGTGATTTGTGATGCACTGCTTGTGCTTGGGGTATTTGCTTGAACCAGAGAAAAGAAGGGCAAAGCATCTCTCCTGCCACTGGAGCCTTGACTCATTTGTCACTAATGTGTCAAAGAGAAGATGACATTTACAGTCTGGTGAAGTGACTTCCTTCCAGCCCATCTGGCACCCTGAAGTAATAAATGTTTACCTTTAACAAAGAGGTCCACCAGTTCAATTTTTTTTTTCAACCATAAGAAGTGAGGTTTCTTTGTGCAGTAGGTTCTTCTTTCTCAATTTTGACTTGCAGTACTTTGACAAACATGAACATTTCACAAACAGAATTTCCAGAAGCATTATGCTAAATTTGCACAGAGCTGAAAAATGTGTTTTGTCTATTACATAAAAAATCAACTCACATGACCTATTTTAGGTTACACTGCAGTCAGACATAATCTTATTCAGCAACATATTACAATAAACTACTAATTACATATGATCTACACTTTTGTGTTTGCTGAGCAAAGTTTGTTGTGTTACTTGTTTTTAAACTGTTAATGGTTGTTTCTAATGACTGACTCATACAATGTTTACAACATTTACATTACTACTACTACTACATTACTACTATTGTACAGTATATAAGGTTAATCTAAAATGTAAATGGCCTTTGGAAACACACAAAACTTGAGGGAAAAGAATGACAGACAAATGCATGGATCACAATACAACAATACAAAATTAAAACTATGAAATACTAAACTATATAAGACTATTAATGTTTCCAGCCTATGCCATAAACTGATGAGTCATTTATAAAATGACCAGATCAGTGTGTTTAACAGAAATTCAGAAAGAAAGTGACTTTAAAAAAGAAGCTTGACTTTGAATTGTTACCACTTATTTTCACATTATCTTTAATAATTACATATGTAATTGCTCTCAGCTGTGCAGGGTTTTAATAGAATACTGTTATACAGTATTTCTTATGCAAGCAGGATAACGGGTAGTGTATGGACTTTGGTTCACGCTGATAAAATTCGTATTTATCAAAAAATATTTCTTCCCCAAGCTCTCTGTGAACGAGCAATAACAACACTTGGGTGAAGCAGCGAAGAACTGAGGTTGTAAATCAATGGAAAAGCTGCAAAAAATGTGAAAGCAGAATGAAAAGAAAAACAATGTCTAGGCCTTGAGGGCCAAGGTGGGCAACATCACACCAGGCTCTTTATCTCTGGACGCCTGCGTTCCTCTGAGAGGAATCTACGCTACATTCAAAGGTATATCAGGTGCATGACCTTAGGGTTAGTGAAATCTACAGCCAAGCACAAAAAACATCAGACACAAAAGTAGACATGTGACCACTGGACAATTATATTCAGTCGTGTATATATATATATATATATATAGCCCCAAATTAAATTAATCCATTAATTACTAGGATTAATAGATTGGTGACCAGATAAAAAATTAAAACAATTAAAACAGCAGCATGTTGATTATGTCCAGTGGATGACTCCACACTCACATGGCTGTGAATCAGTGCCATCAGTGACATGTGTTTGACAGCTACAGTAGACTGCAGATAACAAAACTTAAAACCAAGAAGCTAGCTAAGGCCCAATTCACACAGAAACATAACAAAGCATCAGTCTTTTCTTTGTCAGTTTGAAAAAGGTCTCTGTAAGCATGGCATCATTTCAGGAAGGGGAGAATCCAGAAAGTATATCAGATGTTTCTACATCAGAACCCTGATGTAGAAACATCATCTTTTATAATGCTTGATATATCCATCCGTCCATTGTCTACTTTATCCTCCACGAGGTTCATAAAAAAGGACTTGTTTAATGAGTATCTCGCATGTGCTTTTAAACAGAGCAAATCATTTTTAACAGCTTTTTCAAACATTCTAGTTTTATTTTGGATGCTTTCATTATTTGACTTTGCACACAGAAATTAAATCATTCCACGAAATTAGCCTCCTTAAAAACTGACCCCATAGCACAAACGACTGGTGTGCGACGATGTGCTTAACTTTGTAAGGCTCAAAACTTTAAAAATCAAGTTAAAACTGAGGGTTATCACCCAATTTAGACGCAGTATAAAATCTTCAGTAAGGGTTTGAGATGTCACCAAAGAAAGCATCATGCCGACAACAAATTAAATTAGTTTAGACTTGAGAAAAATGATTGTTGATGCTCACAAAGCAGGAGAAGGATATGCAAAGTTATCACAGCATTTCCAAGTGTCAAGAACTGGAGTGAGAAGCATCATTAAGACATTCAAAGAGAGAACACAATACAGAACAAGCCTGGCAGAACAACTGCCAAGACACTAGGACTTAGACAAGTCAGGAATTGTAGTCTAGAGCCCTGCACTCCTGCAGAACCTGACACAAAACAGTGCGGCGTGGGACAATTTTGAAAGCTCATTGCGGGCACGGACGGGAGCTGGACTGCACAATGTGGGAGCGAGCAGGTGGGATGACAAACTGCAGTCCCCAAACTAAATATGAGTGTAAAGTAAAATATACAAATGATTAATGTATGCCTGTCATACATCATTTGTGCTGGATATTTTATTAGGCATTAATTGACATGTTACCAAGTTACCACTTAAGGAAATATGTGTGCGCCAGTTTTTTTTTTTTCCAAGCCAATGAAAAGACCTTTCATGAGAAAGAAAGCGAACGTCCCCATCTTGAGGGATTTGTGGGCGGGAGCGGGACTGAAAATTCTGTCCCGTGCAGACCGCTATTGTAGTCTCAAAGAAGACTATTACTAGAGCTCTGCACAGAAATGGACTGTGGGGTTGCAGATCAAGAAGAACTCCACTTCTGTAGAAGAGACACCTTCAAACCAGACTGAAGTGTGCTAAGGACAACCTGGACAAAGATTATTCATACTGGAAACATGTCCTTTGATCAGATGAGACCAAACTAGAACTCTTTGTCCACAGAGACATTGTTTATGTTTGGAGAAAGAAGACAGAGGCGTATAACCCAAAGAACAGCGTCCCCACAGTGAAACACGGTGGTGTGAGTATTATGCTGTGGAGATGCTTCAGTGAGTCTGGAACTGGGAATCTCATCAAGGTGGAAGGAATCATGAAGAAAGAAGGAGATGTGAAGATTTTGAAAGAAAACCTGAAGCAGTCAGCAGCAAAACTGGCTCTGGGTCGTCGCTTTGTCTTCTAATACGACAACGACCCAAAACATGTGTCGCTCCTGGTGAAGAACTACCTCCAGAAGACCAGAGTCAACATTATTGAATGATCTGCACAAAGTCCTGACTTAAATCCCATTGAAGATCTTTGGGGTGAACTGAAGATGAAGGTCCATGTCAGAAGGCCATCAAATCTGGAGCAGCTTGAGAGATTTGCCAAAGAAAAATGGGCTGGGATTCTTCAGGAGACGAGTCAGATAACTGCAGGTTGTTGTCCAGCAAAAATGAGAAACTACTGACTATTAGCATCAGGGGGCTAATAATGTTGACCCTGGTAGATGAAACTTTTTGTGGAATAATTTCACTTTTGTGTGCAAAGTCATATAATGGAAGCATCCAAAATAAAACTGTGATGGAAATTATTTTCTCTGTTTAACAGCATGTGGGAGATATGAAAGTGTGAGTGAATGGGTGAAAACGCACTATATAAATGCAAACTACAGAAAAACTGGGAAATTATTGTATTACAGCAGCATAATTCAGGAATTTGAAAAAAAAAGAAAAAAAAGAAAAAATCTAATCAGATAAACAAACCAGCTCAACAACAATGAATAATTGCAGTGATTGCAATTGAGCAGGTTTGCACAAAGTTCTAAATGAATTCGATATTATATTAGAATGACACATGGGCACAAACAAGTATGCAGTGTATGCAAGTATGGCTAAAATAATTGTTAAGTGACAGACAGGTTTCCCTCTGAGGGGGCATGAGTAATGACAATTACCTGGGCGTCACACTACACTTACTGTAGGGGTTAAAGATTGGAAGCTGCAGACATTTGCACTAACTCTGAGTAAAAACATAATCAAATTATTAAATACATTATGACTGTACATAAGTTTTTTTTTCATCTTTCTTTGTTTTGTCCAAGATTTAGAATTTCTTTAATATATATAAGTGCATATAGTGTGACATTTGAAACATAGTATGTGTACTTAAAATGCTTAGTTTCACTATTGTATACTATCGTATTTCCAATTCACCAACTTCTTTTTAATCACTTAACAGCCCTAATTCTTTGACATACTGATACCTAGATACCCCATAGAGAGATAGAAATAGATAGATGCATACAATTATGTTTTTCCTACTTAATAAGTTGCTGAGATGATATTATTTTAAATTTAATTGTATTTAATTTAATAATATTATGTCAAAGCATAATGGGTAATGGGTAATATGCTGTATCTTTGGAAAAAAAATCTATTATAATTTAATACAATTTTCCTCCCATTAACCTTTAGTTTATTGCTGAATGTCAAAGGCCAAAGGCCATTGTAATCTCCCTCAATGGACACGCTGTTCTTGATCAATATGCCTCTTGCTCAGTAACTTGCATTGTTTTATTTTCCTGCTTGTGTTCCATGTTAAGGTGTGAAAGGATCATTCCAAGTCTCAAAGGAGAGACCTCTTTCAATATCCTCAAAGTGGTGGATCCCACCCACTCAATTGTTCTCGACATAATAATATAAAAAAAAGATTCAGGAAGAGTTGTTTTTTTTTATTGTTGCTGTGTTTTTCCACTCCTGAACAATGCCCTTCCGCCACAGGGTCCCATAACAGCCTACCAGTCTGTGCACTGCACACCTCCACCCCTTGCTATCTCCTTTTCCTCATCTGGCCCAGGCCCACTTCCACATCAACATCCCATTGTCTGAATCAAGGCAGCACGCGCAGGGCTGGGGCCAGTCCAAACATACTCATCCCTTTTTCTGGATGATTGCCAGCATTCTTTGAAAAATTTAACTTTCTTTCTATCAAAAGGAACTTCACAGTTTTGTCTTATTATGAAAAATATATGTTGCTCTCTCTTTTGATAAATAAAAAATGCTGCATACCTTTAATTACTGGCTCTCTGTGTACCTGTGCAAGTCATTTTATCATGCAAGATTCATACAAGCACGTGTGCTTGAGAAAGCAAATCCCAATCCATCATGCATTCCCCAAGGTGGGCCAGCCGGTGTGTGTGTTTGTCACTGTCCACTGTCAGGAAAGAGGGTTGGAGCGTGTTCTCCGGACGAACCCCCCTTTGGCTGAGGAAGTGCTCTTCTATATTGGCCTCTTTGTGGCTCGCTAATCGAGCTTTCCTGTCAGCAGGCTGCACAGTCCCGGTGAAGGGTGCACGTGATACGGAGCGACTCCAGTGCTCCAAGGGAAGTTCTGGGATCAGCAGATAACGACAGAGCTCCCTCGTCTGACACGCAGGATAGTGTTGCCTCTCTCTGTTTAGCTGTCTGTGCTTGAATTAGGACACCGGTTTTAAGCATTGACAAAAAAAAAATAATTATTTACAGCTTTAACCTGCCCATCTTTCTTGGAAAACCCCACAATTTCCTTTTCAACTTTTTAACTCGGTGTATGAAAATGTAATGCTCTAAGGCTGGGTGTGAATCAAACAACCTTTACCATAAAGAACTTTCATAGCAAAACTCATAAACATGTATACTGCTTTCCCTCATGTTTTACACTGTCTGATCTGGTTTGCCAATTTTCTAATTAAAGCGGAGTGCTATCCCTCCCACCTGAATTTTGTTTTCCTCAGTGAGCTATTATGCAAACTGTGGCTCGCTTTTCAAATGTTAGTGGATTTTACTGCTATCTGAGAAGAGTGGCCACAAAGGACCCATGTTCTGCCATTCAAAGCCAATTATCAAATTATAATCTGTAGGTGTCACTTCTGTTTAAATTTCCTAGATATTTTAGCAGTCACAGATATGTCAGGGTTTTTCAAGGACGATGTAAAATATACTGTATTTTACTGCTGCACTCACTAGTATTAGTAGATATGGAAAAAGTGTACACTAATTAACTAGTACAACCCTTTTTTTGATCTCATGAGTCCACTATTAAGGCTTTAAATCTTTACTGGTTAATTCATTAATACAGTTAGTTTTAACAAGGTAACTATTGAGGCTAAAAATGATTACTAGCTTAACAAGTACAGGCCAGTGCTCAGTAGTAATGCTGGTTGAAGGCCACTATATCATACTAGCTCATTATTTACACTAGTTGCAGTGAATGCTAAGGAAGAGGCAGGAAAGGGGCGTAAATCAAACTTTCCTATTGGCTCTCCAGCTAGAACTCCACCCAGCTAAAATGTAACCCTTTGAGTTTTCACTTTGTGCTCACCATTAATAATAATAATAATCATAATAAAAATGTTTGTTTCTGGTGTGCAAGGTCACAGCTTGATTTAATTTTAAAATTATTACTATAATTTTAAAATGAATATAAATTTAGAATAGTTGTATAGGTACCACACCAGTAAAACAAATTAGTAATACATTACAGTGTAAAATTGTATATACTGTACCACATTTGTAAACGTGGCTGCTGCATTTGGCTCATTTATCCAATAAGATTCAAATTGGATCATGCTGTCATTGTTAATTATGCTGCTATTCTGCACAGTGAATAATGCTTTGACGTATACACTAAAGAGTCTTAAGGTACAAAGGGCTGTGCAAAAAATTAGTGGAAGTAGAGTTATTTATCATTGATCAACTGTTGTTCAACTGAAGAGGTACTGACATATTGATGGATACAAGCCCCACCATCTCACATAAAACAGTTTTATGTAACAAGTTATGATGTTGTAATACATTTGATAGTACTACCTGATACAAACATCATTTCAATTTTATTTGTATAGCACCAATCATAACATACATTATCTCAAGGCACTGTTAATAGAGAGGCAGAAACCTTTACAATATTTACAATATAAGAGAAGAGAAACCCAACAATTCACAACATGAGCAAGCAGTGGGCATCAGTGGAGAGATGTGGTCATCTGCCTCGACCGGTTGGGTGAAGGGGAAAAATGGAGTGATGTGGTCTTTCTTCTAATTCCTGTCAGAGCTTCTGCTGCAGCGTTTTGAATTAATTGGAAAATTAACATATTACTGGAACATCCAGATAGTAGTGAGCTACAGACGTTCCCAGTATCCTACCCCACCATTCGAGCCAACTCACCATCAGGTGGTGATCCTCTGACACCTCTGCCCCTCTCTTCACCCGAGTGTCCAAGACATCTGGTTACAGGTTTACTGCTATGACTATGAAGTCAATCATCAACCTGCGACCAAGGGCATCCTGATGCCAAGTGTGCATGTGGATGCCATTATGCTCGAACATGGTGTTTGCTATGGACAATCTACGACAAGGTCAGAAGTCAAATAACAAAGCACCACTCAGGTTCGGATGGGGTCAGGGGGGGGGGGGGGGGGGGGGGGGGGCATGTTCCTCCCAGTCACACCCCTCCAGGTCTCACCGTCATTGCTCACGTGAGCATTGAAGTCTCCCAGCAGAATGAGGGAATCCCCAGCAGGAGCACTTTCCAGCACCCTGTCCAGGGACTCCGGAAAGGGTGGGTACTCTGAGCGGTAGTTTGGTGCATAAGCACAAACAACGGTTCCCGTCCTCTGGGGTGAACCCCCGATGTACAGGCCCCAAGCTGGGGGGCAATAAAAATGCCCACACCAGCTCAGCACCTCTCACCAGGGGCAACTCCAGAGTGGAAGAGAGCCCAACCCCTCTTGTGGAGACTGGTTCCTGAACCCAAGCTGTGTATTGAGGTGAGCCCGATTATACACTACCAGTCAAAAGTTTGGACACAAGGTGTGTCCACACTCATGTTGACAAAATTGGTTAACTGGTTAACATGGCTTTGTTAAAAGACATTTCTACTAAGTGGCTGCAGCTTAAAAAAAAAAGAAAAAAAAAAGTGTTTTATCACACACGACATGTCAATCCAGGTTTACAAAGCAGCATGAACACATCAGTTCTGCTGTCAGATGAAAAGGCCACCGATTACAGATGCACACTCACTGCTAGACAACACATAACTCTAAAGTATGAAATGCAGGTTTGAAAAAAAGTGTTGTAAATGCAGTTCTGAAACCAGTGAATTGTTATGTCTTTTCCTTTTGCACATCCTATTAATATATTCATATTTATGGCTACTGTTTGTGGTATGTATATCTTGCTTAGTCAAGTATTTATTTATCATGCATATATTACACCTATACCTACACTATATATCCCATATATATAATATATCATATCTGTGTGTAAGGCTAAAGGTGTTCTTTTTATTATCACTATTATTACTATTTCCATCATACACTATTGCTGCTACCATGAGTACTATATACTGTTGTTACTATATTATGTTGATTACTACTATATACTGTTATTATGTACTGTTATTATCAGTGACATTACCACCATAACATCAGTATTATAAGATCATCTTGCCACTGCCCCTTATCTGCTTACTTAACTTGTTTTTCTAAATGCCCTTGTCCCACTCTGTATATATTTTATTTCTATTCTTACTCCTAGTTTAATCCACTCAAGTATTTTGTGCCGTATTTTCTATTCTATTGTATTAATACTGGACTACTGTGACAACTTAATTTCCCTTCTGGGATAAATAAAGTTATCTAACTATCTATCTATCTATCTTACAGGTGACATTTTCTGGCGGGATATGGTGGCAAGCTCATGGGAGAGTGCAGCTTTTTCATGAATATTTTGAGTCAGAGGGATCAAAGGACAGTACTGGGCATATGTTGCCTTCTGTCTCTGCCTCGTGAAACGAGAGTCAGATGCCGCCGAGGTGCCATTTTTAGCATCAAGAAATATCACTGCACAAATATGGAAGGACCAACTACTGTACATGTGTTTGTATGAAAGTGTGATGTCTGCTCTGTCTTATTGTTGGCTGTCAGCACTGTTACGCACATGCATAAAAAGTATGACAGTTTAGTACACATGGTTTTTCTTTAAATATGGTTTATTCGTCGTTATTATGTATAATGTTTAATTTAAAATGTTTAGCAGTAGTAGTTGTAGTAGAAGTACTTTATTGAGTCGCACAAATGCAAACAGCATATAAAAAGTCAAACCATGACTCAAGAGTGAACAAAGTAAGCAGAGGAAGAATAAACCTGCCCCACATTTTGGTAACACTTAGTCCATTGTTGACTCTCTTTTAGTAATCAACAGGTGTACTTGTCATGTTCTGTCTCCTGGCTGGTGGAGTTTTGTTTATTTTCACTTCCTGTTTTATTTTGTTAACTTCCTTTTGTTCCCTAGTTCATTTTGTTACCTTTTCCTTAGGAGGCTGGCTGCACATGTTCCATGTGCTTCATGAAAGTGTTATTCGTTTCAAATTTTTTTCATGTTGTATTAATCCACTAATCCTGAGCTCCACCTCCCAGCTGGCCAGCTTCAGCACCTTTTCTTAGTTAGTTTCCGAGGACTGGTTACCTTTTTTTGCTTTATATTTTTGTAAATAAATCCTTGTTTAGTTTTATTCTGGTCTTCTGCCTTTTTTGGGTCCTTTTTCTATATTTTATGACTCATTTTAAGAACCATTACAGTGCTGACATGATACTAATCAGTAGCACTCGGTGTATTTCTACTATGATCCCACATTGTCTCATTTTGCACAATGTGAGTTTTATATTTGAGTTTGAACTCCATGTTTCAGTGTGAAAATATCAAGAGTTCTATACCATTAAGGGTGTTTTTTATAGCTAAAATACTGCAAGGTCGGGAAGGCAGGGCTGGGATTATGAGGAATTTTCCACTGTTTTACTCTTCAATGTATTGGATTACGTACTCAAAACCCTGGTCAAAACCCTGGTTTTGTTGATGAAAACTTAACCAACGGAATATTTGCTGGTCGCTCAGTAGAAGGTCCATACATCAGTTTGGCCATGACCCTCTCATTTCTCTGAACTAAAAAAGACTTATATACATACAGATAAATTATTCTGTCACATTTTGGCTGAACGATGTGATTAATCTGTGAAACAAAACAAACAAAAAAAACATACACACACACACACTGCTTTTCATGACTTGAGGACATTGCATTGACTTACATTGATTTCCTGGAGACTTACTCCAACATTAACTAGAACTACTACTGGCTTAACCCTAACCTTAACCTATCATTAACCTCAGCCCTACATTAAAACATGTTTTCACCTTAAAATTTAGTAATTTACATTATGGTGATTTGTTTTTTTGTCCCAATATGGAAGGGAAGTCCCTATAATGTGACTGTGTGAACAGATTTAGGTCCCCACAACATAAGGAATACCGGGTACACACACACATTTGCATTCTCCAGTTTCCATATACAAAATCAAATTGACATAGATAAGGCCAGAAATTAATTATCCATCTAAAGCAAATGTACTGTAAAATATAATTTATGGAACAATTATGAAAATGGTGCACTTAAGTGAAAACTCCACAATATTTAATTAATATTTAATTGGATTACTCTTTTAATTCTTCTCCATGATGAGTGTGATGGACTGCATAAGGCTGTTGAGTGGAGTGGAATATTTGGTTTTAGGTAGAGTCAAAAATAGGAAAAAAAAAAACGCTTGCACTGCTTTCAATGAGACTGGAGTTTAAAAGCCGGCTGTTTATGACAGTAGAAGTGAAGGGTGAATGTTCTGTCAGTAATTAAAACACTGACAGGGTGAGAACTCGACTCGGTGCTGAGATATGTTATATGATAACGTGAAGTAGTTACTGCTGGTCATTTTGCAGAATGAACATGTGAAGGTTTTGGTCAATGTTTCAGCTTCTGTACGTTTGCGTGAATGACTGTGGGCACGTTTCACCTCATATGGTTCTTTTTGCTCAGCGTCTTTAATGTACACAGTGGTTCTTTATACTCAAGAAGGATTTGTCCTTCTTCCTGTCACCCATTGATTGGGAGCACTGCTCTCTTTGGCATGCTAAAGAGCTCCGATATTTTGGTCCTACATTTAAAGAGGGAATTGCGCTGAGCTATTGAGGGCTTATGTTCAGGGCATTTAAACTTTTTTTCCCCGATCCTTGAAAGTCATCCAGGCGGAATGAAAAGATCACAAGGTGAGTGAATGGATATAGAGGTTATTGACAGCACTGAGCTTACTACTTTAAGCAACAACAATGTGCTGTTAGCCAAAGGCTGGCTTGGCGGTTTTCAATGGGGACATAAGTGTCCTGAGTAGGCTTTTTTTTTTAAATGTTTCCTCTCTTTTTCCCTTGAAAGCCATTACAATGAAACCAAGTCTAAAGTAGCAATTTGTAAGTCAAAAGCCTGCCAAAAACAAAAACAAAAAAACATTTAAGATCAAAACAAAGATGAATAAAAAATAAGCAGTTCAAGAAGCTTATTATTATTATTATTTTATTTTTTTTTGCTGTGACATGCAACCTCAGTGACATATTTCCTTTCCTGTGATTTTTTTTTTCTCTTTCAAAATAATGGTCTGACTGTGTGTCACTGTTCAAATGCTTATAATGTGAAGATGTGAATTTACTATAACTTTGTGCGGTGATCCAGAGAAAGACGTGGGCTAGATAAAACCAGTTTGCAGGCTGGCTCTGTCCCCATGTGTGCTATATTATACCATGAAAGCAATGCTAGGATAAAATTTGTCAAATGTTAAATAAGAAATTGTGTATATTCATAGAGACAGCAACTACTATGTACAAGTCCAGCCATCCCTTTGCCTTTCTTTCATGCTGCCCCGAATTGGTGAAAGGTCTGGACTGCAGGCAGGACAGTTCGGCACCCAGACACCCAGATGCTGTTGTGATGGATGCAGTGTGTGGTTTAGCATTGTCTTGCTGAAATATGCAAGGCCTTCCCTGAAAGAAACATTGTCTAGATGGAGTATATGTTGCTCTAAAACCCCTATGTGCTTTTGTACCTTTCCAGATGTGTAAGCTGCCCATGCCATAAGCACTAATGCAGCTCCATACCATCAGAGATGTGGGCTTTTGAACGTCCACTGATGACAAGCTGGATGGTCTATCTCCTCTTTATTCCCCAGGACACAGCATCCAAAAAAAAAATTCATCTGACCAGAAAACAGTTTTCCATTTTAAATGAGCTTTATACCCACTCATGTTACTGACCTGTTGCCAGTGAACCTAATTATTTGTCAAATGCTCCTCTAAGTGTTTTCCATTTGTGCCATTTTCTTTTCCAGCCATTTCCCCCCAACTTTTTGAGATGTGTTGCTGTCATCAGTTTCAAAAAGAGCTACTTATTTTTTCATGAAATGGTAAAATGACCACACTCAAAACCGATCTGCTTAAGATTGCTTTCTCTTTATGATTTCAATTTGCATCTCTTTAACCTGTTTCTTTGTATCTTGTGTATCTTTTATCATTGTTTGTTTGAACTTTTTTATTCAGTGTCCTTGAGTGCTGAGAGGTGCCTATGAATAAAATTAAATTATTATTATTATTATTATTATTATTATTATTATTATTAATAATAATAATAATAATAATAATAATAATAATAATAATAATAATAGTGCAGCAATAAAATGTGATTTCAATGGTCTAACATTTTCTGATGATTATTATTCGAGGCTAATCATTGTTAACTACAATTACTCTTGAAGGACTGACAAGAGAAGCCTTTCGGTTGAGCATATTAGCAGCTATTTACATTCTGTACTGAAATAAAGAACTAATACCACACTGTAGAAGTTAATACATTATAAGTAAGAAACATGCAGTGAAAATTTTAAATAAATGTATAGGTATGCTGTACGTATGTATGTAAGAAAAATATTAGAGGCACTCAAGCCTGAAAACTGTCTCCTGTGACGACAGTTGTACAAATACTATAATAACCAAAAAACAGAATTTTACTGTTGACTTGGGTAAAGGTGAAACTCTTTTTATCCAACTGCACATAATGATTATTTTCTCCAAAACTGGTCAGTTGTTTGGTTTGTGGGAAAAAATCTCTGAAAATAGTGAGAAATGCCATCACAAGCTCCCTGCTGCCAGTCCTTGGATGTGAGTGTGTAGCAGTACAGCACCACACAACACTGATCCGTTAACCTTTCAATCAGACACATACTCACTTGTGTCAGACCCCTTGAGCCAGAAAAGTTATTCTTTCATGGGGTCAGGTCTGGATCAGAAGTTACTGACCAGAGAGAGGGCTTACAGTATGTGATGAGGAAAATAATTCTGATATCCCATTTTGGGTTTGATGTTCAAATGGTCATATTTGAAACAGAACACAAACTACTATCTGCATTTAAAAAAGACACTACTAACTACCACAGTGTTTCCTAACACTAACCAAGCAGATTTGCTCCCTAAAACTGTCAACAGTCTTAAAAACTTATCTGAAAGTTTACTGTACAGTTAAAACCTAAACTAAAACCTATGATGTTTAATCCAACTGATGGGACAATTAGTAGCATCAGCTTCAGGCACACAAAGCTCATGGAAATCTGTATAATTCTATATTATAATTACCAACATTGGCTTACAGCCGCTTTATCCACTAAGGGTTGCGGGCGAAGACATAGGGCGAAGGGCAGGGTACGCCCTGGACAGGTCGCCAACTGGGTTGTGAACCCGGGACCAAAGGCAAAGGCAAGAGTGCTAATCCCTATACCGTGGGCCCCGACTTACAGCACAAGTTGCATATTTACAAATTTAATGACAGCAATTATTTGGATAGATGTAAGTTCATTATTCACTATACTTTAACCTCTGTTTTGGTCAACACTGAGACAACAATGTTATGCTCACATTCACACCTGTGGGCAATTTAGAGACTCTAAATTCAAACTTTGGACCCTGGGGTGAAGCCTCAGTACCTGGAAAAAAAAACAAAACAAATAACAACAACAACCAAAAAAAAAAAAACAAAACAGAGACGCTCCGTCTGGAATGGGATTTGAACTAACAAAAGCTATGAGGCTCCACTATGCTGACACATACATACAGTATATTAATATTTATTACAGCCATTTTAACTGAATTCCACTTAAAATCAGAAAATCAGAACTGTATATTTTGTGTTTAGCAACAATCCTTAATGACATCTAAAAACTTAACAAACAATGCAATACCATGAAAGTATGTAATCACTATATGCTATAAGACTATAGAGCTCCTGGGCAAATTGAGTAAGAAATCCTGCTTGGCTTTCTGGGAAATCTATATACTGTAGTGACAGGTTAACTGTAGCCTCTTAGGCAAGCATTCTTGATGGAGTCCCTGAAGTAACAAAATGATTATGAGAGCTATGGGCTGCCACTGGAAACAAATTCACTGACACGCTGATAAAATCCCTGCCCCGTGTTTATGTGCCATTTTGCAAAGAAATCAGAAAAGGTAATCATGTATGGAAGCAGAGGTTAAGAATCAATGTAACAGTCTATTAAGTTTAATGTAGATATGTAGAATAAGCATATGCAGAGAGACATTAGCATAAATCTTGGTTACACATGAACGGTGCACTGCACCCTATTCTCTCCCTGTAGTCAAGTCTAATGACAAGTACTGTGAATGAGCCATGTCAGCCTGCTGACTACTCTCCTGAGCTCTCAATTAGCCTCCTCACCAGTAAACTGCCTCTCCCAGTCCATTCACAAGTCCAGTATAATTCACATTTTCAAAAATGAAGTGCAGCACAAGGATTTGCAAACACATTAGATAACAGACTAGACCAGACAGCTGTAAACATTATTGGACCTTGTGTCTTATTTTGCTTTTCATTTTAAGCTGTTGACAGTTATTTAGAAGGATTTCTTACTTTTTTATCAGAAGGTTTTTTCTTAAAAGTCTGACTTTAAACTGAAAATTCTGTCTTTTATTTTTCCCCCTAAGAAATGTGGCTCCCTTCCATATCATGTGTTAATTTTTATTCAAGGATACTTTAGCAACACATGCAACCACACTCTAATACTGAAAACAGCGAAGTGTAAATTATGAACTTTAAATGCAGGTTTTTGCCCCCTACACTGCAGCTCATTTAACCACATGTATACATCACAGTGGGTAGAATGATTTAATTAAACAATTGTAATCATTAAGAAACATAATGAATAGTGTTTTAATTTATTGGAATTTAACAAGCATAGGTGATCCTTTATACAATACAAAAAATTGCAATCATTCATAACATGCATTGTAAATGTGCATGTCTTGGTATTAGTGATCATTTTGGTGTGTCAACACCAATGTGTAAAATCAATTAATATTGCCACGTTCTACCATTGCCCACAAATGTAACCACACCATATCAAGTGCAGGCAGCGCCACCTTCAATGGTTGGAGCTAGAGTTTACAATGTGATTGTAGAGCTATGCTATTATTTCTCCCCAATAGTGCACCAGCCAAGACAACTGCAAGTCAGTCACAGCTGTTGCAGCCCTTTTTATAGCCAAAGAAAAGCAAAACACATGAATGTCCCATGACATGATAAGAACAATCTAAGATGATAGAAACCATTTTTGGAATAAATGTATCTAGTCTGGTATTTTGACATTTGGTTAAATTGAGTCAGTGAGGCTAATGACCTGCGTGCATGCAAAATTCAAGCAATTATTAAAATGTTTCAGCTTTTAGAGATATTAATATGATGAAGAGTCATTAGTCAATACTGACAACTAACACCGAGCTATTATAAAAATTATTATAAAAATATTTTATATGACATTAAAAGCCATGTTTTCTGTTGAGTCTTTGCTCAGTGTGGTGCCTTCAGGGGCTAATTGGATTGGGTTTAACAAGACCTGCAGCTCAGGCAAAGATTACCCCCATGCATAAAATTGTCTTTGTTTTCTTGATGTTCCCTTGTCTTGCCTGTCCCTTCCTTCCCTGGTCAATTTCCCCTCTGCCTCCCCTCTACAGCTGCACAGGCCATTGAAGGAGTCATGTAAGCATACTTTTGTCTCTGCATCGGGGGAAGAAGAAATGATCTGGCATTAAATTTCAATAACACATTTTCCCAGGTCCTCCAGAGTACAAGCAATCAAGGGTTAAATTGGATCTGTAACGTATGCCCGGTGACCCACAAATCGCTTACCCATCAAACGGACTCATTACGAGCCAGCAAGCAGATGAGTGTTTGTGAGCCTTGCCTGTGAGCGGTGGGGATTGTGTGTATTACCGCTAACATGACTGAGGTATTTAAATTTTGATTTTTTCATAATGGGTTTTGACATGTTTCATTTCCTCTGGGGGAAATGCCCGAGACCTCTGAAAGTAAATGTTGCTAAAAAGTCATCAAGGCAGAATATTAAAATGCCATCAAATAAGAATTTCACTAATGCGATGGGGCTTGGGCTTCAGGTACGCAGGGCTGGGGTCAGAGGGGCTTGGTTCTGGGAGAAATACTATTTGTTACTCTTGGCTGCCTTCTTTCCCTCTTAAATAAATTATTAAACGACTCCACCCCCACCCCCACCCATCCACCTCATGTGCCTCTCATAGCTTAGCCCCAGCTTTGAGGTCAGTGAGAGGAAAAACTGATATTTCTGTGTTTTCACAAGGTTCAGTGTTCAGCACTGTCATGCTGTTTTTTCTCTCTCTCATCATTACAATCCTTGTATTTAAAAAAAAATAATAATAAATTGATCGTATTCACTTTCATTGTATTCACTTTCATTTTTCATTTCATTGACTTTTGCAGATCCACAAATGGTTTATTGGTGAACCTGGGTTTCCATACGTGAAGCGTTGTGTTTTGACTTTTATCGCCAAGGTTTAAAGCACTGCATCACTGGTAGTTTTTGTATTCCATGGGCACTACTTTTGAAGCCATTACCAGGCTGACAACCCACCAGCTGTCACTAATTGCTTACTAATGGGGTTTGGTGGTCTGATGGTTTGTCTGTGCGATGTGTTCCAATTCTATACCGGAGGCCCTTCTGGCTTGCCAAATCAAAGGGGACACACTTTAAAACACATGTTTTGTTATTCTGTTACATTACCTCTCACTGCACCTCCACAATAATGAGAAATTTACAAGGCAATATATGTGGAGACAAGATTCCTTGCATATATAATTAATTACAGATTATTTAATATTCACCTGACATTCCGTTGTGGTGTTAGAAATTTTGCAACGATTGCTTTGTTGGTGGCAACAACCATTATCATGCATGATATTTTCTATTTCTTGTCATTGGAATGTTTGCAGGGAGACAAGAGGGGCTTGTGTCTGCCCTCTGCATCAGCCGGCCCGCTAATAGATGTGAGAAGGTCATCTGGCATTAGTGGCAGAAGTACGTTAGCATTTGTGCTGAACGTCTCTTGCCATACTGTGCGCATGTTTGAAGGCGTTTGGACAAGCAGGTCCTTTCATGGTGATGAATGTTTTTTTCAAGCGTTCTGCTCCCTAGTTATGAGAAGGGTGACCTGGTCATTGGATGACTTTATGAAGCTATAAAAAATGTATGTCAGTCTGCAGCTCTCTAATGCCATCCTCAAATGGGGGATGGGGCCGATAAGCTGGAATAGTAAAAAGGCCATTTACCTTCACTCTGAGTAGCTCTCTGACTGCCCTCCTCCACTTATCTGATGATGTCCTTGTCATCGAGACAATTTTTAAATCTTTTTTTTTTATTTTTCCTATTTTATAGATTACAGTTGAATTTAGGGTACACAAGCCAGTATTTCTCACTAGTTGTTTTGCAGTTCAGTACAGTTTACTAACTTTTTATTAGTATGTTAAATCAGCCAAATTAGGTAATGTAGTGCAACTAAGTGTCCCTCTCTAATTATAAGCGCTTCATTGTTGTTACATCACACAAATCTGTAATGTGTAATACTGCAGCTGCATGAGTGAAGAAACTGGTGTGGCGTATAAATGTGGATTAGACTATATAACTAGTCATTCACAGGTCTTGATGTGACTTTTGGTTGAGGACAGTGAACACTACAGTATACTGATCCATTATTTTCTCACATCCACATGTGACATGGCTGGATGCCATTAATCACAAACATCTCCTTTTTTTAATAAATATGCAAATTTATATTAGCCAAATGGTGTTACAGCTTTTGTGTCATTAATAAATAACGAGCTTCTCTGTTGAATATGTAAGGTATGTGGATACTGAAAAAAAAAATAAATAATAATAATAATATGATTCCTTTGTTTTTGGTACATGCATACAACATATCTATAACTAGTGTCCTGACCCTGCACAGTTTAATCATATTTATTGTGATACAAATTAGATTGAGCTGTATGGTCCAGGAGAGCCTGCACAGAACGACATGTCGGGCTATGAATCGCATTATCCAGGTATGTTTGTCCCTGCTAGACTAAGACTAGTTTGATGTTAGTTGGACTAACGTGTTTACTATTACCAAGCTCCTCGCCTATGGTACCAGCTCACACTCCTATGGTACCAGCTCACATTTAAAGTTAAACTTAAGTATTTCCTCTTTAATAAAGCTTATAGTTAGGGCTGGTTCAAGTCAACTCTTAGCCATTGCTTAGTTATGCTGCCATAGGCCTAGACTGCTGGGGGAACAGCCATTATGCAGCGAGCACTCTCTCTTTCTCTCTCTTCCCCTCTCTCTCTCTCCCTCCCTCCTCTCCTCAGCACTCATACTTTTATCACGACAATAACTTTGTTTTCTCTCCCTCCCCCTAGTTTGCCTTCTTACTCTCTCTCTCACTTTCTTCTTATTTCACAGATATATATCCAGAACTTCAACATTACAGCTCAAGTATTACAACTATAACCATTACCATATATTATATATAGAGTCAGGTCCATAAATATTGGGACATTGACACAATTCCAATCTTTTTGGTGCTAAAAACCACCACAATGGATTTGAAATAAAATGAAAAAGGTGTGCTTGAACGGTAGACTTTCAGCTTTAATTCGAGGGTATTTACATCCAAATCAGGTGAACGGTGTAGGAATTACAACAGTTTGTGTATGTGCCTCCCACTTTTTAAGGGACCTCAAATTAAAGCTGGAAGTCTGCAGTTTGAAGCACATTCATTTTATTTCAAATCCACTGTGGTGGTGTATAGAGCCAAAAAGATTAGAACTGTGTCGACATTGTGCTCTTCCTCTCTCTCACTTTCTTCTTATTTCACAGGTATCCCTGATTCCAGTTTCAACACCACAGCTCAAATATTACAACTACAACCATTACCATATATTATATAGCTACTCATCACTGTTAAGGTTAATTATCCTCATCTACCCTTCACCAATGGCTTGTCCTATTCTGAGGGTCACATGAGGAGCCGGAACCAACCCCAGATGGTGTTGGGACAAGGGATGTCACACCCTGGATGAGATGATGAAGATACTTGTTATTAATAACAAAATAAATGCTTTAAACTGCTTTTTCCTCTCGTTTTGTTTGTAATCTGCTGAATTTGTTTCTGTGCATGTGACATCTACTTCACTTCTGTCCATCCTGGAAAAAGGATCTCTCCCTTTGTGATTTTGTGTTTTTCCTGATAGAGAACAGCCTGTAAAGCCCTTCGAGGCAAATTATATTTGAAATGCTGGGCTATATAAATACAATAGATTTGACTTGTCTTGACTTATTGGCGATTTGCACACTTTGTAAATGACCGCATTTGTCTGAGCATGTTTATCACACCAACATAAAAATGTATGAATTTGTACTAGACACATGATAAACACATCAAAGACAAAAAGGGTTTCACAGATTCAGAAGGGGCGTGGCCACTGCAAACATTGGAATGTTGGTGAATTTTGACCATAGGCCACGAAACCACGAAACCATGAAACCATGAAACCATGAAACCATGAAACCATGAAACCACGGAAGGGAGTGGACTATCACTTTGCCATACATGGACTGACGTATGGCAAAGTTGTATGACCCTGAAAACTTCTACGAACATTAACTTTAACATTAACTAACTTTAACTTGAACAAGATTTTTTAATGTCGTTTCATCCACAAAACAGAAAGTGCTCTGTAAATTGACCATTTATTCCCTTCCATGTCAATTCAACCGTTATTATTGTACATTTGATTCCTTCTTGTTACTTTTGTTTCTACATTAAAATGCAGGTATCATCTGCTTTTCCTGTCTTTGCTATTGGGAAATGACAGTGAAGGCTTTGGAGAACTTTGACTAAATGAGCATTACCACGGGCTAACCGGTACAGTGTACGCATACTTGACTCTCTTACATACTCTCCTACTCTCCTACGACTCTCATGTGTATTCCGCAGCGCTAGCTTGATGATTTCCATTTCACTACAAGGCTATGGTAAAGCACATAGCAAATGTGCAACCTTACACAAAACCTTATATAACAGCTTTAACTTCGAGGACCAGCCTTTCATAAAACATCACTGTGTGGAGGGAAATGTTCAGTACTTTCTAAATTCACTAAATTCATTATATTTCTCACTAATGGAACAAGGCTAATCATTGCCATTTGCTGCAAGTTCTTCCACAAAGCTCTACCCAGACACCAGTTCCCATGCGTCCATTGTTATTGTTTTTTTTTTGATTGAAAAACTCAGAGGGACAGAAATGACAAATTGTGCGTTGAAGAGCATGTGGATTTAAACACTCGGGAAGACACAGCAAGCACTTGCATAACTTCACCATCTACCATTGTTTCTTCTTTGTGTTATGGCTGTCAGTAGCTGAGAAGTGGTCACAGAACAGTGAGCAATTACACACTACTTGTTTGCGGCTGCATTTTAAAGTCGTGTAAAATTGATTCCACAATACTGAAAGCTTGGCCTGCCCATCTCGCCTTGGCATGCAATACTCTCCTACCTTTTATAAGCTATCAGTTATTTTGCGCAAAACATTTTTAGTGTTAAGTTTCAAAGGTTTATTACTTCTTTTTTTTTTCACTGTAAACCGTTTTTACTGATTTTTACTGTATGAATTATTCATTGATTATTATTATTTATTATTCATTGATATTGTTTGTTGTGTCTTGTTACACATCATTTTAAATCAAGTGTATTGTTTTATTTTTTTTATTTTTAATTTCTCTACATCGTCTTCTTAATAGGTTCTCCCTTGCTTTATAATATAGAGTACAGGCAATTTTGATGGTGACATGTATTTCCTCATCATGTTTTAAATCTACCACTGTGCATAATGAACCAAAAACTTGACTTAAATTGATAATATCACACATCAAAAATCACAATCACAATATCACTAGAATAACCGAGACTAGATATTTGTTGCAAACAATCACCTTGTTATGAAAAACGTGTTTAAAAGGGCTCGGTTTGTCAAACTATAAAGGATGTTTAACATGTGAGTGCACCCTCTGGTATTTAAAGTACAACAGGGTTACCATGGAAGATTAGAACTAAAGGAATTTTTCCATTATCAGAGACGAGAAGCAAAAGTGAGGCACGGGGGGCTGAACTGCCTGACTCTGTCTCTTGGCGAGCAATCAATCATGGGCCTCTCTGCAGTGTCTTTGATCTTAAAACAGCTGTAATCTATGGTCACTGTTGCTAGAGTAGATTGTTTGCCAAACTATTACCATAACTGTCAAGCCAAATCAGAAAAATAATCTCATGGCTCTGGGCAGGTGCAGTTCCTCTGCATTATTGATATGGTCATCTGAGAGAGAGGTGGAATTATAAAACATAGTTCTATTTACAAAGGGAGATTGGCTTGGTCCTTGAGAGTGAGTAAGTGGGACAGGGACCTCTAGAAAGTGAGATATAAGTTCAGGAGGGAAAAAAAACAAACAAATTTCCTGGCTCCTTTGGGGTCAACTCACCCCATGGGTCTACTTCCTCTCTGAAAAAAGAGTCATCAGAATACACAATGGACTGATTGCAGACAAGGGCCTCCATATGCACCTGTTAAAGGCCTTAAATACAATTTATACAGCACAATGCATGCATTTAGTCTGATATTCATATTTCATATTGATTTCTTAATAGCCATCTTGCCTGTCCAAATTCAATTCAGGAGGGGGACCGAAAGAAAAAAAGAAGAAGGAAAAAAAAAATCTTTAGCACAACATTGAACATTTCCATCAGAGTTACATGGTTATGCCTTGCGCAGAGGTTGTGAACCTGAGCAACAATTGCATGTTTATTTAGCAGCCCTGCCAACACAGTGTGACTGGATAACTTTGAGTGAGTGTGTCCAAGGAAAAAAAAAAAAAAAATCCAACATCTTGAAATTGCAATGCCGTAAGTGTGTAAGCAGAGGGACTTACAAGGTTGAAGGTGTCAGCATTCAGAAAAACAATGCCCTAAGGTGGGTAAAAGAATGAAAAAAGAGCTTAGTTTCTATTCATATTCTGTATCTTTGACCCACTGAAACATTGTTTTACATTGTTTAAGTACATGGGAAACTGTATGCTAACTCCATTCTTCAACATAACTTTTTGTAAATACATTTTTGAAATGTACATATACACATACTATATATATATATATATATATATATATATATATATTAGCAATGCCAAAGCGACAAAACCTTTTCCAAAACTCCCTTTGTGAAAACATGTGGCCTTTGTTGGCAAAGGGCAAAACTTGGCAAGAACCTGAGAAACCAATTACAAGCACTGGCATATGGAAGAACAAATAGTTCCTCATTCACTCAATCAGGTCTGTGCCATCTTCATGGAACAGAAAAGAGACATGATGGATGTTTATAAGTGTTGACTGGGCTGAGGCCAGGTCCAGCACAACACACTGCATGACCCTTCTGTCAGGAGAAAACGTCCTTCTCCCAATACTATAGTACAGGGAATTAGAAAACTTTTCTGCCTGCTTCACATCACACAATATCGACGGTTATTGCAAATTACCACATTCAGGATCAAAGTCATTTGATCTCAGTGTTTGTCTTTTGAACAGACTGTTAGAAATTCATGTGTACACCTAAAGCCTTAGACGATGTTTATGTCAGTTGTGCTTGTGCATTCTGTCAAAACTAGTCATTACTTGGAAAATGTTTGCTGTCAACAATCTCTATATTCATCTCACTGCATGTTTTTTTTAAGTAGAGATACAACAATCGGAAACACCTTTAGTCTGCCTGTTTAATAAATCGTGTATGCCATTAATCATTTTTTTGTTATTGCAGAAAGTGTTGTGTGGTGAAAGTTAGGCAAAGTCAATTTGGTTAAGCTTTGTCACTGTGCTCAATTACATAAAGTCTGACTAAGCTTTACTGTAGAAAGCCAACATTGTGTAATTATTCAGTAATTTAGGAACAAAACAAAATCACACACACAACATGAGAAGTCAAAACCCTGACTTTCACATACAGTTGTCACCTTGGCACTGCCTCCTTCATTTTCCTCTGAATATGTACCTTTGCATTCCATCTACTTTCATTTTCTCACATGATTTCCTAAACTGGCCATAACTGTACATGCATGTACTGCATATTAATATTAACAGTTAACTTCACTTCAGAGCTTTATTATACTGAAGGGGAAATTTGTTTTGCAGTTGGCAAACTATTAAAACAATAAAATAAAATAAAATAAAATAAAATAAAATAAAATAAAATAAAATAAAATAAAATAAAATAAAATAAAATAAAAAATCATGCACACAGCACAACCAAAGCTGACAGAAAACAATACTCTGTATCTAATTTAAGAGTATGTTATTTAAGGGTATGTAATTGTATTCCATATTGATAATAGGATACAACAGGATTAGAGAACATTGTGTGTCACCACTGGCCATGAGTCATAGAAGAAAGTGCAACCTTCTGTGAGTGAAGAAAAACAAAATCCTTACATTAATCCTTATAATATTTAAGTTTCTTCATGGCTGCAGTCAGAGAGGTGCAACCTCCTTCTTCGATCCATAGTAGACACCTGCTAGTTGGCGTCATTTGTGAGTATAGTCGTACTTAAAGGTTAACAAAAGAGAAACAGGCCAAGCTATGTTGCCACTACAACAGATCGATGTCAAGTAAATAACCTTTTCCACCTTATTTCCTGACTCGTATTGATCCGCCTGTTCTCCCCTTGTCTCTGTTCTTTTACATGACACCTCACTCACCTCTTCATATCTCCCCTAATGCCTGTGAAATATTTCAGCAGTTACTGTTTAAAATGTGCAGTAGTTAGTATTGCGACAATGAGTTAAATATTAATTGGAATAAAATAAACTCTATACTAATTTTAATCACAATCTAGTTGTGCCTGTTAGAGAATAAGGTCCTTTATGCAAATTAAATACCAGGTATTTTAATATTTGTGTTTGTTAGGACAAAATAAACAATATAGAAGTCGATTCGGGGATACTTTTAATACAATCCCCAATTCCAGTGAAGTCAGGAAGTTGTGTAAAACTTGAATAAAAACGATTTGCAAATCCTTTTCGACCTATAATCAACTGAATACACAAGAAGTTTAATATTCAAACTGATTAACTTCATTGTTTTTTGTAAATATTTTCATTTTGGATTTGATGGCAGCAACACGTTACCACTGTGTTACACTGTATACCTTTTAATAACACTCAGTAAGCATTTGGGAACTGAGGACACGACTCAACTTCAGTTGCTCAACAGTCTTCATGGCCTTATTTTGCACTTCATTTTTGGAATGTATTGAAAATTATAATTAAAAAAAAACAAAACAAAAAACAAACAGTTCATCAGGTTGAACATTAAATACGTTGTTGTGTAAAGTGTAATAAAATAAAGAGTATTCAACTGTTGATAAGGATTTGCACCGTCCGGAGATCCCAAGAGTTTGTCTTGGGATCACAAATCTCCAAATTAAAAAAAAAAAAAAAAATGCAACTTAATTAATTATGGCAATTACGAGATGATTGTCTGTTAAATGTGATGTATTATATTTTCACAAAAGTACAACAAATGACTTCTTCATATTACTTTAAAACATATACTGGATAGTTTATTTTACCAGATCATTATACTTTACTCTGCACTACTGTCAATACGGCTATTTGTACACTTAATATTGTATTTTATTTTTTGTATTACTATCTTATCTTAATATGTCCTGGTTGTTTTTTATCCCATTGTGTTGTTACTGGCACTGTGTGTAATGCTGCTGCTACACTGCAATTTCCCAGCTTGGGATTAATAAAGTATATCTATCTATCTATCTATTACAAATTAGAATTATCTCAGCATGGCTGACTTGTTTTGAAGACAGTTCACTCCTGGTTGTGGTAGGTTAATACTGTTTTAGCAGGATGCCCTAAATTGAACTTATGATCACAGTTGTGCACATCTGTGAGGGTTTATTATTATTATTATTAATATTATTAGTCTACACACAGCAACAGGGGACTGAGAGTAGTGAGGCATGTTCTAGCCCTTGTGCTACAAAAACTCTAGTTTGCCCTTTGGGGGCAAAAATATGTTGTTAGTGAATGAATGTGTAATACCATTATTATAGAATCACTCTGTCTGTTAAAAATATTGTATTTAATCTGGCTGGTGCTTAATGAGCAATTGTTAAGAAAATCAAACAGACATAAAATTAAATAAGTGAGTATGCTTGGGTCTGAGTTTGAACTGTCCTGTATTAAAGGTGAGTGACATTATATGATCCTTTGCATCTTTTTATATAACAGAGACTAACAATGTTACCATTACTGTGAACCACTGTTCACAGTGTTTTAAGGAAACGTTTAATTGTTATTCTGAATAATATCTAGATGTGTGTCTTTCTAAAAATATTCCTCTTGAATATAAAAGGGTCCAAAGCAAGAAGTGCGCTGCAAAGATTGATTTTCAAAAAAAAGTTAAGAAGCCTTATTTCTGAGAAATTGTACTTATTTCTGCCTAATAAAATAATAATAATAATAATAAAATCTTATTTACTCAAAATATCTACCTTTGTTTAAATAAGATATTACAGCTTTCCTTAAGCTTTAACTACCAGTAATGAACTAAAACAATTATTTGCATTACATTTTCTTAATCAAGTAACAATATTTTCTTTTCTTATTTTCATAATATATTTGAATGATGCTTTTTTTTTATAAATTGGTATACCACCCAGCCCTATTTGTTTAAAATAGTTGACAAGTTTTGTCAAGTGTTTGACACATTAAAGTCTGAAAGTGTCTAGATTAATACACTAATTATAAGAAATCTCACCAAGCAAAATTTGCTTACCCCATTACAGAATTATTTTCTCTTACAACAACACAAAAAATAGATTTCAAATCATTTAAAAACATGTGGCCTATTCTTACTGGGGCTATTTTTGAGGTGTAGTTTGTCTTTCATTTAGGTGTGGGCAGACAAACGCTGATGTAAAACCTGACCGTTTTCTCAGACTCAGCAGTGTAGCACTACCAACCAGCTGAAGAACGGACTGTAGCCAAAGCTAAGCAAAGCATTACCTATGAGGTAAGTTAGCATTAGGATGGGCATGAACCAGCCCCTTGCTTTGTTAATGAAACACAGAAACTTAAGAGCAGACTGCACAGTGCAGTTTTCGCTCTCACTCACTCATTTTCTACCACTTTATCCTCCACTGAGGGTGCAGTTTTCAGTTTTCAAAAGTATGTCCCAGTACATAATGTTTGATTGATTAACACAGAAATAATGCAACAAGGATGTTGGCCTCGTAAGATATGGACAAATATGGACTTTTTGTTTTTGAGTACTTTTTTTTTTGTGTGTGTTTTAGTACTTTATACTCCATTTTGTAGTGTTTTATACACTTGGTGAAGTTGTGCTGCTGTTTAACAGTTTCAGCTGAAGAACTTTCCTGCTAAGTGAAACCAGGCCCTAGGGTTTAGGGGGGAAAAAAAGGAAAAAGAATTTCTCTGTGGTCCGAGGTCAACGACCTCTTCTGTAGCTGTCTCTATACCACCTCAGGGCACCTGCTAATGTCAGCCATCTTTTAGATTCCCCAAATTGTGGCTTACCACTGGTTATTTTCAGCTGCGATAGGTGATCTCAGTGACCCTAGAGGTCTGACACCCTGCTTTTTTTTAAAACCAGAAGTCAAATGCCATTGCATCGCCTCCTGATCAAAGCAGTGAAAGTCAAACTCTACTTAGGCAGCCACTGAAATAAGAGCCCAATAAAGTGTGCAGAGCCAGGCCAAGCTCACAGCTTCTTTTCACTCACAGCCAAGTGAAGAACTGATATATGTACATGTAAAAGTATTACAAATACCCACTCAATGCTGAAACAGCTTGCCGTAGGGTAAGTTATTGTGATTCGAGAAGCTCCGATGCTGACACTCTACAAAACCATTTTTTTTCTACAGTTTTGAAAATATGAAAAGATTGTTTATACATTTTTGAAGGAGGACAAGGGATAGATATTGTACCCTGTTCCTTCTATTCTCTCACCTAGCCCTGGTTGTGTTCACTTCCTTTTCCTGTTCCTGACATTGCTGTACAACCCCCCCCCCACCTCCCAGAAGGATGCAGAGTCTGGCCTCTCAGCAGATAATGTGACGCACACGTGTGCTAACGGAAGATGAGGCCATGAGCCACAAAGGTCCACCCTGGGTCCCGGATTATGATAACATCAGGAAGCACCGAGAGGAAGAAGTTGTCTGCAGGAAGCTGGCAGGACTCTGAAGGCCTCAGAAGGAATGACACTCATCTTTCTGAGAAGGCTGGGTGTCAACGTGACTATAACTTGATGATGGGGAGACTGGGTGACACAGAATGTTTGTACTATACACAGTCCTATAGACAGCATTTCTATCACTACAACATTTCACCTTTGAACATCAGTACTGCCTATCTCTTGGTCCTTATACTTTGAGGAGGATACTGGAAAACATGGCCGTTCACTATAAATCACTGGCAGAAAATGGAGACAACATAAAGTGAGCCCTCTTAAGTGTAGTGAGGCTGAATAAAATCCTATTCTTAAAAGCTTATTCCCAGTGGAGGCAGCTCAAAATAAATGTTGAGGTTGGAAAGTCCAGATGGTCTTAAGACCAAATTCCCCCACTATAAGCACTCATGATTTATGGGATTCTCTAATCGTATCTCTGTAAGGATCTGGCTCTGTTTCACCCAGCTCTTTTCTGAAGCTTTAAACGCATCAGTTTCCCTCAACCCTGTTGTTAATTCTGAAGTACAAAGGAAGGTATGGCTGTGGAAAATTAGGGATTTTTTTTCCTCCCGTTTTTCCTCTATCGAAACTGTCTGAAGAATGATAAACTGATGAGCAGACTTAATCCAGGGGAATTGCCCCCCTGCTGCTTCATTTTACAGTCCCCATGTAGAGGTAGTCCCTGGTGGAAAATTTGCCTTGAAATTGCGACCTGGTAGTTGAAGAATTCCGCACATGACACCTGGGTGACTGAGCTTGACCCCCAAGTGACATTCAGATTTTTTGTTAATAGAAGGTGAGTGGATGGGCCAAAAAGAAATAATAGATCAGCCCTACTGAAGCAATGTAAATGTTAGGTTTATAATTTTAAAGATAATTTGTGATGCCGCCACACAATGTGGTTATCATATACCATAGACACGTATGGAATATTGCAACTTTATAGGATTAATCAAGGTCCCACTAATTTTAAAATGTTGAAATATGAACAGGACATATGTCTGACTATTAATTGTCTTATTGTGATAATCTAAGATGGAAGGTCTTGTAAGATGTGTCTGGATTGCTGTGGTTAGTTTGCAGTCTTAAAAGGGAAACCACTGAACTGATGTCAGAACTGAAGGTAATGAGCAACCAAGGATTATCGACGGACATGGGGATAAAACACTGGCACATGTTTTTCAAGCCCATGACAGAGTTACTGTAACACAAACTGCTAAAAAAAAGGTTACCAGAATGCTAGACAGTTGACATACAGGATCCCACAGGCCAACTAGGCTATGGAGCAAATTTATGGATGTCAGCCATAGCCAAATATCTGTGTAAGGTGAGAATGATGCTCAGTGGTAGGAATAAGACCTTAACCATCAAAGTGTGAGCTCCACCAGATATGAGATATGTACAATAGTAAAGTGGATATGCCTACCCTAATATCATTACACAAAGCATAGCGGGTTCACCATTCGAAAACTAGACTAACAAAGAAAGGTTTGAGGATGAGGATGAGTGTCATAGCCATGATCCAGGAGGAGACAAGGAACATTCATGAATGCATAAGGGACATGGCCCCCTGGGATGAATGGTGATGATTTAGCCTCAGGCAAATATCTTGAAACGCTATGCAAAGAAACCCAGATATAATCCAGCACATAACAGCATGCAAAAGTAAGTAGTGTGCACTGAGAGGTTTAGAAGTCTGCTTGGGTCGACTGGACACAGCATCGGAAGTGACCAAGAGTGGCAGAGGTACGATTTTGGGGACCTTTAATTTTAAAACTGAAAACGCAGCTGCTGGTGATCCATCCTGATGTGGTGATGCTTGACAAGGAGCAGAAGGGGGCAATGAGACTAATGTGGCCATCCGAGCCAATTGTATCAGCCAACTGAAAGGAGCACAAGAAGATCGAGGATTTCCAGAGACTGAGGGAACAACTGGAACAGATGTGGGTGGTGAAATCCAAACGGTCCATTTGGTAAAAGGAGAATTTTGGGATGTGTCACCGAAACTGGAAGAATTTCAACACATTGGTACAACATTTGAGATTTATTTCCACAAAAGTGCAGTCATTGGAGTATGGCACAAAATCTTCAAATGCCCAGGCCTCTGGATTAAGACCTAAGATCAAGGATGACATGCCCCCATGTGTGTGTGTGTGTTCATAAAGTAGGAGGTCCTTGTCCTCTAGGGTAGATGCCGTGTTAAAGAGTATCTAATGTAAATTTCCATGAGACCAGAGGAAGACTTAAACATAGACACACACATACACTGGTTTCCATGACTTCTAAGAAGAACTTAGATTCATTTATTTAAGACTCCATAACTACTAGTGCCTTAATCCTAACCCTCGGCTTAAACTAACCCTAAACTAAGCCTAGCTTTAAAACATGTCCACCTTATAATGTAGTAATTTAATTTTTTTTTTTCGTCCCCATAGGGAAGACAGTCTCCATAAATCCCACAGCATAAGGAATACCAGGTACGCACACACTCTTTGTCTCTCTCTCTCTCTCTCTGGCTGGCATTCATGCATGCTTGTCATGTCGAGAAAGTATGATAGGGCTAAATTTGATATGTTTGCATATTTTTTTCATCCATGTCATCCATATTCCACAGTATTCTACACAACATTAAGACAGACCCGGGGAAAAAACAAGGACTTTGCAGATCTACACAGTAATACCTTCAGTGACCATGATGTTGCAGAGAAAGGCCAGTACTCCTACTGCATCTTATTCCATGTCTTATGTGCTGGGTTGATCAACGAGTAGATGGTGTAATTTTGGGATGGACATAGATAAATAGTGCATCATGTAAGTGGACTTCACTGACCCTTAGTTCCAGTATGAGTTAGACAATAAATGTCAAAAATGCCTCTACAGCATGAGCTATGCTAGCGCAAATATAAATGAGCAAAATAATACCAAGCCTTTGCAATAACATTAGGTGATGTTTACTAAGACATGGAGTCATGACAACATATTTTACAAAATCATTCTGAGATGTGCACTAAGACAGTGAGACTTGAAATCTGCCATTGTGTGTGTTGATCATGGTGACAAAAGATTTGAATAGTCATAATTTTATATTCCTAATATACCTGTATGTGCCCCATTTTCAGTATGTCCAGCACAGTTGATACATCCACATACCCGTAATATTGTAAACGAGAATTATTGCATTGTACCTGTGCACTATATGGAATTAATTTACTACACAGTTTATTATTATATAGTATATTTTCTATGTTTGAACTGCAATCAAAAGGGACAGGGATTTGTTGTGCTGGATTCTCCATGAGTATTAAAGTCCTGTTGAACATCTACAGCTGTGTTCATTGCTATATTTATTTTTAATAACCATGTCAAAACATCCATATCAAAAAAAAATAAATAAAAGGTTCATCACCACATCTAGTAGTTCTACCTCACAGGTGCAATGCACAAGACAAAGAACCCATAAACTGTTAAACTGCACTTTTATTTAGATAGTAGTTTCTGCTGCTATGTCACCTTTTGCTCCCCCCTCTCTCTAACATCCTTTGGGGTTTTGTTCACCTCTCATACTTGGCTGTCATTGTGTCTTGATGTTTTGTCAGCTTGAGTCTGGAGGGCATCAGAGCAGCAGGTTTGTCCTGAGCCTCTCAGCTCCGCTCTGTCTTTTCATTATGACAGAATCTGACTTACTATTTCAGGCTGGGAGACATACAGACTCGTGCACAGGCTGTAAAAGTCAGGAGTAGTAACCTTGTCCACCCATGGTCATGGGTCACTTGGCGAGTGGATGCTGGAATCCACCTCACTAGGAAACCCCTTTCTAAGAGTAGTAGAGTGGATGATAGGAGCACTGCAGGGAGACACACAGAGGTGAAAGACAAGAAAAAAAAAGACTCTTACAAAGGAAACTGTCTGGAAAGCTGGTGTTTTCATGGTGTAGTGATGTATCTCCATGTTAATAAACTCAGTCAAGATGACTGTGATGCTGAAGTGTTTGTATATATATATATACTCTATTATAGACTGAGGCATTGAGTTGGAAATGAATTCATAGCTCAAAAAAATCATTAATTGTTTATTTGATCAACATGGAGTATACATTTTATATTTATAAATACAGTATATTATTTTACATCTTATTACAAAGTAAATCAATAAAAATCATTTGCAGATTACTCAATAATGTAAAATGAAAAGAGTCATCATAATTACCCACAGCTCTTTGTTTGTATGTATCCTTGTCCAAGTCCTACTCTACTTTATGAGCTCATGATTCCAGAATAATACAAGAATACAAGTCAACACTTTGTAAGGAAGGTAATATAGTATCGCATATAGTGCATATTGACAGTGACCTCACTTTGTGATCCATTGCATCTCCTTAACAACAACTTTTACAGACAAGATACAATTAAGTTATGTAACATCTTCAGCTCAAGCGGTGGCTTGAGGAAAGACAATGGTTTTTGTATGTACTCTCATTTCCTTCCCTAATTGAGTCATGGACTAAAGTGAAGCGCTACAAAGGCTTTTTGTTCTAGCTACAAGAAACACCTATCCAAACACATTGTGCAAGGGCACGCTGAAGCAATTAATAACCCTCTGAGGCCAGCCAGTCGTGGATTTGTTCAAGTGTACTCACTTTAAGCCTCTGGGAACCACCAGCCAGAATTGCCTAATAAATACTGAAATAATCAGCACTTAAATTACACAGATATAGAGCTGGTTGTGTCTGTGTGTTTGTGTGCTTGCCTATGTTATATTAGTTAATCTCTGCATTCTCAATTCCAATAATTAGACAGGAATAAATACAGACTCTGGCATTCTTTATGACGGGAAATGGCAACAAAATTTTGAAGCTTACATTATCTTACATTAACCTTGTTACAGTAAAATATAATGTTCCAAATTCCCCAGTGTCAACGTCTAATGTAAGTGAAAGAAGAATCTCTCTCGGTTATTCACTCCCATATGAGCACACTTAAACACTTCTCCTGTGACATGCTCTTGAGATATGGCAGTGCTGTTGGCAGGTCGCTTGATTAACCGCCACCACCCTGAATGTGTTATGAAATGATGCAGCTTTTCCTTCTATAGAGATGATCTGTTGGTTCTGTAGGTGTTAGTTATTTCTCTATGTTTTCTACGGCTTCCACACATTATCATGTAACACTTAGGAGATCGCCGGGTAAATGATCGACTCACATGACAGTTATGGTTCTCTGGCTGCAGATGACGGGCTGCTTTAAAGGCACCATAAATTATTTTGAAAGTAAAAGCAAAGCCGAGTGGGTGCAGGGAGTAAGCATACCATTAACATTCTATCTATTAGGATATACACACTACACATTTCATTAAGCTGACATTTGTGTGGGCTTCCACAATTAAGGAAATATGAGGCTATTCTGCAAACATGACAAAGCCCATGCTTGTACATCGCAGGAGCTGTTTGTGGGTTTGAAAATACTGTTTGAAATGGTTAATTGGAGCTGTGAGGGTTTTTATTGAGGTGCTCTCTTTTGTTGTATGCTTTCCCAACTCTTTGACCCACAGGCATACACCTGGTATTGGGTCAGGTTACAGCCAGGCTCCAAGGCTTGCAGGTCAAGACCTAGAGCTTCACAGACCTCTAATCCCTTGCATGGCAACATATTTGACTGAAGGGCTAGATCTATACAGTCCCAGACTTCATAAGCTGAAAAAGTACAGCACTTTTCCTGTCTTTTCTCCCATTCCATCCACAGAGTGATGATTTAACACTTACAGGATGTTGAAGGGGTTTTTGTGGAGCATTAACCTGCTGTGATTTATGAGCATATACTGTGTTATGAGGAGTGCATTTTGTCTTTGTGTGTGTGTTTGAATAGCATGTGTGTAGGACTGTTTGGTCTTTGTAGCCTTTTAAATTTAGGAACCCTTGACAGTTACATAAATCTTAATTCTTCATCTAAAGGTTTACCTATTAAGACTAAAAAAAAAGCATTACAAACAAAAGTATGACCAACACTTTTGTCCAATATCTAATGTTTTAATTAAACCATAGAAGTTGTATTTTAGGAAAATGTTTTTTTTTTTTTTTTTTCATTTTTATTCAAAGATGTGTTGAAATACAGAGCAAATACTGCAGCTGCCAGTGGAAGTGAACGTAAGGCTATTGAACAGGAGTGTTATGTGAAAACACACTGCTATTTAATCAGCAATTTGACTTAAGGGTGCATACTAATTACTCTTTAGATTATTCTCCCAGGCAATACATTGATAAGCACACCAGGGGGAGCAGTTATACTGTTATTTTGATCCTGAATCAAGAGCAAAGAGGGGCTGTGGAGTTCTCAGTTTGGAGGCTTTCACAAGCACCAGAACAGAGATTTCCTGCACGATTACATAAATAAGCAAATTTCTGTTGGTGACCTCCTTCGCAATCTGCCCGAATGACCTGCCTCAAGTGGCTCTAGCAGCTCCTGTTGCAGAGGATTTCAGATTATTATCCTGACTGACTCCTGAATAACATGCACATTCACACACTCTCTCAACTTCTACTGTCAGGAAATGCGGCTCCATGTGTCTGTGGCTATAAAATTTAAAAACAGTTAAGACTAAATACTGTTGCTGGAAGGCAAATAGTGTAAGAGTGTTTATTTTTTTTAATTCTGCACTGCTGCACAATATAATTTCCCTGCTCTGTCTACAGAAGATGCAGCATTTAACAGCAGTGGTCGTTTTGGTTTCTTTTATTTTATTATTATTATTATTTTCCACGCCACTTCTCAGCAACCAGTGACTTTTAGTTTATATTATATGTACACATCAGACAGATTACTCAACACTTCCACTCTGCTCGTCCATAACCACACAGGCACAGTGAGCGAAACCACTGTGTGTTAGTTCAGCAACTTTAACATTTTTAATAATGCAGTGCTGACAACAATGACAGCTCCAACCGCATGAACCACAACATTAACAACAAACACATTTAGTCACACACGTATCATTACAAGCTGTTACATCTGTCATGTCATCTGTGACAAAATCACTGTTGTATCATGATTATGTGTTACCATTGCATTCCACTGCATTTTTAAAAATGTAGAAATCTGTTGTCTGTCTAATAAACTCACAATATACCGCTTCTGTGTTGTAAGATAGGAAAAATCTGAGGTCAGACAAAAAAAAGGATGGATATTCCTGAACTTTGCTCTTAGATTTCCCTTGCCCTTTCTTCATTGCAGTTCTTCATTCTTCACACTATTCTCTTTACATGTAAGAAGAATAACAAAATGTATTTATCAAAGACAAAATTCTTGCACACTCTCAACACAAACTGTGTAAAAGTGTAATGTTGGGTCTTAGACCGCATTTAGGCATCAAAAATGAGAAAATAGTGAAGCCACAAACAGCACCAATAATCTCCAATGAAACTGGAGTCAAATCACAAACACCAGGTCATATGTTGGGGGGGGGGGGGGTTCTCCTCATTCTTTGGGATCAGGTAAATGGCTCCATTACCACCCTGCTTTAAGTTGGTTATTGCTCCATATAACTGACATACGGCAAGGGCTCCATTTTTGTCCCAGACACTTATGGGGCTGTAGTGGATCATGTGAGGAATTTCCCTGGTGCCCTTGGTTTAATAGGATGTGTGTCTTACATCTCTGATAAATACACCCATTTGAGCAAAGCAGCTGAGAATGCTAGCACATTGTTTTTATCCCGTTCCTTTTAGAGTGCAATATAACTGTCACTTAGAGATCTCAATACAAGTGTTTTAGGGCATGACAACAAAACTACTAACCTGTCTCTTTCACATGTTTTTGGAAGGAGAAAGATAGTAGTTTGCGACATCACATTTAAGGCAGAAATGCCCAACGGCAATGAGCCACTCTGTCTTAGTTTTATTGGTGATTGCTGAACTGCAACTCTTGTTGTCTCTCTCCACACCCCTGAGTTCCTGTCCTCTCACAGCAGAGGACTTTGCTGTGACTCTTGCACTGCTGTTTCTGTGCTCTTGGCCTTTCTCTTCCTGCGGGAATTATCCGAAGTTGAGCACTAAAGCAAGTGTTTATTAAGTTTCCACTCTGTTAATTTTCCACTTTGTTCAGCTTCTCTAAAACTCGGACGCTCTGGCTTAACATCTCACTTTCCTCAGACTCGATGACATGAAATACTTTATGGACATGAAGATTGTTTACAGTTGAAAGCTGTCTGCAATAGCCCAGCATATGTTAATGTGATTCTCAAATCATATTTTTAGAATAACCTTGTAACTGTGCTTGTGGTTTCTCAAATGTAAATTAAGTTTGCTTGCTTGCTGATTCACTTGCTCAATATGTTTTTGGTTTCAAATACTGCTGTACTGAATAAGAACTGGCAGCTGCTGTTGAGTTGTATTTCCTCAATAAAAACAAACATCTTAATATATATATATGTGTTTTTTTTTGTTTGTTTTTTCAACGCTGCATTTAGCTAGTTCTATCTGATAATTTACATGTCATTTACATAAACACACAGTGTCTACTGATAACATCCTGCAGTGTCTTGACAGTGAGTGGTCACTGAGAGTTTTTGATTCACCTTAGCACAAACAACAAACTTAGGATATGCTAATTAAATCAAGGCAATCGTATGTGAAGGTGACATTGTAATTCCATATTTGATTAGAAGTAGAGAGAGACTAAATGTT
>JAFBJR010000112.1:4093845-4140759 GCA_016785285.1 Brachirus orientalis | reverse complement strand
GTATGTGAAGGTGACATTGTAATTCCATATTTGATTAGAAGTAGAGAGAGACTAAATGTTGAATATTTCAGGACAAAATAAAGTGAACTGTTCAAAAAATAAATAAATAAATAAATAAATTGGTATGACCCATAATTCAATATTGCTTTGTTGTGAAATACTTTGTGTTTACATTCATCTTTTTTTTTTGCCCTATTTTTAATTTTATTGCAAAAGGTCTACATATAGGGGGAAAAAATGACAATTTCTAAAGATAGAGGTGAAGCATGGCGCCATTTACACTTCTTATTTAAGGCTTTTTTTATTCCCAAATGTTAAATACTAATGATTGTCCCCCATTTTGTGCTCAACCCCCACTGGAGTTTTGTTCAGGAGCTCCACTGAGGCATTTTTCTGTGTGTCTGTCCTGCTTCTTTCTTCTACTTTTAGCCACACAGGCTCAACTTCACAGGACAGTCGACAGCCCGTGGACAGCAGATGAAAAACTAAGGCAGCATCTCCTGCGCCTGTTAAGTCCTCAACTAATTAGCCAAAATGGTGTCCTTTCTCTTCTTTTTAAGCATTTAGTCTCGGGGGGTGGCATAGAGAGAAAAAGACTGAGAGGAAAAAGGGGGAAGATGTTGAGGCAGAAAGGAGAGATGGGGTATGTGCTGAGAGCAGGACTGGATTGAGGGAGTGACTGAGAGGGAGGAGAGGCATCTGATCTCAGTTGGACTGTTTTGAAAACACACTTTTGAAAGCCTCTCAGTTAATTCATGGCTTTTGTTTTTAGAGCTTTTGTGTTTGCCAGTTTGACCATATAACATCATACATCTGGTCTATAGATTTTTTTAGGGTCTGTCTCACTTAGGGACTCATGGACACCCCCCCCCCCCCCCGCTCTCTGGGCTCAGACTCCAGTGGTCATGCAGCATAAAAGGATCTCAAATGTGGACAGGGAGAGAAATGCAAAGAGACAGGAATGGGAATACATGATTGAGTTGATGTCCAAAACATGACACACAAAATAATTCACTCTTTTCTCTTTAAAGCTTGACTCCAACATAGCCAACATAGCCATTATTCATAACCAAAAAAAAGACACACACATGTATATTCATATTTCAAGGCAGAGTGGCTTTATTATATGACCTCAGGTTTCAACAGTTAGATCAATTATAAATTAAAATGTAGTCAATTCATTTAATCTTTGCAGATTCATTGTCAACATAACCTAATGTATTTTTTTTATTTATATTCACAATATTTCTTTCAGTGAATCTCAACAAAGTGCTATAGTGTAAAAATACACATCTGAACTTTTAATGAGCACAAATTACTGGTAAATGAAAGTTAATATTATTATAATCTAGTTAATGAATAACTAATGCAGACTGCATTTTTTTCCTTGCATCACATACATCACATCTCTTGTGCCACAGCAACGTGTTGTACATTTTTGTGATGCGATGGACGCAAGTGTATTTGGCCTAAACAGAAATAATTTGCATATCTTTTGATCATTAAGCAAAGTATTGTTGCACTCTCTGATGTGCAAATGTCTGTAGAAAAGAACCTGCCATCGTGTGTGGTTTCACAACAGTATCCGTAGCCAGACACGACTTGGGTAGTTTCACTGTTTAGTTCAGGTGCTCCTTATGGCTATACTTTCACATGATGAGCAGACGTTCCACAGCTGGACTGAAACTCCTGTAGTTGGTGTCACTCCGGGAAATCCTGGTCCGGTCTCAATACGAGCTAGCAAGTCATCAAATTAGCTGTTTGAAGTTTTTTCTCTATTTTGAGTGGAGTCTGGCTTCTGGCCATTATGTGACATCATCCAGAGAATGTCAACGCTGATTGGTCAGAATCGGACAAAATTTGCATTGTGTCCGATGTGAACACAGCATAAGCGTGAGACTTGAAAGATCTTTGATAAAATGCCTTTTTTATTTGTTACTCTACCGCCTTGAGATCTCGTCGTCTATATAGGCTTATACTTGACAAGTTTATATTTAGGAAGTGATCCTTTGATTTCTCTCTCATTTGAAATGGGTTCTTGCAGAACATCTGGACACTTGACGCTTCAACTGTCCAGTTCATCTGTTAATTCAAAGCTGAATGTCCATACTTTTTTCCACCCACCATCCCAACACATGACGTTAAAAACACAGTGACTGTTTGATACCATGAAATTATGCAAACTTCATCAAACCTTGTTATTATTCACCATGTATGAGAAGCTTATTTAGACAATAAAAGTCATCCTCTCAATTACAGTGTGGTCATATAGTCAGCATGACATTTTTCTTTTTCTTTTTACATTTCAGCTTCTATAACTTTGTCCTACTTTCCATACTTAGACTATTAGTGCCTTTTGTTTCGATGCTGGGACTTTGCTGGAGTCTTATCATTACTGTGGCAGTTACAGAAACTTCGGGAATTTCACAGTCACATTTTCCTTCTCAAGAAGCAGAACAAGATGTAACATGTTGCAACAGAGGTGATGGCACTGCTGGCCGTTGGTTTTGCATTTGGACAGAGTCAAGTTAGCTGTTACCTACTGTTTCCTACAGTTTCTGTCTTCAGCTAATGATTTACTGCCTGTTGCTGTACTCAGCCAAACAAAACTGTAACAGTGAGTGGTGTCAGTCATGTTGTCTATAGTGTTGGCAAGGTATCTGTAGCATTTGCTTTTTTTTTAGGTCTGATGTTAGATGTTGATGTTTAGGTCTGATGTTAGAATTTATATATCCCATAAGAATTTGACTCATAGCACCATTTCTGTGATTCGGAGAGCGGACAGTGCTGCTACATTTATGGCACATCTACTACTACTATTACTAGCTACCAAGCTCGTCTCCTGTGGAACCAGCTCCCAGTTTGGGTCCGGGAGGCAGACACTGTCCCTACATTTAGAGTTAAAGACTTTCCTCTTTAATAAAGCTTATAGTTAGGTCTGGTTCAAATCAACTCTAAACCATTGCTTAGTTATGCTGCCATAGGCCCAGACTGCTGGGGGAACAGCCATTATGCAGCAAGTACTCTCACTCACTCTCTCTCTCTCTCTCTCTCTCTCTCTCACGTTATCTCTGTTTTTGTCTCTCTCTCTCTCCCTTCTTCCTCTCCTCAACACTCATACTTTTATCATGACAATGACATTGTTTTCTCTCCCTCCCCCTAGTTAGTGCTCTTCCTCTCTCTCTCTGTCTTATTTCACAGATACAGTATCCCTGATTCCAGAGTTTCAACACCACAGCTCAAATATTACAACTATAACCATTACCCTATAGCTACTCATTACTGTTAAGGTTAATTATCCTCATCCACTCTTCACCAATGGCTTGTCCTCTTCTGAGGGTCTCATGAGGAACTATGTTGAAGCCATATTGAATCTTAAGATATAATTAGAAAATACGTATACTTGTTTTCAGTAAATTGTGGTACTTTATTTATAGAAGAAATTAATATTAAGGAGATCATCTAGATCTGGAATCATCCTAGTTTAAAATGTAGTAAATGTAGTTTTTAGTTTAAAATCCTTAAAGACGCTTATTTTATTTCAGTTTGATGGTGACGTATCTGGTGCGGCTCCCACCGACAGGTGGCTATTTAATTTTTATGAATGACCGTTTTGGTGCGTGGTGGGTGGAGTGTGAAAGTTTTCCGACCACACACTCACGCACAATTGTTTCGGACCTTGCATATTAAGTTACTCGTTTAACTTTGTTTTATGATTATGGAAAGTCAACCGGAGATTTATGTTCAATAAACATCAATGTGGGATGAGCGTTGTCTCCGCACGTGCTAATTAAAATGTGTGTCAGGAACTCTCCACCTGAGCATCAGCTGGCTAAAAGGAGATACACAAAGGATTAGCCAAAGCAAGCTGGAACCAACTCCAGATGGTGACAGCGCATGTCACACCCTGAATGAGATGATGATAATTGTTATTAATGTTACTGATTCTTGAATCATCCTGGTCTCTGTCTTTCTTGTCTTTTTGATGCTTTGTTTGTAACTTGTAACTGCTGAACTTGTCTCTGTACATGTGACACCTACTGCATGTCTATCCATCCTGGAAGAGGGATCCCTCCTCTGTGGCTCTTCCTGAGGTTTCTCCCATTGTTTCCCCTGTAAAAGGGTTTTTGTGGAGTTTTTCCTCTCTCGATGTGAGGGTCTAAGGATAGAGGGTGTCACTTGCTGTATAGACTGTAAAGCCCTTTGAGGCAAATTGTGTTTGTGATGCTAGGCTATATAAATTAAATTAACTTGACTTGACGACTTTTTTCCAACAATTTCCATACAGGGACCCATTTTTTAAAGTTACTTCAGTCAACTATGTTGTTCTGCAAGGTTCCTCCTTTTCACCATATACATGCTCCTGGTTGGCCAGATCATCCACTGCCATTGTTTAAACTTCTATTGTCATGCAGATGATACTCAACTCTATCTTGGCACATTTTCATCCAGCCAGCTCCCTCCTCAATCTCTTATTAACTGTTTCTGTCATAAAATCTTGTATGACTTCCTCCAACTAAACAGCTAGAAGACAGGGTTGATTGCTTATGGCTCCAAAGACTCTCCTCTCCAAGGTCGAAGATCTTGTCCTGTCTGTGGATGGCTTCCACAGCCACTTCACTGTCCACGAAGGTTCACAACCTGGGTGTCATTATGGCCTTTATTATTTGGCACAAACATCAAATCTATCACCAAATCCACTTTCCTCCACCTTATCTCTAGCCATCACTACCTGGCTAGACTTTGTGTACAATAATGCCACACATTTGTGTTCACCATCAACAACATTAACATCTCTGTATGTCACGGTTCATAAGAATTCATAAAAAAAAAATCAAAAGGCAGACCCAAAAAATGCAGGGATGAAGAGAATTAAACAGTTATGGAGATTTATTTACAAAAGAATAAACAAAGGATAACCAGTCCAAGAACTAAATAAAGACACTGAGGCTGGCCAGCTGGCAAGGCAGAGCTCAGGATTCAGGATGCGTTGATGAGAGAGTTATAGGCGTACTCCAACCACGGAAGATGCAAGCTCCAGGAGGCAGGGTATCTGGCCGTGACACAGCGAAGGGCAGACTCTAGGTCCTGGTTGGCCCTCTCAGATTGTCCATCAGACTGGGGATGATATCTGGAAGAGAAACTGGGAGAGGCGCCCACTGCCTGGCAGAAAGCCCTCCAGACCTGGGAGGAGAACTGAGGGCCCCGATCGGATACGATGACCCGGGGAATTCCATGTAGACGGAAGAAGTAGTAGGGCTGAAGGAAGTTTTTGTGAGGGGAATAGGAATAAATGTACACATTTTGAAATGTGTCCGTTGGAGGGAGGAAGACCAGTGACGAAATCCAAGGCTATGTGTGACCACGGATGGCTGGGGACAGGCAAGGGATGGAAGGCGATGGGATGATTTGCTTCAGGCGCAGGTCGTACAGGCAGTGATGAACTCCCGGACGTCCCCATTCCTGGAAGGCCACCAGAACCATTGTTGAAGAAAATGGAGTGTCCTCAGATCTCTGGATACAGGACTTTGACGAGGACCTGTAGGACCTGGGATCATGAGGTGGAAACGAAAAGGCGGTTGGGTGATCCACAGCCGGGATCGGGTTCTGTCCCTTGGGTCTCACATACGACCATTTCAATGTCCCAGGAAGTGGCACCAATGAGACAGGAAAGAGGAAGGATGGGCTGGTTCTCCGTGTCCTGGCACACTGCGTCGTGCATCCTGGACAAAGAGTCAGGCTTGGTGTTGTGGGGCCCTGGACGGTACGAGAGGGTAAAGTTGAATTTGCCGAGAAATAAAGACCAGTGGGCCTGCCGAGAGTTCAGTCTTTTGGCAGTTTTGACTGGAGCGGAGATGAAGAGTTGCTTGTGGGTGGTAAAGGCAGCTTCAGGCATCCACTTGAAGGGAAGTGAGGAGTCCACTTGAAGGGATATCCCCGGATAAACTTGCGGTAAAAACTGGCAACCCCCAGGAATTGTTGCAATTGTTTGCAGTTTGAGGGCACTGGCCAGCCCACCACTGCCTCAGTTTTCCTGGAGTCAGGTTTTAACCCCCTCCCTCTGCCAGGATGTAGCCCAGAAAACTTATAGAGAGAACACTGAACTCACACTTTTCAGCTTTGAGAAAGAGCTTATTTTCAAGCAGTCATAGCAACACAAGTCACACATGCTGCCTATGGTCCTCCTGGCTGGGGGAGAAAATTAAAATGTCACCAAGGTATACAAACAAAAATTGATTAAGCATATCACATAAGACATTGTTAATCAAGGCTTGAAACACTGCAGATGCATTAGTCAGTCCAAAGGGCATTACAAGATACTCTAAATATCCAAGGGGTGTGTTGAAAGCAATCTTCCACTTGTCCCCCTCCCTGATGCGGATTAAATGATGGGCATTTCTCAGGCCCAGTTTTGTGAAAACAGTTGCTTTAGAGAGGGGTTCAAATGAGGGGTCAACCAGAGGCAGAGGAAATTTTTCTTAATGGTGATATCATTCAGTCTCTGGTAGTTTATACAAGGTCCAAGGGTTTTGTCTTTTTTAGCTAAAAAAAAAAAAAACAGGCCCGAGAGGGGAGTAGGAGGGTCTCATTAGGCTGGTAGCAAGGGGCTCAGAAATATATTTCTCCATAGCCTCCCTCTCGGGTTGGGAGATATTGTATAATTTTCTAGAGGGTAGAGTGAAGCCCCAAGTATCCCAAATCATGAAACTTGGGGCAACAGAGAGAGTTCGGGTGGAGTGATTGGTGAGGGAGAGGGGTGTGAGACTGGCCTAGCCAAATGTAAGCAGTGAGAATGAAAAAAAGAGCTCGAACTGATAACCGAGGACGTGGGCCAGTCTAAATGGGGATTGTGTAGTCTTAGACCTAACACCACGGGAGAAGAAGGTGACGGAATAACAAAAAGAGAAATTAACTCATGATGATTTCTGGAGATAGTGAGGGACATGGGGTCAGTCTGGTGGGTTATGGTTAGGAGTGAGGAACCGTCAATAGCACAAACATGTGTAGGGGATTCAATGGGAGTCAGAGGAAGGTGAAGTCGTTTAGCGAAGTCAGTGTCAATAAAACTGTCATCTGCTCCAGAGTCTATGAGAACACGGAGTGAGTGTGGTGTTCCCAGGTGAGTGATTGTGATGGAAAGAGAAGTCCTCTGAGAAGAGCGGGACTGTGAATCAGTATTACTCACCAGAATGCTCTTCTCTCCCGGTGAGTCACCCCTGCGAGGCCTGGAGCTGCACTCATGATGGAGGTTACCAGAGAGTCCACAGTAAATGCACAGTCCAAGTCTGAGTTGCCTCTGCCACTCATCAGGGGTGAGTCATGTTATGCCAAGTTGCATGGGTTCAGGAGATGAGGCAGAGGGGTGAAAAGTGGAGGTGTGTGGAGGTGCAGGTTCCAGAGATGGAACCTGCAGAAGAGTAAGAAGAGTGGGCAGATGGCTGAGGCGGAAGAGGTTGAGCAGTTTAGTTTGGGTGGGGGGAGATCTGCTGGGATATTCTGTGCTTTCTGTCTCTCTCTCTCATATGATTGTCTATGCGGATAGCCAAGATGATTAATGCCTCTAGGGAACTGGGTTCGACCCTAGTGGCACGTTCATCTTTTAAATCACTCAATTGGTCACTTAGCCCCCTAATAAAAGCAGTCTTGAGAGCGGGCTTGTTCCAGCCACTCTCAGCGGCCAGTATACAAAAGTCTAGTAATTTGCAGCTAAGTCTTTACCTTTGGATAGCAACAATAAGCGGTTAGCAGTACCAGAGTCTTTGGAAGTGTGAGAGTGTCAAACACTCTCACCATTTCAGAGAACAGTAAATCACATGAAAGCATGACAGGAGAGTTTGCCTCCCACAGAGCTTGTAGCCACTGAGCCGCTTTTCCTCAAACATGGTTATTTATAAAAGCTAAGCACGAGCAATCAGATCCATATAATCTTGGCTGATCAAAGACCAACTTACATTGTCTTAGGAAACGTGCGCATGACCTGACATCCCCCCAGTAGCACTCCGGCGTCGGAATCGGCGGCTCCTGGTGAGTGGTTGACAAGGGCGAGCGCGGTTCCTCTGGAGCAGCTGGAGGTGAAGGGCGAGCAGCAGGGGATGACTGAGCGCCTCCATGCTGGCGTGTGATGTGGGTAACGCTGTAAGTGAGTGTATGCATAGTGTCCATGATATCACCTAATGTCTGTTCATGCCGAGTGACAGTGGCAGCTTTGGTTACCTTGGTGGCCTGCTTAAGGTTCTCACGCTCTGCTGGGTCCATAATTGGTCAGGGTGTTCTGTCATGATTCGTAAGAATTGTAAAAAAAATCTAAACTAAAGGCAGACCCAAAAAAGGCAGGGACGAAGAGAACTAAATGGATATGGAAATTTATTCACAAAAGAATAAACAAAGGAACTCTTGCGGAGCAGGAGGTCCCGGGTTCGCGACCCGGTTGGAACAAGGGGCCTTCTGCAAGGAGTTTGCATGTTCTCCCCGTGTGTGCGTGGGTTCTCACTGGGTACTCCGGCTTCCTCCCACAGTCCAAAAACATGCAGATTTGGGGATTAGGCCAATTGGACACTCTAAATTGCCAATTGTTGTGAATGTGAGAGTGAATGGTTGTCTGTCTCTATGTGGCTCTGTGATGGACTGGCGACCTGTCCAGGGTGTACCCTATGTCAGCTGGAGTTAGGCACCAGCGCCCCCCACAAACCTCAGTGGATAAAGCAGTAGAAAATGAGTGAGTGAGTAAACATAGGATAACCAGTTCATGAATTAAATAAAGACGCTGAGGCTGGCTGGCTGGCTGGCTGGCAAGGTGGAGCTTAGGATTCGGGAATCAAGCCAGGAATACATGATGTGCTGACATGGAGGAACAGGAAATCTGGGTTTAAGTAGGCAGTCCCAGATGAAATGATTGAGAACAGCTGTGGTGATTACACTCCTCACCAAGCTGTACAGCCAGCACCCAAGAAAGCACAGTTAAAACCCAACACATGGGACCACAGGGAAGGTAACTAAATAAAACAGGAAATACATGACCCAAACATCCCCCAGGCAATAAAGTATGCATTTCTATGTGGCTTCAGGGAAGGACCAGTGTGTTAATGTGTGAATTGAATGGAAGTGCTACAATGTTTGGTAAGTAAGAGGCATTTGTGTTTTGTGATTGCATGGTTTAATGAATGAAAGCAAGACATGGTTGCCAGCATTGTGTGTGATTGCAAACATTTCTAGTGGGTGCATGGATGCATCATAGTAGTGTCAGGTGTGTCGGTGAAAACGGGGAGCTGCCTTTTCACAGCGCTGATGAAGCATATCAGGTTGTTAAACTATAGGAGTGATCCGGATGACCTGTAAATTTTTTACTTTTAAACCCAGACAAAACTTAGATTAGTGTACTTGACCCTGAATGTTTGAGAGAAAATTTATCTGACCATATAGTGACTTTGGATGGCATTACCTTGGCTTCAGTTCCACTGCAATGACCCTTGGATTTGACCAGGACATATCATTTGATTCATATAGAACATTTTCAGAATAACCCTTTTTAACCTTTTTAATACTCACAGCACTCTCCTGGATGTTGCATGGGAGTTTGCCCAGCCACTCTACATGTGCTTTGTGGACTTGGAGAAGGCATTTGACTGTGTCCTTCAGGAGTTCTGTGGGGAGTGTTCTGGGAATATAAGGTACTGAACCCTTTGATAAGGGCCATTTGGTTCCTGTATGACTGGTATCAGAGTCTGGTCCGCATTGCTGGCAGTAAGTCGGATCCGTTTCCAGTGTGGCTTGGACTCCGCCAGGGCTGCCCTTTGTCACCGATCCTATTCATATCTATTATGGACGAGATTTTTAGACTCAGCCAGTGCATTGAAGGGGTCTGGTTTGGGGGTTTAGGGTTGGGTCTCTGCTTTTTGCAGATGATGTAGTCGCAGCTGGTTGTGAAGCGGCTAGGATGAGAATCAGCACCTAGAATCAGCACCAAGTCCAAGACCATTGTCTTGAGCCGGAAAGGAGTTCAAGTATCTTGGGGTCTTGTTCACGAGTGAGGGAAGAAGACATCTGTGATCGGTGTGGCGTCCACAGTAATGTGGGCTTTGCATCAGTCTGTCATGGTCGATTTACCAGTCGATCTATGTCACCTATCCTACCCTCACCTATGTTCATGAGCTGTGGGTAGCGACCGAAAGAATGAGAACGCGGATACAAGTGGGCCAAAATGAGTTTCCTTCGCAGGGTGTCTGGACTCTTACCCTTAGAGATGGGGTGAGAAGCTGGGTCATCTGTGAGGTGCTCAGAGTACAGCCGCTGCTCCTCCTCATTAAGAGGAGCCAGATGAAGGTGGCTCGGGCATCTTTTTAGGATGCCTCCTGGACGCCCCAGGGATGACCCAGGACACGCTGGAGAGACTATGTCTCTCGGCTGCCCTGGGAACGCCTTGGGATTCCGCTAGACGGAGTGGACTGGGAGGGGGAAGTTTGGGCATCTCTGCTTAAGCTGCTGCCCCCGCGTCCCAACCTTAGATAAATGGCAGAAGATGGATATACATTATATATAGTATATATATATATATATAGTAAGACTATCTTTACACCTACTCTGACATTTCTTAATACATGTACCACCCACTTTTTATTTTGCTTATCCAAAGAGAGTTGTGATCTGTGACTCAAACTCCATGATATGATATGATTTGAGCTGTGACTTTCGTAATTTGTGACGCCACTAAACCTTGACAACATTTTCATAGGCCCATATGGAAACCACTAATCACAATAAATGACCCAGGTACTACTACTGTGAGTATATGTATTTGTTTGCAATGTAGCTTTATGTTGGTTTTAAAAACAAATGTTAAAGCTTTATCCATCTATGATGGCTGAATTTGAAAACCATTTCATATATTTTTTTTAAAGGTGATACAAACAAAAACAGACACTCGTCACTTGGTAGGAAATACAAATCTATGTTGTTCTCTCCATTAGTTACACTATGTATAACTATAGTTATACACTCATGTATGTACTTACACATAATCTAGGCCAGAAGGCACTGACAGTGAACTGTAACTTTACACAGTAGGGTTTAATCTTTATGTTACCTGGGGCAGAGTGTATAAGGGTCAAGGAATGACACCCTATAAATCAATATGAAATACCGTATAATAAGAGAACAAGAAAGGCATTTGAAATGTGATGTCTGCATTTCTATACCACACACCATATGGGCATCCGCACATGCTTGAGCCATACAAGCACATGCATGTGCTCATCTGAGGATGTCCATAAATAAACAGTAGCGATACACAGAGATCACTACCCCCCAGCCCAACAATGACTGGGAAGGGAAGAAGAAACCCCAAACATGTACTTGGGTTATAAATTAGGGGTTGTCAGTATTGCATTGTATATTAATAGTCACACCTCTTTTTTAATGAGTTTGGCATTGGCAGCTGAGAGGAAATACAAGTCATCATAGCACAGCTCATGCGCACCCCGGTGAAAGACCCTATAATAAATCTTGTGAGAGCAGGGCTTACATAAATATGTATCGCACAAGGCATCTGTTTTACATTCTGCATATAAATCAGTCGAAGTGTAGAATAGCCATGAATCAGATGCTCGACGCTTGATTTGATAACAAATCGACTCTGCACTTGGGAGGGGAGAATTTAAAGCCTTCAAAAAAAGGCAGAGCTGGGGTCAATCTACTCTTTCACATGTCACAAATAATGACATTACATGCACCTGAACTGGTCAACATGAGGCTACAGTCGTACATCGTACATTAGTAATTATTCTGTTCACAACTCAAATTAAGCACTTTAATCTTTTATATTTTGACTCTTGCAGTGATGTTACCTTTAATTCATATCAAACGGAATCGATTGACAGTTTGTACAGTTTCCATATCTGGGAGGATGAAAAGGTGTAGTGGCAGAGGAATGCATGTGTCATCACATGTGTTCGCTTTATGTCTGAAGTTTATCACTGAAGTGTATTCGCGGAGAAGATGGTAAAACCTTTATTGATTTTTCAGTGTGACAGAGTCAATTCTTGCCAGTTAAATTCAGTGCTTGCTGATTTAGATTTATGTATCTTTGTGACTCCAGTGTTGTCAAGAGTAGGACAAGGTCACTAATAATCATTACATAATTGAATCATTAAATCATTAAAAGTAACACTGCGTCTTTTGATTTCAATAACACCACAGATTTTAGTCTTTTTTCAAACAACATAGTCAATTTTCTGCAGAAACATAAAAATAGCCTCAGAACCTGACTGATGCTGATTTAGTTTTTATGTCCAAACAAGACATTTAATAACCTCTTAAAAGCACTGTATATCAGAATTTAACATGGGCTACATAAGCCCCTTTTCCACCACAGAAACTTTTCTTATTTACCCAGAATTTTGTAAAACCTTATCGTGTTCCCATCAAATTACTTGGACAAAACCTTTTTCTTGACCCAAGCTTTCACCCAAAGAAGTACTTAGTCATGATTAGGGACTTTTACAATTACCAGGAACTCTGTGTTCTAAAGAACACTGATTGGTGAAACACATTTTACAGTTTTTGCGGTTGCAACCCACCTTTAAACTTATTCATTTTTTCCTCTGTCATTTCAAAAACATGGAGCAAAAGAAAATGACATATGACAAGTGGACAGAAGAGGAGGTCCAGGGTCTTTTGAGCATATTTGAGGAGAGGAGGAAGTTCAGCGGGCAACACGAAATAAACATGTTCATATCCAAATAGCTGACCAGCTGGCAGAACTAAATGTGCAGCACATGCTGTTAGAAGTCCAGGTAAAAAAGCTAAAGAAACTTAAAGAGGGGTCTGAGCACGTTCCAATAAATGGTGTGACCAGCTCAATGCCATATTAGGCCACAGACCGGCATACTCTGGTACTACAACAACAAAGGTCTTAGTGTCCTCACTGCTTGAGTCCATGTGCCAAGATACATTGTCACGGACAGAGCTGAACGCGTATTGTTGCACGTTGCGTGTGTGTTTTGAATTGTTGCTGCATGCACTCGATCTGTCAACACCCAGCGGATGCATTCACAGCTCAGTGCGCTGTGCGGCATGGAAGGAAAGCCGGAGCCGCGAGACAGGGATTTGTCTTGGTAATTAAAAACCTAAAAATGTAGTGTAAACACAAGAAACAGATGTTTCACCGATCGACCAGAGAATGCTGGATTGACAAGAGTATCATTGATGTAGTTAACTAAAATGTGGTATGGTGTCATCACAGGGGCTTTTATTTTGAAAATTAATCAGACCCTTTTTAAAGTGTTTATTGATGTTCGATTTCTGGTCCTGCTCGTGCTAAACTCTGCTTAATTGAAGCATTGTGGTCCATTGTCTGGTAAAAAATAGAGCTCTCGGCTATTCCCTGCATAAAGCCTGTCAGAGCCCATGGCCTGTCAGAGCAACAACACAGCCAGAACCCAACACAGACGTAGTCAGTGTAAGCTGCATGGAAACGCAACATGCCGCATACGCATTCAGTGGAATCCTGTGGTTATTCTTTATTTTTTTATTATTATTATTATTATTATTATGATTTGCAGCTGGAATGGACCGTACTGACTCGTCACCCCTTTTTGATGCAGCAGAAAGTGGGAGCTCTTACAGTATGTACCCCTGGTCACAAGCAACCCTCATCCCTCATCTCCTGCCTTATACATCTTCCCAAGTAACACATTTTGCATGCCACACCATTACTGGCAGGACACTTTCATCATGTGGTCTGTTATTCATTTTTTGTGATTTTATTATTTTTCAATGTAGAAAAACTAAAAGGGGAGAGGGACCATGGGTTCCTGGAAGCACTGTGGGAAATGGAGGAGGCCCATCAATTACGGAGGACCGCGAGCAGTGTGACCGCCTCCTGAGCCAGGTTGTGGACGTTCAAGTGGAGGAAATGGAGCTCCACAGGCAGGAGCTCAACTTTCTAAAAGGGGATGCGGAGAATGCCAGACAGCAAGAGACAGACTTCCAGTCTGGCTTTCTGGCTGTCCTAGACAGGCTTTCTAGACACTAGGCCAGAAGCATTAACCCCAACCCCACCTCTTTTTTTATTTTTTTAAATTATTTATTTATTTATTTATTTTGGCTAATTTCAGGACAGTTTTTCCACCCTGTTTATTTTTTATTTTTATTTATTTATTTATTTTAAATCCTCTTCTCGTTTTGGATTTTAGTATTGCATTAATTAAAAATAATACTGACCTATTGTTGTCAGTTCATCTACATGGCATAAAAATATGACTGCATTATACTTTTATGTAGTATGCAAGTAAATAACAAACTTAAAAATAATATAAAGTTATTAAATGATATAAAGATCTATCTTTCAACTTTAGGTCAAAATAATGTTAACAATGTTTGAAAATTTGAGGATAAAAGGAGGGATAAATTTAAAATGAAATAAATGGTGTTCATGTATTTGAAAGAAGTTGGCATTTAAGGTGTAATACACAATTGGGTGAAGTATCCAGTAAAACCACACAGGGTAAATTTTGACCCCAGAAGACAACAGATTATGTGCTGCAATTAAAAAAGATCACATGATTCAAAAACAGAATCCTCACTAAACGTTGATATATATATATATATATATCTCTGTGATAAGTCATATAGTCAAAATAATTAATTGTTTCATTTCATTTTAACTCAAAAATAAGGAATAACTTAATGTAAACAAGGTCTGTTGACCCTAAATTTTTAAATGAGGGAGACATTTGTGGTGATGGGTTGGATCGAAGTAAGACTAAAGGTGTAACATTAAATTGATTGACAATTTATACTATATGCTTTAAATAACTAGCTTTGCATAAGAGAACACGCTGCAAGGGCAGTACACAAGCGGAGCATCAGGCATCATGCAGGCTTCTTGCATGCAGGCTTCTTGCAGGTCCAACAAAAATACCCTAAAGAGTCCCCCTCCATCCACCACAGCCTGTAGAATAATGGAGTGCCAGCCTTTGTGATTTAAGTAGTTGGTATAATACTCCTCTGGGCAAAGCATGGGGATGTGGGATCCATCTTCAGCACCCACACACTGTGGCAGCCCCCTTCTTCTCTCTAAATATTTTGCCATGTCCTCTATTTTGACACTGCAGTGTAACTGTATAACATTGACAAAAAATGTACTCTCGACCGCAGAACATAGCTTATGCACTCAGTGGCACACCGTTGTAATGCCAACTCTAAACAAATGAGAAATGCTTCTGTATTCTAAATTGATCGCCAGTTTCCACAGGGCTATGGCAACCCTCTTAGAGAAAGGAATACAAAGTCACTAGTTTATGTTTTCTCCAGCTCTGGTCTAAGATGACAGCAGAGATATTAAAAGTTTCCTTGGAAACTCAAAAATTCTTTATCCCCTGGGCCACAGTGAAGTTTGGAACCAGTCTGTTGCCCTCATGTGCTTCCAGATGCAAAGGCAAAACAACGCAATCGGTAGTACTCCTATACCTAACTCAGTTCAATTCAATTTTATTCGTATAGCGCCAAATCACAACATATATTATCTCAAAGCGCTGTACATACTAAGGCCAAAACCTTTACAATATGACAGAGAAGAAAGAAGCCCAACAGTTCACACAATGAGCAAAGACTACGCCTCAGTGGAGAGAAAAAAAACCCTTTTAACAGGAAGAAATCTCCTGCGCATTTAAAGGTGAGGAGAGGAGCTCATTTGATTGGTTTTACCCGACTGTGTTAAACCCAGTCATGCCTTCTCTCCCTCTCTTTGCCACTTGTGCCCGTAGGAGGGAGGGAGGCGGGACAGAGGAGTGCTTGTGCCTGCTGCGCTGTGCACGAAACTTACAAAATGCGCCTGTACACACCCCATTCACCTGCGCCTGGTCTACGAAATTAGAGCCCATAATGTCAAAACTGTTTGAATGATCGTGCTGCAGTGTATAACTTGTGATTTTTTGTTGTTCTTGTTGCTGCGAGAGGCCTTTGCCAAATGAGCAGTGGAATTCACGAATGGAACCTTTGTTTGTGTTATCTGTCAAACTTTACTCCTTCACTCTCAGTGTGATTGTTTCAAGCACTTTCACAGTTTCATCACTTTCAGTGATGTCAACTACTTTCAATGAAAAGTTACTAAAGCCTGACTCAAAAGTCACTAGATGTTGCTAGAAATTTCATACGGTAATTATTCTTTTTCACACAGGAATGAGTGGTGAAGAATAACGGCAAAACTAAATCATAAAATGAGGAGAGGGAAAAAGACATCTTCACAGACACTACTTTATTTGGATGAACAATACAGACGGCACTGCACATGTTCACCTCATCCTTGTCTATGATTTGTCTGTGCAGAGCAGTCAGTGCTTGTCCTTTTACTGCTCTGTGTCCACAGCCAGACCAACATTCAGTCGCTAATTGGCCAGAAAGTCGCTGTTGACTTGTTGATTTTTAAATTCTAAAGCTGTTTGACTATATCCACCTAAATCACTTGAAAATATAGATTGAGTGCATAAACTCAGCATATTGTGTTAGTATTTAATATTCAAGAACTTGATCAGGGAAGAGAGGGCATTAGGCATTGGGAGAGTCACAAAAGGAAGATGTAACTATCAGCAGACCAGCCAAATGAGAGCTCTCGTCAAACATACAAATTATCTTCTGATAGCAGCTGGGGTTTAACATCTGCCTGGTAAATCAAATATGCAGGGAGCAGATTTACCGAAATAAAAAGGTGTGTCATTCTTCTAACCTGGCCCAGTTGCAAGTGTGTAGCCTGGCTACCAGTCTCAGTTTAAACAAACCAACCTACAGTATTACCAAAGAGCTGCTTGTTAACAATACAATTTTAAACATACCACAATTCAGATATTCTTCTATTACAATTTGTATTTTAACACCATGTCAAGGTCTCCAAAAGGCTGTTGATGTGCTATCACCAACATTGGGATACCAGAAGGATTGTTCAAGGCAAAAGAACCAGAAAGCAGTACAAGCTATCTTTCTCCTTTAGCATGTTCCTTTCCCCAGTTGTTCACAATAAGCAGATGGTTTTCCACAAAATTCACCAATCCTCCTTGCTCCAGGGATTTGGAAATGATTGGGAGTTGATGTCTCTTGATATAAAAAATAACCTATGTTGTGCTATATCTGTTTTGCTGACATGAACACTGAACAAGCCAGAGTTTTTTTATTTAACTGTGATTTAAAGAGTACCTCATATGTCCATCCATCATCCATCATCTTCTGCTGCTTATCCGAGGTCGGGTCACAGGGGTAGTAGCTTAAGCAGAGAAGCCCAGACTTCCCTCTCCCCAGCCACTTCGTCCAGCTCTTTTGGGGGAATCTCAAGGCGTTCCCATGCCAGCCGAGAGACATAGTCTCTCCAGCGAGTCCTGGGTCGTCCTCCCACTGAGACATGCCCGGAACACCTCACCAGGGAGGCATCCTAACCAGATGCCCGAGCCACCTTATCTGGCTCCTCTCGCTGCGAAGGAGCAGTGGCTCGACTCTGAGCCCCTCCCGGATGACCAAGCTTTTCACGCTATCTCTAAGGGAGAGCCCAGACACCCTGCAGAGAAAACTCATTTTGGCCACTTGTATCCGCAATCTCATTCTTACCCACAACTCATGACCATAGGTAAGGGTAGGAACGTAGATTGACCGGTCAGCCTCTCAGCTCAGCTCCTTCTTCACCATGACAGACTGATGCAGAGCCCACATTATTGCAGACACCCAACGGATATGCCTGTCGATCTCCCGCTCATTCTCCCCTCCCGGTCATTCTCCCCTCACTCGTAAATAAGACCTTGAGATACTTAAACTCCTCCACTTGGGGCAGGATCTCATCCCAACCCAGAGAGGGGACTCCATCCTTTTCCGGCTTAGGACCATGGTCTCGAATTTGGAGATGCTGATTCTCATCCTAGCCCCTTCACATCGGGCTGTGAACCACTCGAGTGAGAGCTGAAGATCACAACCCGATGAAGCAAACAGGCCCACATGGTCTGCAAAAAGCAGAGACCCAATCCTGAGCCCACTGATTTGGACCCCTTCAGCACCCTGGAAAATCCTGTCCATAAAAGTTATGAACAGGATCGGTGACAAAGGGCAGCCCTGGCGGAGACCAACCCCACTGGGAATGGATCCGACTTACTGCCGGTAATGCAGACCAGACTCTGACTCTGGTCAGAGACCAAACGGCCCTTATCAAAGGGTCTGGTACCCCATATTCCTGGAGAACTCCCCACAGTACTCCCTGAGGGACACAGTCGAATGCTTCTCCAAGTCCACAAAGCACATGTAGACTTGTTTGGCGAACTCCCATGCACCCTCCAGGACGCTGTCGAGAGTGTAGAGCTGGTCTACCGTTTCATAACCAGGACGAAAACCACACTGCTCCTCTTGAGCCCGAGATTCGACTATCTGACGGACCCTCCTCTCCAGGACCCCTGAAAAAACCTTACCAGGGAGGCTGAGGAGTGTGATTCCCCTGTAGTTGGAACACACCCTCCGGTCCCCCTTTCTTTAAAGAGGGGGGACCACCACCCCAGTCTACCAATCCCGCGGCACTGCCTCCAATATCCATGCAATGTTGCAGAGGCTTGTCAGCCAAGACAGCCCTACAACATCCAGAGCCTTAAGGAACTCTGGGTGGATCTCATCTACCCCTGGGGCCCTGTCACTGAGGAGCTTTTTCCACCACCTTGTTAACCTCAGCCCCAGAGATAGGAAAGCCCTTCTCTGCTTCCTCAGGAAGGCGTGTTGGTGGGATTGAGGAGGTCTTTGAAGTACTCTCGCCACCGATTCACAACGTCCCGAGTCAAGATCAGCAGCACTTCAAACCCTCTCGATGAGACTGGTTCCAGAACCCAAGCTGAGTGTTGAGGTGAGCCTGATTATACCTAGTTGGAACATCTCAACCTCATGCCCCAGCTCAGGCTATTTCCCCACCAGAGAGGTGACATTCCACATCCCTAGAGCCAGCTTCTTCAGCCGAGGGTCAGACCGCCAAGCTCTTCGTCTTCGGCCACCATTCAGCTTACCGACCTCCTTGGCCCCTCCCATAGGTGGTGAGCCCATGAGAAGGGGGACCGACATTGCCTCTTCGGGCTGTGCCTGGCCTGGCTCCATGGGTGCAAGTGCAGCTACCAGGCGATCACCATCATGCCCCCACCCCCAGGCCTGGCTCCAGAGGGGGGCCCCCGATGATCTATGTCCGGGCGAGGGAGCATGTCATCCATTTATATATATCATCATAGGAGGTCTTGGTGAACCGCTTTTTGTCTGGTCCCTCACCTAGGACATGTTTGTCTTGGGTAACCCTACCCGGGGCATAAAGCCCCAAACAACTGAGCTCCTATGATCATTGGGACACGCAAACCCCTCCACCACGTTAAGGTGGCGGCTCCAGAAGGGGCACCTCACATGGCAAATGGATATACTAGACATTGAACAGCGACTGAAAGCACAGATTGTGAGGTGCCTTTTTGATTTCCATTTATTCAGGTGTAATACTTCTCATTTGTTTTACTGCAGAATTTATAAGACAAGCAGAGTGGAATCACTACCCACTTTAGAGAAGTTAAATAAAGCCAGTAAAGAGTAGGGACTGTTTTTTTTTTTCATGTCTAAGACAGTAATTTTCTTTGTAACATGAAGAGAAAAAGAAAATAAGTGCTCTTGTGAATGAACCCCAGATATATATTTTTAGACTTTTTGGCCTTTTTGTGATACTGTAGGTTTTCAGGAGTCCTTTAGTTCCCACCAGCATCCTATCCATGGGCAACCAATGTTTTTTTGCAGGAAACAAGCTCTGATAAATGCACTGTGCACTACCAGCCCAGCACCATGCAGCAGACTGACATAGTTGGGAAATACCTGAGGAAAGACAAACCAGCTAGCATGTTGGTATATTTGCTCCTGGTCTCTCTCTTCTGTCTCTCCCTCACCTCCCTCTTTTTCTTTCTCTCCCCCCTTTCTGTCCCCCACCTCTCCTCTGTATATTGTAAAGGTTTTGGCCTTATTATGTACAGTGCCTTGAGATAATGTATGTTGTGATTTGGTGCTATACAAATAAAATTGAATTGAATTGAATGTTACAGCACCAGGGGGAGTTCATGGGTACCAGGTGGAATCTTGTGACCAGAGGATAACTTTGCTCCATTTCTGCTGGTTGCTCAAAAGGGAACTGTCTGATAGAACTAAACCAATAGCTGTTATTGCTTTTTATGACTAGAATATATTTTATGTTTATGCTTATGCTCCTTTATGGTCTTAAAGCAAGACATGTAGTGATATATGCATCAGTGTGCATTATAAAAGTAGTAAGATCCAAGATAAAACAGTACAACTATGAATGGAAATATTAATATATTAATAATTTCTTGATTAATTTCCAAATTCATTGATTAGTGTTTGGCCCATTAAATATCAACAAATGGCAGAAATTAAAATGTTTATAGATGTTTCCCAAGCCTTAAAACACTATCATCAAATGTCGTGTTGACAAACCAAAAATAGTCAGTTAATTGTCTTAAAATAACAGGAGATGCAGACCAATTAAATGTACCATTTTCAAAATCTAGGGATTATGGCTACATTGACTACATTTGTCAAACAAATCTGGTAATAAAAGTAGTTTTTCAAGCATGTGACAGTGCGATTTTATGTTAGTATCTTGCATTTCAGTAATTTGTACTAATTTGACAATAGAAAATATCTTGGACTCACTACATTGGGCAGGAAGAAAGCATTAGATGTATTATTTTAGGTGAATATACAGACAGTCGTAACAAACAAGGAAGACTGAGGAAGAGACTGACTGAATTTTGTTTCTTCCAGCTTGATTCACACCTGCACACTCTCTGTGGCAGCATGTTCTGCAAGGGTCGTCTGTTGCACGGCAGGAGTATTTGGAGATGATTAATTGCTCTGTCTTGTCAATGGTGTGCTCAAAACAGCGGGATCCTCTGCATATGTAAATATAACCAGTCTCAGCACAGCAATCTAGAGCAGCATTAACAAATGTATGCCTCAAAATTCAACCCTATTCACCAATCTTTTCTATTATCTCTGACATCCAACCTATGCTGGAGAGAAGAAAAAAAATGACATCCCTTCCCTCTGTTTTGATCCAAACACATAGATCTTGTAACACGCCCTGTACAAACATGAACAAGATGAAAGAATCAACAGATTTTTTTTCTTTTTCCACATTTCGTTAACAAACACAGAGCTGTTGTTAGAGTCTTAATAAGCTGTAAGCATGAGGTGTCCCTTGACTTGCCAAACAAGATGACTGTATAGAAGGAATCAACACAACCCAGCCATATGTGTTAATAATATTGGAGCAATGTTTTTTTTTGTTTTGTTTTGTTTTGTTTTTCCCTGAGCTATCCAGCTATTACTGTAGTCTTGGCAATAAGATGTCTGACTCAGTGACACAATGTAGAATTTCAACCTTCACATCATATCCCTAAGATTATTTTGATGGTTCATTAGAAGTCCTGTTACAGACTTCACCAGTATCATTGGCATGTCAGTGCATGCACATGTTATATGTTACTTTTCTCTGAACAACCCCCAGTGTAAGATTACCACACAACAACCAATAGCTCTGTGCCCGTAAAAAGATTGGTATAATACTGCAGCTTACTCAATGAGTCTTTCTGATACTGAACTAGTATTCCATGCTCCAGAGGTTCACAATCTAAAAGTCATGGGTGTCCTTCACATCCCAGCACTCATGTTATTGTTGCTGGCTGACCTGGATGGCCCCTCCCAAAGACACTTTCCTTTTCAGGACTGCTGTTAATCCTTTAGGAGAGCTATGAGCCTACACATCTGCTCCTGTATAACCTGCCATGAAAGCTGCAGGCTACTCCATACTACTGCACTTGTATTTTATCATCAAACCTGTCACCCTGGCTAAACAAATGGTATCTTGGTTTACTCACAACTGTTTTAATTCCAGATGAAAACATTTTTTTTTCTCCTACACTGAGAGCATTTATCCAGTAATCTCTCGCTTTTTGCCATTGATGTGCACAATATATGACCCGTCCTGCTGCCGAGGGGAGCAGACGCATTAAGGGCAATGAAGCTAATGATATCAGAGCACTCTATTGAGCACATCAGTGCACAGAGATGACAAACCTGTCAGAGGGCATAATCTAGTAGGAGATCGTAACATCCTCAGAAAACCATTGCAATTTGTACTCTTTTCTCTGCCATCCTCCTACAAAGGAATGCCAATAAATTCCTTACCTGCCGTAGAAGAGCAACTTCACACATAGTAACCAATGTTATTAGGAGATGAAACATTTAAAGGAAAGTGTCGTCTTCTTATAGATAGCAAGGACTTTAAAAAAAGGGGGGGGGGGTATTTAATCAGTGGCTTGTTTAGGGATGGGTACAGAAACTCGGTACTAAATGGGCCCCGGGGCAAACTTTAAGTACTGTAATATCGATGTTAACAGTGCTGCTAACAATATTTTTGGGAAAAAAATTATGTTTGTTTGTGATAGATTTTCACTGCTCACATGAGGAGAGATCTGTATGTGTCTCTGTCAGCCTGCTGCCTGTTTGTGCAGGAGCCGGGGCTGACTACTGCTGCCTGTCTGTCTGTCACACACACACACACACACACACACACACACACGGACAGTGAGAGCAACACAGACGTTGTCCTTTCTGTAATGAAAAGAGCTAAACGTTACGAAGTCTGGTTGTATTTCACCAGAACTGACATAAACAACGGTCGTTGCCTCAAGTGCAATAAGAGTTTTACATGTCAAGGTGGAAATATGATCAAATGCATACTGTTCGACAGCTTAGTTTGAAGCTCATCTCCTTTACTCCTTGGCTTAAACAGTAGCTTTTAGTCAGTTAAAGATTAGCTATTTATGAATACTGTCTGAAATTGTAACAACATTAAAACTGTTATTCAGGAAACAGATACAGTAAATGTGTAATTAAGTCTGAGGACAGAGCTCCTTCAAATACATACATTTATTGAATGAATTATAGTTTGGGTTTTAGCATAACAGTCAGTGTCAATGATAGTATGTTGTCCAATAGTGTGTTGTCCAATAAAGACCCATGTTTCCTTCTCTGGCTGAGACATTTGCGAGCATTAGTGAGGCCTGTTAGCTTAAGAAAGATTCAAACACCAAACCAACCTTGTCAAGGTCCTGAGATAACACAAATGCTACTGCAAACAAATGCTGTGCAATTATTAATTAAAATTCAACCATGCAGGCACTCTGCAGGTAATGTCTATTGTCATATTGTAATCACACTGCAGCTACAATAGTCTCTGTGTACAGTTTAGGGGAAGATACATTTGATGAAGCTGCTGAAAACTGGTCTGTGGACTTACACCAATTGAGGAAAGTCCTATTTTTTCTAAAACAAACAAGTTATGGGGCAACAAAGGGTTGTATATTTTACTTCAGATGGAGAGGGGAGTTGAAACAAGTGAATATTGCTGAAAGAGCGTCGCTCACATTCAGACACAGACAAAAGGTGGAAATGAAATAACTTCCTTTTCATCAGGAAAACACAGCAACTCTTGACAGAATAATAGCAGCTTAGTAGAGAAGGTCTTGTACTACAAGCTCAAAAACACAGGAAACTGTTGTGCCGCCTGCTCAACTTATTAAAAAGGAAGCTGACACGCTCCCCATAACAAACACAAGGTCCTGCTCAAACGACTATTTCCAGTGAAATGATTTTACAATAGATTTCTAATTTGCCTTGGTAAATGTTTGGGTTTTGATTCTAAATATTTCAGAATTTCATTTTCAAAGTGAAATTGCATGCACAAAGTTCTGACAGGTAATATAATATAATCTTGCTAAGTTTAATATTTTTAGTATTATATTAATACATTAAAAACATGGTTAAATTAAAAGATTGTTTTGGATTGGGAAAGGAAAATGCTTCCAAGGCCTTTGTATGATAGTTTACATTTAATTTGCATATATCTCTAAAGATGCTTAATTGTTGGTTCATGATTGAGTTTTTCAAGACCTCTGGCTGGTTCCTGGACCACAGTCTTTAAAAGCTATGTCCATTTCAACTATTTGTCTCATACAATGTGATACATTTTTGAGTGTGTTCAGGAGAGGGGTTAATACTGTATATAATAGTGTTATTTTCAAGTAAGTTATATATTTAATGTTTGTGAGCCTCATGAGCTGAAGTGCTTGTAACTTCACTCTCACTCACTCATCTTCTACCGCTTTATCTTCCACATGAGTCTTTGTCTTATTAGCAGGAGCAAAGTACTGCATTTTTCCCTCTACTACTAGGCTGAGAACCACTAATGTAGACAATGTTATCGCTCAGCATGAGCTGTATGTAGAGAAGAAGTCAAAGAGCACATATATTTAAACATTTGAGTTGGTTTGTAATTGTTTTAGCCTGAACACAGCACTTGCTCATTCTTTTACACTTGGCATGAAATTGGAGTTACACATACTCATATCATCAGCGACATTGATGCTTGACCTGTGCAGGTTATCACGTCGATGTACCTGGTTTCCCTCTTCCCCTGAATCAATTGTCTGGTAATCTCTTGCTTTAGTTTTCAATTGTGAGAAAATGTAACCACTGTGTGGGTTGCCCCTTAACAGCTTGACCCCAGGTGACTTTTTCTCATGCAAACAAAAGGCCGTTAAGGAAATCAAAGAGCTGTGGTACATGACGAGAACTCTGGCACAGTAGCTGGAAAGGAACAGTATAACTGCGTATGTTTTTTTTTTTTATAAGAAATTCATAATAGTCATAGACCTAAAAACCTTTAGTAATGGCAGATTATAATGAACCAAAATGTACTGGTTTGCACAAGAGTAAATTAGGCCCTATATATGCTAATTACTATTACTATAATTGCAGAAAAATAGCTTTATGGCATGTTTTTGTTTTGTATTTGTTATAATGTAAATAAATGTCCTCTAAATCTGTTAAATATATTGCATGACATTAAACATGTTTAATGAAATATATTTACAGGTATTTGAATTATCCTTGTGTAAATTTTCTTGTTGGTGACAGCTATAAATAGTGCTCATGGTGACTGGTAAAATGTGGAATCAAGAGCATGTGTTCTTTCCTGGTCCAAACAAGGCTTTTTAAATTGGTCTGCATATTCATGAGCTATTTAGCATGGACCATGATTCTGTGAAGATTCTGCGATCACACAGGGAAGGGTAGTGAGAGGAGTACATACCCACAACATTCACCGCAGGTGTGGATTTATAGGAGAAGAATTTCGGACAGAAGTGCTTTGCACAGTTGAAATCTGAATAGTGCATAAGCACATTCTTGGGTTTGTGCATACTTTATGTTTTACACTGGATTCTTTCATAAATGAGGGCCATGGTGTGTGCAGGATGAGTTATACTGTCTGACTGTTCATTACAGGTGTTACAGGTGTAAACATGGTAATGAATCCTGATGAAACCCATTTTATTAGATATTCAAATTTGCATCCTTAGTATATTTCAAACAAATATGAGTGCACTGCAAAAACACCACCACTAGGAATACGCCAAATATGGGCCAACGATTGTTAAATTGATTTAGATTTTCTAGTTTCACAAGAAAAAAGTCTGACAATGGGGTAAGCATTTTTTTTTCTTTTATTTTTTTTTGGCTAGAATTCTCAAAACCTAGACAAATGTTCTTTTAAATTTAAAGTTTTAAAATTATGATAGCATACGATACATCTTACAACACAATAAAGAGTTACAAAATACTGTTTCTACCACATTTAAGGCAAAAACAGCTGACAACTGAAGATGTGTAGTTGCTGCTTAAAGTCAGATGTTTTTGTTCTTAAAATTAGATTACATTTTTCCAGTGCAAAATGTGCATTATCTAGACAAAGCATATGAATGTTCTTTTTTTTTTTCTTAATGTAATTTGGCAGTGTGGTTAGTGAGCACAGTTGAGCAGTTTTAATTGTGCTAACACACGGTATACGCTCTCTGTATTTCTCTCAGCACTATATGTACTCTTCTGCTCTGCACTGTCATACAGAGACAACTATTGTCATGGAGGTGTAACAACAGTGACAGAAAGTGTCAGGAAGTGTAAACTTTTAAACACAAGAGAATGGTTTTACAGTTGCCATTATCATTATATGCATTTACATGCGTGTGTGTGTGTGTGTGTGTGCATATGGAAGTAGAGCCTTCCTTTCTGGCTACATCCTGTCACATCAATCCTCAACACCTCACGCCACCCAACCTTTAAATAATTACACCCAATAAAGGCTTAAGATAACTATATTATCTTATTTCGCTCTTAAATCTGCTTTGAAAATCTGTGGTTCAGATTAGCTAATGAGATGACGTACACTTATTGCATTCATAAATGTAATGGAGAGACATTTAATGACAAGGATTCATGGACATTAACGTAATCACTACTAATGAACATAAATGTGAAACCGCAAAATTTTATCAACCTCGACTCAACATGCTATTTTTGTTCTGTGCTGTGCTCTGAAGCTGTACTCCTAATAAGGCTCCACGGAGGTATTTAGCTCAACAAACCTTTGCCTTAATGGATGATGTTTTACCTTCACACAGCTTACTTTAGTTGTCTATTTCCTTTCACCTGAAGGGTAATAGAGAGGAAGTGGTACAGTCCTATTTACCTTATTATGAATTAAATTGGACATTTTTACGTTAGTTTTTATTTTAAACATGCAGATATGAGGGTTATTGAAATTTTTGATGTTTGTGATGGACAAAATGAGCACTGGTTGGCATGTTTCACCCTGAGGGGAGGGGAGATTCTTCATCATATGCAGTCATGTCATTAGTTGCCTATTAATTATTTATTGTAATTTATTATAATTTAATAATTTATCACTCAGGCCTCAAGGAAATTGACTTTGCTTTTTTTGGTAGATACATCTGTGTCAGTCAGGCCACGTCTTCAAACTTCACCTAAACTTAGTTTTTTAGTGTCATTATACAATAGAAACATCTTTGATTGGGACACTTAAAAAAGTCCTTTCGATAGCAAATATGACTTCCATAAATGCAACTGAAGAGCACAAAGCCACAAAATGGATGGATAAATGTCTATGGTTATCACAGTTGAGTATTTAGCAGTTGGCTCTATCCTTCTCCACTCATCCCTGTTTTTTTTGCCTGTTCTCTCTGAGACAAATCCCCATGCCTAGCCCACTGCTTTTATTAAATTCGCCTCAATAAAAGAAGAAGCTCAGACAGGATTTATTAGGTACTCAGTCGGACGTTTAGTATTTCCCTCTGTTATTAACTGAAAATCAATAGAAAGCAAAGAAAATGGAAGTCATACAAGTGTTGTCACCTTTATATCATGTTGGCTGTCAAGTTAAATTCATGAGGCAGCTCCTGTGTCTACAAGGTGGATTTTCAGCTTACATTGCAAGACCTAAAGTGGAAGTTATTCATTAGAGTAAGCCAGTGGTCAGATACATTTCCAGGCCCTTTCATACATCTGTCTTGGTAATACTCGAATTGAGTGAGAAAGGATGCTGATATACCTTGATGGAGATGTCAAACGCAACACACAGTTGCAGGATTTATCATTATTTTGTTCTAAAGACCTTTTTTAACACCATCATGGAGACTGTGTCCTTGGAATGTAAAGTGGAGTAGCGTTGTGCTTCACCTTGTTCCTGCTATAATACAATGTACATTTAATTCATTATTTCATTTTACATTTATGTCTATTTTCTTCACTTCTACAGCCACGGCTTGCCATCCCACACACTTTGACAACGATTTTATTTTCTATAACTCCAGTTTTTTTTACGTTTAAGATGTTTAATAAGCTGTATGTGCTGACACGTACAACGTAATAAATGTAAATGTTACATACTACATTACACCTTTGTCACATGTCCAGGAAAAGCCATGATGGGTGTGCTGAATCTTACTGTGCACTGTCAAAGGTTTGGAACACTCAGGTTCAACATGGTAAAGGTGACATCCACTTAATATGCTATAAAATATAGCTATAGCCTGACTGCAAAGTAATTCCATCATGAGGAAAAGTGGCTTAGTCCACATTAGTCTTTTCTTTCACAATAGGCTAGAAAAACGTGGGAATAAAGAGCTTACCCAGCTCACTAATTTAATTACTCTTAGGACCTCCATGACAGTAATATAAATATTCCATCATGAGGACTGAAGATACACAGACTAATTACTTAAGGCTTTCCTTCACATCTCTCAAGACTTTTTTTTTTTTTTTTTTTTTATTACCCAAAAGCTTTTTAACATTAGCACTCTCTTCTTGACAAATTAAATGAAATTTCATTACTCTAGCCATCCTAATGGCATGAAACTATCAGCTATTGCATGTCTGCTTTCTTTTCCCCAGCTGCCTCGGCAGATTAATCAAATAGTCAGCTTCAGAGTCAAACTGAGGGGAGCATCGATCCACAAGTCTGTGTTTGTCTACAGTTGGTTCGCTGTGCAGATTTAAACCTTGAGTGAAAGACTTATATATTGATCTCCATTGTTAAACACGTGCAGTCCATCACAAAACAATTATTCAGAGCAGAAGCAAATATCTACCCTGCTTTACACATGCAGCCATTACCTATGGTATTTAACACCTTTGATTTTGTAAGGGTTAAGCTGCTTGGCCTTTGGCAAGACCTTACCCCTCTCAGGGGTAAGGTCTTGCCAAAGTGCCCCTCCAACACCTGAGGCCCTTAAGGGACTTTCAATCCAATTGCTGGCTCAGAGTGGATGCAGATTTCAAGGTTACACCTGAGTGTTCAAGGGCAGGTCCAAGTGTAATCGGCACTTAGATCATAGATTAATCTTATTTGCTATCTATTAGGCTTGATTCTTGCTTCCTTCTCTCCCCTCCCAAAGCCAGGATTACTTTGATAGTTTAAGATAATGGATTCTTATAAAAGACGAGGTCAAGAACCATTCTTGTTCCAGAACCTGCAGATAATATGATTAATCTAAAAGCCTCCTTCAAAGGAGGTCCCACCTTCAAAGGCTTATTTGGCAAAAGGTATAGAATAATTCTAAGGTGCCGGTAGTTGGCTGTTTTATTAATTATGGTTTGACTCTATCACAAATTTTAGCTGATAGAAAACAGTTTTAGTATTTTCTTTATTTACTGGAAAACAGTTAAATTGCTTGTTTTTCTTCAAGCTAAATATAGCTAGGGTTGTATGAACTGCAGTCAGCAAATAGAATGTTGTTATGTTCAGCTTTCAACCTTTTGGTCCTTGTCAATGCATTGTATTGCTGTTTAATCCGATACATTGACACCGATGATGCTTTCTGCTAAAGCGCGTTGACATTTTTTTAATACAGAATCTTCCAAACATTTCAGCGAGATGAACTCTGATTAGAACTAAAAAGCCATGAACAAAATGCTCTATTAACATTTAAAGGCAGAAATATAACGTCTTACATATGCTGTACTAAAGGTTATATAGAGTGCTTAACAAATGTATTAGACCTAGACCACCTGTCAAAAATCAGGAAAACATAAATATATTTGGAAATATTTCAAAAACGTGTTATTTTTATTTCTTTGTCAAATAAACTAAATTCACCTTTTATACCCAATGTTAAGTCAGGAATTTCTTTGAATTCAACCACTAAAGAAAATTCTGGTCAGGAATGCAAGAAAATAACTATAATTTGACATCTTAATCAATAAACTTTACTATTTTTTATTTATTTATTTTTTTGAGCTTCTACATACTGGTGTTTTATGCATTACAGAAACATAAAAAAAAGTGATTTTGATAATTACAGTTTCTGTTCATTTCAGGCAGCTGTGGCATAAACCTTACATTTGGTGCTCAGCACTGTATATATTTAGATTCAAAATCTCCCCTGTCTTGATGATTTGCAGTAGCCACTAGCTAAATAGATAACAGATAAAGTCTGATAAAATATATCCAAATGTGGAAGCCTCTCTGATAACCTCTGAAGACACCCTGGTTATCTTGTTCAGTCATCAGCAACTGAATATTTATTGCAGAGAGCAGACTTGTGTTCCTGCATTTCTAACCAGTTCATAAGTTGAACACCTTTTTTATGAACTTAAAAGAAAAAAAAAATATCAGTATGTAAACATATCAACCATGAATACACGAAAACACAATGTACTGTAGATGTCAGAACAGTTGGAAAACAAATACAATGCTGTTTCATTAAAAAAAATCCATGAATGGTGATTTGTGTTTTTATTGATGTTATGTAGTTGAGTAGTTGGTGTATTAATTGGTTAATTAATTAATAATCACTAACTCCAATAAATGTTTTTTTTTTAATTACTTAAAATTGCTTAAAATGACCAATAGATAATATAGCAACTTTTTTTGCACTTCAAACAAAAACTGAGTATTCCATTTGTAATTAAGTTAGCTAATCCTTATTCGATATAAGGGTTTTTTTGCTCTTTCTCTCAGATTACATGTAAAAGGTACAGTTGAACACAGGATCTAATTTATTGTTTTTCAATGGGAGGTGAGCTGCATTCATTCATTCATTGGCAAGCCAATTTATTGGCAAGTCAGTTCAACTCAATTCATCTATGAATCATTTAGTATTCAAGGGTTCTTTGAGGAACTCAGTAATAAAAACATTAAAAGCATTACAAACCTGAAATGTTTCGTGGCCTGGTGCAAAACAAAATGACATTTATTTAAGCTGGAAGAGGCTGATTTTCCACCTCAAAGTGTCCATTTAGTGGCAGAAGAATAGGAAATCAATTACATTACAAAGGGCTGTCTGGATGTATGTTCTCATGAAATGGGGACATAACCTTTGCAAAAAATAGATTGAGACCTCATTTCCATTATCACCTGATATGACACCGCTGTGCTCATTAAAACCTGTCTGTCACCCTTCTCTGTCACAAACAACCCTGCCTTGTTTCCACCATTTATCACTGTCACGTCATCAACCACAGTCAGACTCATGTCTGTAAATTGACTCGGTTCTTGTTGCTGTGGCAATTAACAGTCAGATTATATTGCTGTGATTGCTCATAATTTGTGAGGAGGAATCAATATGTCACTGATTGATGACACTAATTCAGTCCAAGCTTTATTGAAATGGCAGTGAAAGGAAAATCCCATCCTCTGACACTTTTACACTGTAATATGTGAAAGTTCCATAAAATGTTGGGTCTTTCTCAACTTTAATTGTGGTGAATATAGTATTTTATGTCTTTCATCACCTCAACAGAACAGCATGAATTTGCTCTGTAGACATATTGATTACATTAGTAGCTTCTTATGGACATACAGTATTCATTCTAAAATGTGCTTTGTATTGCTTTATACACCACAACCAAATATATTTCATGTTATGATTTTTGAAATGCTCCTACAAAATAATAGGGTGAGGTAGAATAGTGACCTCAGTGGATTTTTTTGCAGCTCCTTCAAGTGTTAATGTTACTGATGTGCTAATAGAGACCAAGTGATCGCTTTAACAGTTTTAATCAAATTCTAATTCCATATGTGAAACTTTCACCAACCAAAAGTAATTCCCATATTTAAACCACATGTGCAGTATGTTTAAGATATACGCTTATCTTTAAAAGGGCAGCAGTGAAAGACTGAAAGAAAATACCTTTGTGCTGATCCTGGTTAAAGCACTTCTTGCTTTTAGCCATTTTCACTATGTGATGAAGACATTTTCAAATATTTAAATTAAGAAAGAAATTCTTAAGAAATTAAGAAATTACATTTCTCCATTTAGAGGTTGCTTTCCACACTGTCTTTCAGTGAAATAATAAAATTGGCTAATTTTTTATTACAGTACGTCTCCTTAGAGTATTGATTTTTTCCCCCTAATGTCCCCATCAGACTTGTTCATTTTTATCTCTAATTTTCCTCCATATACAGTTTATATTTTGTGCAGCATAACCATTGCATCAAAATGAAGTGGAATATGCTAATGACTCTAATTGGACTACTAATAGTGACTGTTTCCCCAGCTTTAAGCTTTTGGGGGTCTGTGTAATCAGTGTAGACAGTCGTTAAGGGAATGAAGAGGCAACTAGCAATGTCAGGAGAGGGCCCAGGCGGTTCCGGCTGACACTACCCCAATCTTCTAGGACCCATTAAATGGCAGTTTCAACACATTACCAACCATAACATCCTTGAATATCACTGATTTTATTTGCAGTATCAAACATTTCATTTCACGCACCATTAATGGAAAAGTGCTGAGGTTCTAATGCTGCCAAACATTTAGTAACTACCTGGACTCAGAGAACCAATTAACTCCACCGACAACATGGCCAATTAAACACACAAATAGGTGAGTCCAGCATTGGTTACTGCCCTTGTAATTTTCTTTTGAATAAACCCGAGCAAAAATAGAAAGTGACCAGTTGAAGTGAAAAGGAACTGAGTAGCGATTTAGCAGCCAAAATGGAGGATAATGTGCAGCACCAGAAATTTAGTAGCTACCTAAAAAAACATGTTGATAGAATGAAATAAAAAGAAATTTACAGTACATGAATTATAAACTATTTCATCAGGAATAACCTTTTTTTTCATGTTCCACATGATCTGAACCTGTAGGGACAGCTTTGTTGCTCTGTGATCTTTCCATAGTAACTTCACAACCTCATCTAAACTAGTTAATATTTTTCCTTGTAACAATGCTTTCATTGGAAGCCAAATCATATCAGTACACAACTGGTGAAACCTCATGGCAGTGGGAAGCAAAGAGAAACACGTTGTGGTTGTTATTTATGTGAGTCAGATGGGTGTGAAGAGAGCCTCAACATTTAATTACCTCTGGGGTTCAGTTCACTGACCAGCAGCATTATTGTTACACCCGCGTCTGCTGAGAATTTGTTAAAGAGGAAGTTATCACAGTAGCGAACAATGCAGTCTTGGTCATAATCAAGTTTATTTAACTGTTGTTTTTTGTTGTTTTTATGTGCCACATCTTGATCTAGTTATTTCCGTTTTGTGGTGTCTGAAAATGAAGCTACAAACACAACAGTGACAATTCAGCAGCATGTTTTCCTATTATGGGTGATGTACTAGGAGCCTGAATCATGTTTTTGCTCTCTCTTTAGCTATTTATGTGTTCAGTAAATCCTGAGGGAGACAGCTATAGCCATCAACATAGCTAAATGTTTGTCTACTTATTGCTGCTTATTTTATGGCAAAACTGTGGCTTTGTTAAAGTTTTCATTCTGTGCCAGAACAGTAGAATTCTGTGTCACTAGAAATTGAATTGTTTATATCTGATTGTGAATCACTTTCATTTGAACCTTAACTGAAAATTTTGAATATATTGCCTTGAAAGCCAATTCAGTTTAAAATATATATTATTATATTGTATGAGTTTAATTTTCTCTCCCTCTCTCTCTCTCTCTCTCTCTCTATATATATATATATATATATATATATATATATATATATATATTTACTGTAGATAGATATAATTAATAGTGAAAGTAAGAGCATTTCCACATGCACAATGAACGCAAACTCAAGGGATTGGGACTGAACATCTGTGTAGCCTTAAGAAAACCACTAATCAGTGAGGCCAATAGGAAAGAAAGCTTCCATTTACTAGGGAGCATAAAGATTGGACTCTGGAGCAGAAGCAGGAAGAAGGTCATGTGGTCTGATGAGTCCAGATTTACCCTGTTCCAGAGTGATGGAAGCATCAGGGTAGGAAGAGAGGCAGATGAAGTGATGTACCCATCATGCCTTGTGTCTACTGTACAAGCCTGTGGGGGCAGTGCAATGACCTGGGGTTGCTGCAGTTGGTCAGGTCTGGGTTCAGCAACATTATGTGCCCAAAGAATGAGGTCAGCTGACCACCTGAATATACTGAATGACCAGGTTATTCCATCAATGGATTTTTTCTTCCCTGATGGCACAATGGCATATTCCAAGATGAAAATGCCAGGATTCATTGGGCTCAAATTGAGAAAGAGTAGTTCAGGGAGCATGAGACATCATTTTCACACAATGATTGAGAATCTTTGGGATGTAGCTTAGTTGCAGTAAGACAGAATACATGTGAGTAAATAACAGTGAGACAGGTGGTATGGTGAAGCTGCACAGAGTAGAGGTAGCAAAAGAAGAGTTTAAATACCATGGACAGTGCACAAGAGAGGTGAAAAAGGAGAGTACAGGCAGGATGGAGTGGGTGGAGACAAGTGTCAGGGCTGATGTGTGACAGAATGATAGCAGTAAAAGTAACAGGGAACGAAGGTCTACAAGACAGTGGTGAGACCTGCTCTGGTGTATGGGTTGGAGACAGTGGTACTATCTAAAAGACAGGCAGTCGGAGGTGGGGAGAACATAAAATGATGGGATTTATGTTGAGAGTGGCCAGGATGGACAAGAATAGAAATTAACATATCCAAGGGACACCTCAGGTTGAACAATCTGTATTACTATTAACTATTATGGGCAAGGTTGAGACGGTTTGGTCTTGTGCAGAGGACGGATAGTGATTCTATTGGACAAAGAATGTTGAAGATGGAGCTGCCAAGCAAGAGGAAAGGAGGAAGACCACAGAGAAGGTTCATGAATGTAGTGAAGGAGGATATGAGGACAGTCTGTGTAACAGAGGAGAGGAGGACACAAGGGATAGAACAAGATGCAGGCAGATGATCTGCTTATAGTGACCCCTAAAGGGAGACGCTGAAAGAAGAAGATTAGATGGAAATCAGTGTTGATTTCAAAGAGGATGACCAGACATCCCACATCATAGATTTGAAATTATTCGTCTTGTAGCCCTCATTCTGGCCTCCATTGTCTCTGCTCTGCACACACAGTTTTATTTCATTTCAACATCCCGTTGTATCCCAGCTATTGTTTAGGAGCCCTCATATAGTCAAAGGCCCGAGAACCTGAATTTGAATGCTGCATTCGGTTTTCCCACATAACATGAGATACAAATCAAGTTGCTTTGACCCCATTGTCCTCTCTACACTCTTGTCCCCTAAAGGCACCACCGTTGTATGGGATCCTTTCTTCCCTTTATTTATTTTTTTCCCTTTGTGTAGCTGCTGCTAAAGGTATAAGGTACATACATTTCCTTGAGTAAACCATTTGACATTCAGGCTGAGAGACAGCTAACATTTTGATTTTAAATTGTGTTTACCTATACTGATAGCTTCATAATCAGTCACACATGTTCTTTGGTTGAGTTTCCATATTAACAAATCCATTGTTTTTGATTTGATTTCTCTTTTTTAATCTTTTGAAAGAACTTTTGATCTAAGATATTTTTTTCTCTAATTTTAGTCAAATGAATTACTCTTTATACATTTTAGCCTTATACCTATCTAGGTAGACATCATTAAACCTATGTTTTTTGAGAGCTCGACATCTACAGGCACAATGGTCCACTCACAAGCTGGTTCTTTGATGTGTCTGACCTTTCTGTCTAAATGAAATCAGCCTTGACTTAAAAACAAATAAGCACATTTCACCTCCTGTTAAAGTGCAGATCATGCCATTGACCTATGGACTTCATTTTCTATTCAAACATATATTCATAGGTAGCACATCTTCTCCTTCCTTGATGGAAAGTGTCACAGGTCTGATTAAAATATCATAATGTGAGTGTCCTTGTTTGAAATTCCTTCATGAAATCCAAACAGCATATGCTTGAGACTTGTTTAAATGAGTATCATTGTGGATATTAGTATTTATATAAATGCTAAATCCTAAAATGGCTTAAATTGTCTTGCAGTTTTATTGTTTTAGACATGCCCAGCCTTTCCCATATGTTTTTTTTAAATTAATTTTAAACAAATAGACCTATTTTATGTAACACAAAAAAAAAACATTTAAAATGAAGATTAATCTGACTTATGTATGATTTTTTTTTTTTTTTTTTTACTCCGTCTCCTTGGACATTATTAATACACTGCTAGTTCAAGGCAGGCGGATCGGTGCGGCGTCTGATCTGCATCGGTCTGTCATGGAAGAAAGAGCTGAGCCGAGAGGCGAAGCTCTCGATTTACCGGTCGATCTACGTTCCTACCCTCACCTATGGTCATGAGCTGTGGGTAATGACCGAAAGAATGAGATTTGCGGATACAAGCGGCCGAAATGAGTTTCCTCCGCAGGGTGTCTGGGCTCTCTCTTAGAGATAGGGTGAGAAGCTCGGTCATCCAGGAGGGGCTCAGAGTACAGCCACTGCTCCTCCACATCGAGAGGAGCCAGTTGAGGTGGCTCGGGCATCTGGTTAGGATGCCTCCTGGACGCCTCCCTGGTTAGGAGGCCCCGGGGACGACCCAGGACTCCTGGGAACGCCTCGGGATTCCCCCAGAAGAGCTGGACGAAGTGGCCGGGAAGTAGATTAGCCATAAGTAGCAGCTAGAGGCAAAACTGCTCCACAAAGTGAATAACTTCGAATTCCAAACATGAACAGGGAAACACCTGACTTCAATAACACCATCTGACACACAGCAAGCTCCAATGCTTTATGTTTAGTTAGTAGACATCCCTCGGCGTCTCTCATCTGACGCCTGCAAGTGAAAACAGGACCACTATCTTGTCCACCATCTTATCCTGTCACTCTCCCGCTTTTTCACTGATTCCTCCGAGAAAATCTTCACACTCTTTGGTCTCTTCCATTTCTAATGAAAGAACAACTCCTACATAACTTCCCCCTAAAAAAGCAGCTTCACCTCGGAGCACTTTGATGTATGCAGTAATTGGCAGTAAACATTGGTTTCACAGTGGTTCTTGGAGCGACCCAAGACAAAGTAGACAACAGGTGCACAATATATTGGGAGACATTATTTGAAGGTTGAAACACTACATGGTGTTGCTTAAAAGCTGTACTATGTAACTATAAACAAATATCTGTCATTTGTTTATACTCTCAAATTATTGCACACAATGCTGAATAATCCTATCAGCTCCACACAACTTTTCCCGTGTTTGTCAATATATTTAGTTTTCTTTCTGTGGAGAGACAGGCCCCCTTTACACCTGGGATTAGAATGCACTTTCTGTGATTGGACAGCAATCGGATAGCATTTCACCACATGCATTTACACCAATCACGGTCAACCCCCGCTTACGTCAGCTCCACCTCTTCTTCTGCAAAGATTCCCAGTAGTAGACTAGAGTATCACATCCTGTGTGTTGCCGTATCAACACCAACAACACTGTTACCCACATGTAAACTTATGCTATTGTATGTATGGAGTCAGCAGGGAAAGATGCTGTCTCCGACTAGCAGAAACTGATGAAAGGAGAAGAGATGTTAGAGCCTTGGTTGGAGCCAGGTGTCAAAGGTTAAGGAATTATCCTAGTTTCTCTGAAACATGATTGAGGTATAGAGATATTGAAATAAATGTTTAGGAAAAAAAATTGGAATATGGACCTAAAGGAGTTTTCCTTTCACAAAGCTCTGCAGGTGTGTGGGTAGCAACACTATCAGATCCAGGTTAAGGATTTATTATTTATTTAAAAATAATGATAAAACAACAACAACAAAAACAATGATAAAAATTACAATATATACATACAATATATATATATTGTACAATATATAATACAATTTTATATCATACTTAACACAAATTGTTTTTTTTTTTTTTAAATAATACATTTATCATTCTGAGATTAGCAGCTAATGTTAATTACAGGGTCCCTGCTAAGTCACTGTGCGTAGGAAGTAAGACTTAAGTGTGGCACTTATTTCTTGTCATATGGGCAACAGAATAGCCCTTTAACCCACCTTCTACCACCATCCTTATCAGCACATTTCCTACAAAGGGTTAATTCAATCATGTCAAGGTTCTCTGCTCTGTTGCGCAGCTCTACCATCATACTTTAGGCGCAGTGGAGCGTCTCCTCATTGATGGCACCTTTGGCTTCACAATAGAAGCTAATTTGTTAGAATCTTTCACAGGTCAGGGGCTGCTTAAAGGCGAGGAGGGCGTCTTGGCCACTGGAAAAAATAGAGCCATCCACTGAGTTGGAGGGGGCAAATTAAATGCCCAGGCATTTTATGACTGTGAACATACAAAATATAAATATCAATTTTCTTAATTCACTGTAGTCCATGAGATCTTGCCAGCCAACCCAGTTAACACAGGTTAATAGATTGATTCCAGTGACATGGTTCATAATGAACAGTAAATTGTTTTATCTCTTAAGTCTTATTTGGTCAGCCAGGAAAACATATGAGGCAATATGGCTGAGGCTAAATGGAGCGTATAATAGATCTCTCACTAAGGCATTAGGATAGGTTGATGGCAGGGCTATGATTAATGAAAATAATAATGCTTGTGAAATTGAAATTTTTCTCTCCCTCTCTTTTCGGTCCTTTCAACCCTTTCCTGTTGTGGTCATTTTGACTGTTAATGCACACTCTGATCGATGTGTGATTGCTATAGCATCTTTATTTATTTCTACTGGGTGACTTTTACAGAAAGCTGTACTTGTGAGACCCCAGCATACAGTCAACACTTCACTGTCAGACGTGTAACAAAAGGTTCCTCATGCTTTCTGTCACAATATTTATTTGCATAATTAAAGGGACTATAACTTTATAACTAAACTGACCATGGTATGTCACGAGAGAATAAGGAAACATGCTAAACTGGAACACAGGTTTCAATGATAATTCATGCAGTCGCTTTATTTGCAATATAAAATGTAATTTGTCAACTGCAAACTATGTTTATATTTTGGTCTGTTGTGCCACCATCCAATAATGCAGTTCATTGCAGACATGGCTGTGAGTCAGAAATATTTCCCACCTTTTTCCAAAATTGAAAAACTACCAAATCTAAAAGCTCTCACTATCCCTCTCAAAAACGTCTCAACCAGAGAAGAGAAATGACAAACTGCAGTGGAGGTGCTCTAAATATGGACGGAAGACGGAAAGCTTTAGCTTCATAAAACTAATGCTTTCTCTCCCTTGCTTCACTGTTTATTCTATAAATATAAATCCAACAATGGGACGGTCATATATGTGTATGTGAGCATGATCACCATGCAGCTTTGGTGATAAAATAAAGAAAACTTTGGTGACCATGCATTTGTAAAGCTTTACAGTTATAAGCATATGTCAAAAGTTGCTGCTGTACATATTTTACATACTGTATATCACCTTTAAGTATTTTTCAGTAAGCTCATGATAATGCTACCCCATTATTTGTCGATGAAGCTGCCTATGCACTTGCATAGAACAGTACATTACAAAGAATAACAGAATATTATACTCATTTAAATAAGTACAAAATTCCAGCTCCCTTTCTTTGACTAAAGAGGGAGAAAATAAAACTCACCACCCCAAAAAAAAAAAAAAAAAAAAAATCAATGACTTCTAATTATGTACCGTTGATATACTTAGATAATGTAGCAATTGAAATGTTCTTCTGCCAGTGGTGATGAGGAGAAGTAGATGAAGAGTAATTGGGCCCTGACCCTTGCAGTTCTCATCCACCATATCATCCGATACACCCCCCACCACATTCTCTCCTACAAGCAGAAAGGGCTTCTTCTGCAAAGCTTCAGTTGTGGCAAGGTGATAAATTACAGTTCTTAACTATCATTGATTACTGAGTGTTTCTCCACTTTCTGTGACAACTGTTCAGTCACTCTGAATGGCTTTTAATGGCACATTAGAGCGAAGAAACCATACAGTTTCTCCCACATTGATTAAACTCGCTTGTTGCTAAATAAAGACAAACTGACATGCTCTACTCTTTGGTAGCCTAATGACTAAGTGCAGAACTGGGATCCATAGCATGCAAAAATAGGAAAGAAGTGTTTCTCATGTGGTTTGGATAAAAAAAAATACTCAAATGTAAAATAGAGTGTGTAAACTATATCTCAGATTTTAATGTGTTAAAAGTGTATTCTCGAAGAGAACATGAAAACTAAAGGAGAAAAATGTCTTTTGGTCTGTTGGTCCACCACCCTGACTCATTGTCATTGAGTTTTTTATTAATTTACAGAAACTTCACTAATGAATATAATGAAACACATTTCAGTCGTGATACATCATCTTTCCTTTTACAACACTCACCCTAACCCTACACTAATTGTTAAAACATATAGGTGGAATTCTTTCCCATTTTTGCTCGATGGACGACTTCAGTTACTCAGTCTGGAGACTCCATTGTCTTTCACCTTTCACTTTGTATTTTAACTTGCACTTGTAGATATAGCGACCAACTGTGTTAACTGACAGTGTCTTTTTAATACTATGGACTATAGAAGATGGAATCCCTAAATTCTTTGAACAACTGAGCCTTTTGTTTTGAGCATGGTCTTATTTATGTATGTACTTATGAATGACACTCGCCTGTTTCCAGTTAACCTTTTCTCCTGGACCACTGGAATCTGTAATGTTGTATAGGTAATCCACATGCTGGTTTTGTCTTCACTAATGTCCTAAATCGTTCAGTTATAACAGCATCATAATGGGGCTGAGACACTGTCAGCATGAAGTGTTTAGCTCATCATATACCAACATGTAGGAAATGAGGTGCTTTACAAGACCATAGTGATATTTTAATCATGTGTAGATGGTTAAAATACAGACCAACAGAAAATAAACTCTTTTTTTTTTTTGACTTGATCTCATTTACTATCATTTTTTTGTGAATATACGCCATCGGAAATCACAATGAGATCACTTGCTGTTTTGAGTTGAAGCTGCTGAATAATGTTATTAAATTAACAGATTTTGAAATATAATATAAAGTTAAGTTTGCCTTTTTGACTTGAAGACAGATCTGACTTAAAGGGTAACTTGAAGACGTGAGGATATGTATATTTTGATAATAATACAGTTCTGAGATAAAGACAATGCACTGATGGGGAGGTGAGGTGTTTTTTTTTTTTTCTTTACAAAGCAGATATACTGTTAATCATCACAGTTTTGTTCTTAGCAGGTGATATGATGCATACACGTTTACCATAATCCAAATCGCAACAAGCTGAAAGACAAACAAATCCTGCTTCCCAGCAAAACCCAGTAAAGTTTCTCACAATATTATAAAAGACTTTGTAGTATAGCAAAGCATTAAGTAACATAGACAAATCACAAGCAGTAAAGGAGCAAAGTATTAATACATTATATAAATATATCCCCAGCTGAGAGTAGGGACTCTTCAGATGCACAAATGCTTATTGAGCTAATGGGTGTGACACTGGTAACTTCCTGTTGAGCTTGTGAAGTTTCACGATCCCCTGAGGGGAACATGTCCTGGGCTGTGCTAAAGAAAACAAGATAGCAATCTTTTACTTGAACTATATGTCACAAAGGACGGAATTTTGAAATCCCCTTTCTTTCATCCAACCGTGGTATATTTAAACATAAGTACAACAAGTCTTAAAAATGCTAAGAAATCAGTGTATAAATGTGTATTATGTGCCTTACATTTCCATCAGTGTACGTCAAATTACACAATATAAGATGTTACTTGTCTATTTTAGTTGTGTGTCTGCGTCAATCACTCATCTGCCTTTGCTGCCATTTAGAGTGATACAGCAAACATGCATTGTGTGTTTGTGTGTGCCTTTAAAAAGCCAAGGAAACCGTTTTGACATTCTTGGCAGCTTGTGACCCAGCACTCATAGGGACTGACCCAGTCCATCAACAAAATGTCCCCGAAGACAAATCAAAAAACAAAAGAAATGAACCCTCATTTGAATAAGGATAATGTTATAATAGTAGCAGGTTGAGGAGTCTATAAGATGCTGTTGGAAGGATTTCTTTTGTCTCTGAACCTGATGTCAAAATGCCATGAGAGGTGTCCCCCTGCCAGGTCAGTATGCCTCTGAGGTCGGGGCTTTTGCCCTAGCCTGGACTCTGGGCCCCGCTGTTTCTGGAGTGGGCCAGGCACTGCTGTCAGCTGCACATCATGTTAAAGTGCAGAACTGAACCAGTACAACAGGGTTAAACTGATTAGCAATGCACATATGTTCAATGGGTCACAGTTTGAAGAACAAAAGTCATATTAAAGGATCTATATTTCTCCCTTGATTCCTTAATACCGCCAATTCTTTTTGACATACAAAAGTAGGCTTGAGATCTCTGACAGATAGGTGCCATTTTTTTCTTTTTTCCTCATCCTTTTCTTTCTTTCCTCTGTGGATATAACAAATCCCCTGAACCCTGAGCCTGCTCGTCAAATTCTTAACCCCACATCTCCCCCAAATACATGAACTCTTCTTTTCACTTTTAATTCCCGCTTTTCTTTTGGCTTGCACTCAAACCCCTGCTCTGTCTTGCAGCTTCCCTCTCACTTTCACCCACACTCGTCCCTGAGAAATGTAGATCTTTTCCTGACAAGTTCCTCAAGAAGCAAAGCCTCTGGAGATCATCAGCAGAGCTGTGCCAAAAAAATGCGTGGGAATAGTTTGGATGGGAAGAGGAAGGGACTTTTAATTGTTTTTCTTTTTTCCCCCCTCTTCTTCTGGAATTAGTCAGTGGGGGGAAAAATCAGTGATTGTCCCTTTATTTACATTAGAGTGAGTAAGGTTTTAAACTGTGGGTGGCAGCGATTGCTTATGTAGGAGACTTAATAATATTTGAATGTAAGTTACTCACTAATAGCACTAATGTTTGGAAATGTTCTCCATGTGATACAAATTATGCATATTAATTCTCCTTTCACTGATATCAATCAAGTTACTTTGAAGAGTGGAAAATTATGGACTCCCCATGTTTATACATCGGTAACCTGCCTGTGTCAACAGCTGGAATAACAAGTGCTGTATTTAGGCATTTACTAAGAGCGTGCTCACATGTTTTCCCGACTGAAGGGAATTCTGCCAGGGTTCAGCAAAGTTCAACTCTGACGTTTAGGGTCGGAAAGTCCTGAAAAAAAGGAGGAAGAAGAAAGTATTAACCTTCCAGAAATGTTGTTGGAAAATGATGAAATTATTTAGATTTGTCAAAGTTAAAGTCAGAGCATTGTCTAAAAATGCACTACTTAGCTGACCCTGACAAAAAACATTATAAACAGATTAAACAATCTCATTATTAAGTTTCAAGTGACGCTGTGGTCAGTATATGAGGCGGTATCTTAGTCTATTTTAGAATTTGCCTGTTTTCTTTTTATCTGATTATAATTCAATCTCTTTTTTTTTTTTTTTTTTTTTTTTTTGACCCAAATGCCAGATATTTTGCAAATATGTGAATAAATGATCCCGTAAAATGATTACTGGTGTAATGCAATGTGTAGAGAATTCATTACACACTATTCTCTGCAAATGTGTTATTTGTGATGTGGCAGTATGTTGCATACTGAATGAAACTATACTTTTTTTATGTCTTACTGGTTTCGTGGCATCACTGAGCTACATGAATATGCAGTGACAAACTATTTCCTCTAGATATGGGTGTGGGCGTTTTTAAGAGTTGCACACACAGATCACAAATGCTGTTTAACTCTCCGGGAAAAAAAAAAAAAAAAAAAGACGAGCTGCGGTTTGAAATGGTTCACTATGTTGTTGCACAATGTCAGTGATCATCTTTGTTCAGTGATGGACATAAAAAAAGGTTGCCATTGTTTTGACACAATAAGCCTCCATTCTTAAAGCAGATAAGCATAACAAAGTAAAAGTAGGGGGCCGTCAAACATTCAAAACTAGAAGTGTCCAAGCAACAGTATTTACATATTTAGTTTCTCTCATGGAGGGAATAACTGGATAAGTTGTACTGATTAAAACAGTGTAATGGCAGTCATTCACATACACTCTTTTGTGATAATACAACAATCCCCATATAGGCAGTACTGTCCAACGGACAGCATCCGAAAGTGTTGTCTATAAAATAAATCTGCTTATTACTTAACATGAAGGATTTCATTATTAATTGATCATGACTGGTTTCACTTGTTCATAAGCTTCTATCTTGGTCCAACGAGGACAATTATGTTTCAATATATCACATGCAAGTTAAGGAAAACCTCATTTACCTTACTCCTTAATTCACTTTATTGTCTTTACATTGCAAATGGACTTGATTGGTGTGTGTGTTACTGCATTGCTAAAGGGGGCTTACTTAATTGATTACTTAACAGGATTTCAAAGGTAACAAGTGACTAATGTAAACCAAGGCAGGTGACGTATAAACCTATAGGATGTTGAAACGTGTTTATCTTCTCGATTTAACAGCTAATAATTTGTATAGAGAGATGATGGCGTGGAGGTGAGTTGTCCACATGATGGAGGCTGATTTGTTTAGCTGGACATGATTTTGAGCGGCAGGAGGGGTGTTGCCTGCTCTTGTAAAACACAATAAGTCATACTTTCTGAGCACAACTATTAGGCAATAATGATGTTACGCTTAAGTCCAACTCATCTTGTACTAATCAAATAGTGGCCTTTGTCTGAGGTCAGTATCACACATGCTTTGCACATTCTAGGCACCAATGTGATGAAGAAAAATGTTCTGAATCATAGCTTTGGTTTTTTTAGTTTTTTTTTTTTTTTTGGAACAAAGTCTTCATTATTCTAGAACTGACCATTGCCCTTAGCCCCACAATAATGTCCCTTGTGTATATTTGACTAAATTAACTATAAACATATTGAGCAAATAGAAAAAAACAAAGAAACCCAGGAGTATCCTATTGCAGGAAATAACTAGACTAATTTTCTCTGTAACTGATTCCAGGGAAGCAGCTACATGAGAGAAAGAAGTCGAGCAGTGGGATTTGGAACACTGAACAAGATAGATTCTTCCAAATTCTAATTGGAGAACAGTTGATTTAATTGGTATCCATTTGGCTGACAAAAGAAAGCAAGAGTAGTGGGCAGGCAGGAATGCCTCTGGGGCTGATGTGAACATGAAGTGGCTCTGCTCAACGCTCAGGGACGGATCACTTCCAAAGACAAACCGTGGGAGCTGGCAGGACAGATTGCAGTGGGAGGGGAAGGACGGACGAAGAGGGAGAGGGGGTGACCAAATTCATGGTGGAGTGAAAAAATTTCAATAGAGAGGGATTTTTATTTGGAGAGGGAAGCCATTTTAGACACAAAACTAAACTCCCACTCTGGGTGTAATGTGAAATCAGTCACTGAGGTGAATGTGGACTGTGTGATTTACAAGTGTCACAGAGCTTCGTGGTACCCTTTGCTGTTGAAATCATGGGTGATTTCTTGCCCCCCCCGCCTTACCCTTTTAAGTCTTTAATTTAAAACAATCAGTGACATTATGTTTTAGGATTGTTTGAAGGTCAGTCGATAATAATCTCTTTACAGATGTTGTAATGGCACTTATTATGACTTGGCCTTCATTCAATAACCTATCAGAAACGAGATTCTGTTGTCTTATGTCCAGACATAATAACAAAGACGTCCTTTCTGTCTCTGTGTAAGCTTGCATTGTCTGTGGATGAAAAATGAAGTTGGAGGTGTGTTGTACTGTAGTGTTCACAGAGCAGAGGGAGAACCCAGGTGTTGGAGTGTTTTTACTGCATCTGTAGAGAGGAAGGGTGGGAGTGGGGGCAGATGACCTGGAGGGGGTTCAGAGGCAGGGACTGTGCTTGGGAGACCTTTGCAGCCAGCCTCAAGGGGATACAGTCATTGCTTATCTCTTCCTACACTTTTACTTCTTTTTTATCCTCTTCCACAGTACTGCTTTCATTTCCCTTTCCTTTTGGTTTAGGAGGACGAGTTACACCACCATTACTTCCTACCACCACTACCCATTGTATTATCTGCTGACACACATGTTCTAGTAATGAGTGCAAATGCTCATTTCTTCTCTTCTACAGCAAGCACTTGAACCTGACCGGATTATAAATCTTGTGCCTCTTTCCCACTAAATTAGAGGGTCAACTTGTACATTTGCCAGGGTTTGGTCTGTGCTGTGGTGTGATTTTCACCCTTGCCTCGTCCCTGAGTGAAATATGATGTAACAAAACAAATCAGATGGAGTTGAGTTGAGTGACAACATTGCAGTCATTAGAATTGTGTTCCTTTTACTTCAGTCCCTTGTGAGTGGACAACTCCAGTGCACTAATAAAATCAAGTAAGAAAATAAAATATTGAGAGCTATTCCAAGTTGTAAACTGGTTCATTGAGATCGCTCATGGCTAACAGGTATGCTAAAGGTCAAACAATAAATGCACTAAAAATTTAAAAAAAAATTTTTTTATATTTTTATATTTTTATATTTCCACTAATGCCAATCAAAGCTGAAGCTGATAAAAAACCCAAGTACATTGATCTTTTGACTTCGGAGTGAATGCCAATTAAACTGATTCCCATTGATCAAAAACCCCTTTAAACCTGGCTTTAACCCGTTTTTTATCAGTGGGAACTGGGTATTAGTGTTGAAGGACTCTGGGAATGTTGTGCCTTCATAATAATTTAATGAATGTTCACTTCAGAACACACACATACATGCATTTACAAAACAGCCACCAACGACTAATATTGTCATGCCGACATTAATGCTTCGACTCAAGACGTCTTTACTTGTACTTAGGTGGAAACCCCAGTTACAGTGTTTCTTTTTTTATAGTTACCACACAGTAGATTTTAATCCTCCTACAGTGTATGACAAGCTTGCCCTCACCTTGCCCAGCACTTATAGAAGCAGTCTTTCAAAAAGTCCCCTTAAACCCCATGTGAATGTGTGTCCGTTCAGAAGAGAGAGCAGTGTGCTGATGGAGAATGGGCCCATTCCTGATGTAAATGAAGAGATGCATATCAGTGTTAATCCATTGCTTTGTAGTCACAGCCATACCCAAAGTCTGTCTAATTTTCCTCACACTCCCTTTTGCAGCCAGAAGTGTATCGATCAGCAGTAATTGAAGTGTACTTGATAATCCGTAAGGCAACAGGGGAGAGGGAGACCCTCAACTCTCACATCGTTGCACAGAGAATGGGGATGTGGGCTTGTGTGTATTTGAGTGTGTGCGTGTGCGTGGGGGCTTTTTAATGTATGGGCGGGCAAGGATACCCAC
>JAFBJR010000112.1:4020421-4093834 GCA_016785285.1 Brachirus orientalis | reverse complement strand
GCTCACCCCCCCCCCCCCCCCCCCCCCCCCCGCGGCTTCTTCTCAGCTGATTAAACTCATTGAGAGCCAGACAAGTGGAACAAATAGATATAAAGGTTTGCCTGGCAGCTTACAGCCATTCAGATTTCTTCAATGAAACTGCAAGCACCACATCTACACGGCCTGCTTTATGCTAACATTAAGCAACTGGAGTGCCTGTTTTTGAAATGAACCGAGCATTATGCACCACACTTGCTCAGATATCTCAGGTGGAAATTTTATGGAAGCATTCTCACTACTGGGCCAATTAAATGTGCAGAATACAATCACAAATAATTTCTTTTTAAAACACATAGCTGGCTTAAATCACAGTGTTTTTTTTTTTGTGTGTGTGTGTGTTGGTGGCGACTGTTTCAGTTTGGATGAAAGCTTAATTAAGATGTGTTTACATGCATTATCAGTCGATCAGCAGAAAATATTAAATACATACTAAATTATAATGTAATTTTAATATAAATCATAATGTAATTTTAACAACTGAGACGTCCATCACGTGTTACATTGTCATGTGACAGTTTGGCCTGTGTTTCAGAACCATGTGTGCGTGTGATTATATTAAGGTAATATAATTGCTACTGATATAATCAATAATTCATCATTAATAATAAATGAAATGCCTCACCCTGGTAACCAAAAGCAGACACATTGTGATTTTCTTTCTGCTGCTTACATAGGTTTGTGCAATTTGCTAATTGTTTGGTGAACATGTTGCCTATGCTTTATTTTTAACGTACACAATAAAAGTGCAATAAATGTAATGTATTTGTCATTTAATTACCCACTTTTCAAAGACATAGTCCAAATTAGCCTTTTTTTGAGAAATGCAATAAAGGTGGAATAAGACCATTTATTAGCTATACTTGACCCTGGCATTTTCCAATCTAAAGGCTGATTGCAGTTCTTATGGTCTCTGTGTGGATGTGAAAACAGTATAGGCGACTAGTTGCATAATAAATGACATGAAGATTAAATGGCTCAATGTGGATTTTATATGATGTTATTAAGATATTAAAACGGATTCTGTTACTTCGTTGATAATTATGAATATGCTATCTACATGCTGTAGATATGGATGGCTTTGCCATGTTAACAATGTAATGTCTACCTGCATGTCTACCTTTTGTTTTTGAAATACCAGGACTCGGCAAGTTGTTTGATTGCCAGCTTGGCTAAGCTGTGCATGTAAATTTATTAAGTGTCTGTGTGTAATATTGATACCTTCCTCCATTTTACTGCAAATCTACCTATAGATATAAATGAAATCACCTTACCTTTACTTTGAAAATCATCTTGCATTTTTGATAAAATAAAACATGCTGCAAGAAATCCTACCCAAATACGTCCATGTCAAGCAGCTAAATATATAATATAGTTTAAATATATAGATACAAGCATTAAGTCTGATTGTACATATTTGATGTTTGTTCCTATAATGCTTCTTATGAGTAAGTTGAACATGAATACATTTTTGAAGCACCACAACCTTATCGACCTTTACATTCAAAACTCTGTGCCACGAAATTTCCCAAAAACATGTATACAGTACACACACATACACAGAGGGAGGGAGAGAGAGAGAGTGTGTGTGTGTGTGAGAGAGAGAGAGAAATCTTTCACACTGCAGAGAAAATAAGAAATAACCATAACTCCTTCCACTGCCAGCCTGCCCTGCATGACCCCTGTTTTAAGTGGGTAGCAGGTAATTGCTGAGGCGGTGTTACCCATCAGCCTACAAGTCCATGTGTGCCTTATGTGTCATCTCTATTTATTATATTCTGCACGCTCCCTGGGCCTTGGTAATCAATTTCACAAGGATACAGGGCTGATATCAGCTGCCGTGCACATTATGAGGCGGGCCCTCCTCTTATCAAGTGCAGAATTGCCGGCTAGAGGTCATGAACAGATAAACAGGGATGTAACACAACTCCCCCGCTCACCTGCCCCCCACCGAACACAAAGGTGGGAAGGTGATGTTGTAAGGGGGGTACAAAGAACAAAACACCCAGCATGGAAAAGGTTGTGACCCTTGTAAGGTGCCTCTTGTTACGCCCGACCTTCAGAATTTCATCATCAGTGCTTCTCTCTGCTTAATAATTCGGAAGCTCCCACCTTGTCTCTCTTGAGTCAGCGTATGTGGGTGTGCACTTGTTTGTGTGTGGTGAGGGGTTATGAGGCCTGCAGACACCCTCTCACTGATTATCTCCAAGCACTCTTTGCAGACCTTTATAGACCAACCACAACTCCATCAATCATTTGCCCTGCCTTCTTACTCCTCAGGCTGCCCAGTGTCCCACCTCACCAATGCTGTGCTAATATTATCTAAAAATGTGTCTGTTGAGGTATACACCAACCCCCCATCCCCCACCCACCAAAAAAAAAAAAAACATAGAATATATATTTTTTTTCAAACCTTCAATTATATATATTCATAATACAGTATATAGAAAAGAGAATTAGATTTTGTCAAATTGACTGCGGTATTTTAGTTGCCTCTCTACAGCTGACTGATTGTGCTGCTGAGGTGAAGCATTAGGCAGCCACAGTTGGAGAAAGAATGTAGATTTGAATATGTTTTCAGCTCTTAAGTAGAAAATATATATATATATAGAGAGAGAGAGAGCATTTGTGGTCAGTGGACAAGTCGTGCAGCAGTTGAAATGTCATGCAGTTGCATCAGCCTTTGTAAACATTAATTATGAGTCCATCTTTGTTTACTCATCTCTACAGCCCACACTGGCAGCTGTGCATATTTGCCAAAAGGATTGAATCTCCCTGTCACTATATTTTCGTGATATGCCTATACTGTCGACCACATGTATTTGAGGAAATATGGTGTTATTAATCGCTAAAGAGGTCAGTTTGTTGGTTGGCATTTAAAAGCAGAAATGACAAATAAATAAAAGAGATATATTTGGTGCAAAGGTATTTTATTATGTGCTCTTGAATTTCCCTTATATAAAGTTTAATTGTGGTCACCTGCCTTTTGATGTAGACATGTGTCTGGCTCCCTCACCCTGCCCCCATCACACGTCTGACCTTGCAGCCTTTCTAGGCCAAAGACTTGATGAGTGTATTTTTTTAAGCCCATCCCCCAACTTCCCTCGGCATGTGTGCTGTACATCCGCTCTGTCATTAAACCTTCCACCCGTGGCTTTAGGACCCAACCATATGGTGCAGCCAGTGGAGTGTTGCAAGGAAGGCTTGTTTTTGGTCATAATCTGCTGAATCTTTCTCAGAAATGAGGTTTTCTATGGTAACATCAACGATCTGTGTTGGTGTGTCTCTGTGTGTGTATGCACCTGTGCCTATTTTATATCCTGCGCTGCATGCATTAATTTACGTGACTCTCAACACGGCATGATATAAATCCTGAAAGGACAAGCAGGTGACACAATGTAAGAATAAAGTGGTGTTATATATTCCCATGGACATTTAGCAATCAATCCACTTGAGCCTAGTACTTAGTGAAACTAAAGAAAACATCTGGCAACACTCCTTTTTTATTTTCCTTTGCTGTTTCGGCATACTTCTAGAATTAGCAGACCTTCAAACCACAGAAGTATATGTGCTAATGTTAAAGACCTTAAAAAATGCACAAAATGGTTTAAGAGTTCTGGTACCTTGTGCAAGATGAAAGGTTGCCCTTGGTGTCGTTAGAGGCATGGTCCATAGCAACACGAACAATAGTTGCCAGTTTCACAGTTAAGACATGACCAGTTGTCTGGCGACATGCTTAGTATGCAGCAAGCAGAGCGTATCGCACACACAGAGATGGAAGAGATTTTCCGTGGCTCACACAATCCAAAAGAAGCTATCAATTCCCTGACATAAGAGTGAATGGATATGGCTGATGTTCAGCTGATGTTATCAGTATCCACACACTAAATCCATGAGGGGAACAAGACAGTGAGGTTCATGCTTGTATGGCCTGAAGAGAAAACAATGTAAATGAAAAAGCACGTACATTGTCGACTTATCATGGGACATGGACATATTTATATGTGTATGTGTGTGAGATACGGGGGGTAAGGAAGTCACATGGTTTGTTATATAATGCCTCTGAACCAGTTTTTTACTTTGGATAGGTCACACTGTGGCATCTCCAGAGTGACAGATGTGCCCATTGAAAAAAAAAAAAAACCTGTTTAAATGTGGTAACTATCACAATATATTATAGGCCATGGCTGAATTATCCAGCTGATGTCATGTTGGGTATTATCAGAGCAGTGTTTCTTCAATAATATTGCTCTGTTTATAGTGACCTAGTGACCCAAAAAAGGCAGAAAACCAAATGTGGTCACAAAACACAAGCTTGTTTCCAGTCTAATATTCCAGAGGCACCTTAAGGACAGATCTGTTCCCTTTTTATCTGAAATGTGTACAATTCATCCCTTAACTGAAACATTAAGCTATGAAAAATACCCCATCTACATTTTCCAAAACATTACTAATGATTTCATGAGCAGAAAGTTTCAAAGTTCATAGAGTGCATCCACACACACATGCACACACGCACACATACTAGTATTTAGACTAATAGGCCTAAAGGCCTCTTGACTTTCTCATTTAGCTCTTTTGTGTATGTCAGAGAAAGGGGCACAGGGGGAACAGGGGGCCTGAAGCAGTAATTTCACCAAAGTGAAGTGTATTGCAGATGGGAATTATTAATTTGTATCTGCTTTTCCTCACTTCTGCCACTTACTGAAGAGGGGAGAAGTGTCACTCTATTCAATTTTTCTGGTTCTGAAGTCTCTGGTCTCAAACACAGCCTGGTGCGGGGTTGTGAGTGTTAAATGTCAAGCCTTGTAGTGAGCTGTCAAAGAAAAGAATAGGCCCAGGGTGATTGATGACTGGAGAGCCTGAAACCAAAACCTCCCAATTGCAAATGCTACCTTGCGTCGGTCTATATACCCCCCGCTTTCTCGCGTCTGATAGTTGCTCGCCATAGTTCCAGGGTCCAGCTCCCTCATGCACAATCACAAACAGTCACAGGCATTTATGCTTCAGCATACTAGCATAATGAGAAGTATCTTCTTTGCACACACACACACATACTCACTGAGGAACCTTTTATTTTAAAAAATGTATGTGGATAGAAGCCTTGTAAGGTCTGCAAGCATGTAATCCTACAAAAGAAAAAGTGAACCAATGCTTTCATTCTGGCAGGTTGTACCTTTATTTGACTGGCTTTGACACATTTAGCAACAAAGAATTGTTAGAATCCAGAGGTTCTGAAAATATTTTAGACAACAAGTAAATAACTTGGGACATGTGCGCTACAATGACAAGATTATTAATGGTCCGGGCTACGCCATACCTACCCCCATGCATATTCAGTGGAACCATACAGATGGGCTTCTGGCAGTGAAAAGTTTCTTTTTTTTCTTTGCTGTCTGCTCTAGGTCAGCTGTATCAGTAAGCTACTGAACCCGTCTGCAGTTCAGTATCTTAATAGTAATTATTTAGCCTAAAACTTAATATAAATAGTATAATTGACATGCTGCAGTGATAACATATATGTTATAATCATATGATTGTGATATAGTATATTTTGATATAGCATATTAAATAATATAATAATTAATATGTGCCATATACATTAAAAATTACACTGATATGGCTATTCTTTTATCCAATATTAAAGCACTCAATAATACATAGACGTGATTAAATAAGAGGACAAATTGTGTGCTTTTTTCCTGAGGGTGCTCATGTGTTCAATGTAAAGTAATTATTGTACATGGACAGCCCATGCAGTCTAATACAGTGTAAATATTTATGACTGTATGCGTGTGGCAGCTTTAACAAGGAGAAAGCTCTGATGAAGATCTCCCGCTGAATGCAGAAATGATCAAAGACTGTCATAGCACCACAATAGTTCCATTTGTCTGCCTTGGCAAGGACAGGCATCCTGGTTAGTCGGAGACTCTCTCTATCATCTTCATCAGATTTGTCTGGGGTTTAAGAGAAAGTCACAGAACATGTGCACAATCCCGTTTATCCCCTGCACCTGTAGAACCCACTGCCCTGGTTTAGCACACCGACAAATTATCTTTTACCAATCATCAACATGTCGATTATAGTTCATCACAGTCTTATTTATTATATAAAGAGAGAGAGCGAGAAGAAAGAAGCAGTTTCTGTTGTTGTTTATGATACTCCCACACATGACACTCCAAATCCTCCTATTAAGGCAGGCAGCATTTCATTCACCTGAACTGAAATATGAAGTGGCTGTGAAATCACAGCATTAAGAGCAGCTCAACACCTGTCAATCTGACCTGCCGCGGCAGGCCACGCTGCTCTTGCCCACATTAATAACACAGATAAACATAAAGTTAAATACCAGGCCATGCTCTGTTAAATTTTATGTGGTTAAGAATGATTGGGTTTTTGCTTCACTACGCCGCAGGGGATCAAAGTACCCGGGAAAGATATCAGAGTCTTAGTCTCCCAGTAGAAATCCTGGCCTGTTCCTTTACTTTTCATGCATATATAATTGTCGGTGCTCTCTTCCAGCGATACCTGCAATCTCTGTGGACATGTCACACACAATATTGTGTGATATGTACTTAACTGGCTTGGCAAGACGCTGCAGTGGGACTACAGCCTTTAAGTATAGAGCACATAAGAGCTCGGAGTAGACATCTTACAGCTTTGTAATATATACTTATTAGCTCCCCTTTTACTAAATGATTTGTCCTGCAAAAACATATACTTGCAAGAAACTGATTTTTTTTTTGCTTGTACTACTAAAATTAAATGAAATATATTTGAACTTCATTTATTTATGTTTTGAATGACATCGCTACTGAAGAATCATATTTCACTCACTGACATTTAAAAGGGTGGAACTGAAGGTCATTAAGAGGCAGGGGATGCGGGCAGATGTCTGCGATTGTTTGTTTACCATACCGCTCATCAGTCTCAGACTTCCTGACATTCTTGTACCTTATCTTCACTATTCTAAAGTCTGCAAACTGCAAAACAGTGAGCAAAGGGGGGGGGGGGATGTATGTGTGTGTGTGTGGTACTGCATTGCATTCACACCGGGACTGAGTCCAAAAGAGCCAGGCTTGTGCTTTTGAGGCGTCAGGGTCAGGAGAGATTAACCCATGTGATCCAGCAGCACTTGGAGAAATTTGCTTGAGTTGTGGAGCAGAGGTGCTGCAGAGGGCAGTGCAGGCCGGAACAGCTTCAGCCCCCGCTCGCTTATCTCTGGGCCCCACTGTTGACAAAAAACTCCCGTGGTCAAAGAGTGCTGAGACTGGTGTAAAAAGCATGTTTACAATTGGCAGAGGTCAAGGACTTGAGGACAGATAACCATTAACAGAATAACACTGCAGTCATTCACAAACGACATGGATGCTTGTTTGGAATGACGATTATCTCACTGTCTTTATGAAAAAAATGCCTATATTACATAAAAAAAACAGACCACTTTTTATTTTTAGTTCATCATCTCTCCCTCTCTCTCTCTCTCTCTTGCTCCTTCTCTCTCACACACACACACACACACACACACACACACACATACTGTATATACATTTACAGCAATGTACTGTATATAAATCATGACTGGACTGGAACTTGACAGTGACAGAGTTTGATTTTATTGACACCTCTGTACAGTACGTGTAATTTGCCAGTGTGTAATTATTAACTTGTCGACTCATTCTTTATCATTTCACTTTATTTAAATATAGACTCAAAGCAGAAGTGAGCCAGCTGGCAAAGGGGTGTTAATCTCCAGACCTTGAAGTATTCTTTCTTCCAAACACATGAAGATCAATTACACATGCCTGAGTAAATAGGTGACAAAAACACAGTAGAGTACTTTGGCCTACAGCTCGACGCGGCAGCTGCGGGGTTGTCAATCACAACAGTGAATAGTGTCACACTTCCTTGAGGTCTTTAGCTTCTTGTTCAGGCCTGTGATCAGACAGAATAACATTATTGACAAGTGGTCTCCCACTTTGCATCTGTGCGAAAACAAGTTAACAACATAACTGGAGACAATTGAGGGAAGTTTCATTTCTATTTTCTCTTTTTCCCCCCCTGCAGCACCAGCGGTAGAGTTAACTGATGCCAGCAGCAAGCACTTCAAGTTATTTCACCCTGTGTTTCCAGTGGCTGACATTGAGTTCTGGCATCTCCCCTAAAGGTTTACTGACCTCCAATTCTTGCCTGAACCTGTCTAAACATACTATCTTCACTTTGTTCCAGGGGTTAGCAATGTGAAGCAGCTGTTTCCCTGTATATGAGTTCAGACTGAGCATCACCCGACGAGACCTCCACCCCTCCTCACCCCTTCTCTCATTCTCCTACTCGTGCAGACACAGACTCACCCAAACATTGCTTCTCTCTACTGTTCTCTTTAACTTGGATGTTTTGTCTGTCAAACTAATACAGTTCTACCCTCTGACAGTGAGCACTGCTTGAGGTCAAACACTATTATGATTTGATCAATAAAGTACGATAGCACCACTAGCTATACTTCTGTTTTTAGCATCGATCTTCAACTTCTTTAACGAAAACAACCAAAAAATGTTTAAATTGTACCATTTTAAATTCTCAAAATTATGAATCAAGTAAATTAACCGTTGTAAAGTCTGTGTGGTCCTCATTATTATGTTACAATAAAGCATGAATTCATATTGCATATATGCATCTATCAGCACCTCCCTGGCAGCACAGTTGTCTGGCTCTTGCTGTCTAATCTATTAAAGTGCACCCTTGCCTTTTTCTATGACATTGAGAATCTGAAACTGGCTTTGAGCTGACATCATGTTTGAGAATCAGACTTCCACTGACACAAGCACACACTCCAATCTTCTTGTCTTATTGAGGGCATGACTTTAAGGTTACCAAGATGTGGTTTTTTTCAGTTACATAATCCCTTTCTTTAAAAATTAGTCCCTTTGTAAAGAAGTTAGTCAACAGTGAGACACGGCTGGTAATAATCTATTTGGAAATAAGGTGATGTATTTTGATAAATACTTTTGATTCGGATCTGAAAAAAAATCATCATGCATTGTAATAAGGCTAGTTCATGTTAAAAATAAAAAGGATGAAGACAAAATGAATATACACAATATCCACACTGTTCAGCAAAATGCTGCAGATCCTTAAATTAATAATATACATTTCCTCTTAATATTCAGTATCTCCTGTTAATCAGGAAGCTAAAAACTTGAATGATTAGTGATATTTAAATATTTAATATGATAAACTATTTTAATAGTTGGCACAATAGGAAAGAAGTAACTGCTTAAAACAACTTAGAGTAAAGATGCAGATTAATATTCTGCAAAGAAAGGAAAGTGAAATTCCTGTTATTTTTCTTGACATTTCTTTACATCTAACTTGTGTGTTGACCTCTGCAGTATAAAAAAAAAAAAAACAGGAACAACCGCCAATGACGTGATTAGCCTAAGCAATTGTGTAACAAGGAGCGAAAAGAAAGCTGCACTAGCTGGTACTTTAGAGTGTCAAAGTCTTTGTAGCAATGACTAGTTTATGATGCTGATGTCAAGCATCACACTCAATGAGGCCTTTGTCGCATCTGAGACCAGGGCAGTGGGAAAACTGCCCACTTTCAGTCGGCAGCCCCATCCATCTTTCCATGAGGCCTTGCCATCAACTTTGCACTAAAACTCTTGTGTATTAAAGATCTCTTGGGTTAATGCGCTGGAAAATTGGCTTGCATTTTTATTGGTGGAGGCCAGCTAAATGAAAGAAAACAACTGATGGTGGGTATAAAAGGGTACGAAAAAAAAAATATCTGGAGGAGTGATTGTGGAGAGGCAGTCTCTCAAGATATGTTTCCTGTGACTGCTATAAAAGAAACCCTGTGCCTGACATGTCAGAGATGATATTGTGCTCGGGCTGATTGTAGGGGCATCCATTCATCATCATCATCATACCTAGTGGTTGTTACAGTTGAAGTATTGACCCGGTCATGATGTCTATAATAGGACATTAGTGAGAAATCTAAGGTGACGACAGAAATGGCACAAGAATGATTCAGTTTTCATCCTGCTTCACCTCTACATTCAAAGATTATAGCTCATGCTGAATTAGTCTAAATAACTGTTTACAAAACAAAACTACAGTGTCAGATAAAGCCTCTTTCACACTAAAATTAGTGGTTATAAGCGAGTTTCTGAACCCTAGTGAACCAGCTAAAATAAGGCAATTTTAGCCGGTCTCACTGTGTTTTTACTCCTGTGGCACCTGTGACTGTATTGTGATGTCACGGATGTCAGAAAGAAGAAGAAAACAACAACATGGAACACCCAGACAAGAAGAAGCTACCTTACATCGCTCTGTTGCCAGTGTCGGACCTTGATCTGAATAATGAATCAAAAAATATTGAGCTGTTAAATATCGGGTTTGCTACAATTATTTGTAGCTATAAACACGCTAACTAACAATTTATGTGTCACATTGTTGCAGCAGAAACAAAGCTGGATTGCAGCCAAAAATTAAGATGACAAAGAAGAAATCATTGTGTTAGCCTCGGTCTAGCTCCACTGGTTGTGAAAAGAACACAATTTGAATAGAACATGTGCCCCTACTTCTCCTTTTCTTTGGCTTCTCCCTTTAGGAGTCCCTACAGCGGATCATCTGCCCCAACTCTTACGCCCTTTTCTGTTACACCAACTGCCCTTATGTCCTCAAAAAAATGCATACCTTTTCTCTGCGGTCTTCCTCTTTTGATTCTAGCTGACAGCTCCATCTTCAACATCCTTCGTCCAGTATAATCACTCTGCATGTGACCAGACCATCTCAACCTCTCTTACTTTATTTCGGAACTGTTCAACCTGAGCTATCCCTCAGATATTCTCATTTCTAATCCTGTCCATCCTGGTCACTTGAATGAAAACCTCAGCATCCAGGAACTGAGTTTCTACTTCTCACTGATTTAGCGGACCTCGCAGACCTCTGCACTCATATGACCTGGGCCATGTGAGGGGAAAAGAGTGGGATTCACAGCTGGTATCTTCTAATAAGTGTCTGGTTGCAGGTAATATCTGTCAAGTTCTTGTTGCAAAAACTGATATGTCGCTGGTCAAATTACAAATTTCAAGGATTTACAGCACATTCCTACTGGTCAAAAACTTGCTTGATTCCAGATTGAATCAGATTAGGGGCTTAGAGTAATGGTGTATAAGTCACCTATTAGCTCCTCTAGAAAGATTAGCCTTGATGAAAGGGCTCAAGTCAAACCTCAGCATGGACCAGATCAGTGCAATCAGTGAGTGTAGAGTGACTGACCAACTGGACACATTTATGGGTGTGGGAGGCTAATTAGGAACCACTTCCCAGGCTTGGAGAGACAAGGTCTCAGAACAGCAGCTGATCAGTACTGGACTCCCGTCCTTGGGTCAAATAGGTGGCAGCTCGTCAAAGACAGTGACACAGCTATAGGTCTAGAGAGGCCAATTTACTTAATGGCCAGCCCTGAGGCTAGGGACTCCCAGTATTTCTTTGCTTGGACACTTGTAGATGACAGTGCAGTAGGAAAAATGATCTAATTTATCACAGCCAGACTCGCAGGAGAGGACAAGACCACAGCCATTATACAACAGAATATTTTGTCTTTAAAAGTGAATTTAATGAATTGGAGCAATGAAAAAAAAAATGTTTATGTTGATTTAATGCTGCATAAAGTGGAAGGATATAAGGCAAGGGGTTTTTTTTCATGGCGAGAGGATTTTTATCTTGTCACAAGCAGCTCTAGAGCTCTAGAGCTTTATGTCAAACATGGTCATTGACATCAGCAATCTTAACTGTAGGGTTTATTTTATGCCCTGAGGGTCAAACTGCTTTGGTCTCAGACGTCTCTTAACACAGTGATGTTACAGTAACAGTGGAGAATCACGGCCAAACATCGCCTTTGACCCCACATGTCAGCTGATCCACCATCACTTCTTTTGAAATAGACTCTCAACTTCTATAAAATAAAGTCGATTTTCCCACCATGTCCCTCCATTCATTTTGTCTGGCTCCAGCCATTTTCCACTACAGAGCCTGCAGTCAACTAATAGTGATTGCACAGTTGCCGAAAATCTGTCCCAATGGGTTCACAGAGGTCAAAGGGCTCACACCAGGGTCACAGCCTGTCTTTTTGTCTCTTCCCACCAAAGGCTCTGTGATGAATAGAGAGCCCCAGGAAACAAAAGCTTTCAGCAAAGACAAGCAACTTTGCTCAATACATCAGCACCTCCACTCACTGCCGCCCTCCCTGGTAAAAACACACTTTCTAACAGAGATAATATGAGGCTGGGGGGGACCAAAATCCACAAACAAACATTTAAATCAAGCAAAGGTGAGAAGTGAAAACGCAAGAAATCTAACATTTTATATTCAGAACATGTGTGCGCTGGGAAGAGACAAATGACAGCAATACAACAGCATGTCTGCGCACTAAATGACAGTTTGCTGTCATCACTGAAAAATTTGCTACTTGCAGTTGTGCACACATTTGTGTGAATTTCCCCTTTCCTGACACAGTTGGCCACAGCTCTGCTGGGAGCCTGGAACATCTTTGCTTCCTCACCTCGTTTGGCCTATTGTTACATTTGACCCTTGTAAAAATGTATCAGCAAACCAATAACCAGGCCAGCCTCTAATCTGCTGCCTTTGTTCCCTTCGCTTTCTTATAATGTGTTGCAGATTCCAGTGGTTGAATATGGCAGGGAGACTTTAAGCAAATGGCATCTGGTTAAAGGTCAGATTCAGGGGGCCCAGTGGGTGGAAGGTTGAATAACTCCAAGGAAGGTAGAGACCAAGTCTTTGGTCAGATGTTTTAGATTTACTTATCCCATGTTATTCTTTAAAGTATTTTTTTGTGCATTTTGTATCAACTGAGAAACTTCTAACGGCTCAGTAATTGTTTTGCAAACAGTTAAAGTTGCTGCAACTGGATTATCAGTCATATGTGTTCATTTTTGTATTGATACATGGATTGTTTTGCACTGATTTATTGCTTTTCATCGGAGGACATTTAAAGGGAAGGTCTGCTCCCTACTGCTGTAGAGATCATGATATCGAGTTCAAATTCCAGGTGTGTAAAATGGAACATTCCGTTTTCTCCTAAATTAGGCACTGAGAGTTTGGAAGTGAGTTGTATGGAAATTAGTGGAATAACTGGTAGATTCTAACCAGATGATTGTTTCAGTTGGACACCAGAGATTTGTCATTAGATCTGTAATTTACAAGCCTCCCCCTGCATTCCAGCTCATGGACCAACTGCCCTCGGTCTTAAAGACCAATGTTAGCCTTTGCCCCCTGCAAACATTTCTGCTGAAGAAGCTGTGCACTTCGAAAATTATATCATGGTGCAGTTAAAGTCAGCATTGTGGGAATTTATTTTTGAACACTCATCCTTTATCCACATGAGGGCTGTAGGGGGCACTGGTGCCAATCCCAGCTGACACAGGGCAAAAGGGAGGGTACACCCTGGACTGGTCACTCTGTGTCCATCACAGGGCCACATAGAGGAAAGTAACCATCCACCCTCACACCCTTGGTCGATTAAGAATTTCCAATTTTCATAATTCTCAAATCTGTTTGTTGGGGGGTCGCACATGGGGAGAATATGCAAACTCTGTGCAGAAAGGCCTTTGTTCCAACTGGATTGCAAAAGCAAGAGTGCTAACTACTACACCAACCATGTTGCCTTATGCAAATATAAAATGCATATAAACATTGTTTTTTTTAATTTCAGAGATGGTGCACAGTGGTCAGTATGAAAGTATCAATATGCAGAAGTGAGCCATGCCAAAAACAGCACGTGTGCACAAGTGTGCCAAAGCATATTATGTTAATAATCAATAAAATAAATAGTGTATAGACCACTAACCATTTAATTTCCACTTATCTACATACAGTAGGTTAAGGAAGAGTAAAGTCCTGTCTGTCTTTTATTGTGTCATTACCATTTTTACAAGGTAACATAAGCAGAGAGAAAACAAATCTTGACACTGACGTACATAAAAAAGGTAAAATGTGTGCAGTGAAAACAAGTAATTCAATTTAAAGTGACCAAAAGATTTTTGGATTTGTCTATGTACTCTCATTCTAAAAAAAAAAAAAACAAACAAAAAAAAAACAATGACATACATTACCTCTCAATGAGATAAAATAAATGAATAAATCAACATTTTTCTTTTTATGTGACTGTGGCATTGCACATTAATATTACTGCCCCTTTACTAAATTTGAACTTCATTTCAAATTGGACTATCTGAATAAACCAGATAAACATTCACAGCATAGTAGCATATATCTTGATTGAGTTTGGTTGTGGTGTCTAACCTGTTGGCATCTAAAATTATGCATAACTACTCCCCGAATAACTCAAATAACTTAACAAATATTATAATCCTTAGATAGTAGGAGCTATTGCTGATTATCAATCTCAGCTGGTCAAATTCTCACAGTTTCATTGAACCACTGACAGCAACACTAAACCCCTTCCTGTTACTGATGTATGTGTTATATACACTATGTTATATTTATATACTCCTCTGCTAAAGTACTGTAAACCTCACTGTCAGCTTTTTCAAGGGCACAACTTGAGCACCACCCTGGGTTGCTCTAATGGCTGATGACATATAAACCTTCAACTGCTGTTCCGGATGTTTTTCTCCTTAAAAGTTCACTTTGATAAATGGACCTGTGTGTGTGCTGCACTAAAACTGTGTTAAAGGAGAGCTACTACACATTGCAGAGACACAAGAGATATGAGCAAGCGGAATGTTTTTTTTTTGTTTTCCGCTGTAAAGATTAGAGATTTGCTTCCAAAATACAATAATTACCTTTTGTCACAACTTGACACACTCTAGCATAGAGTAGTGGGAGTCACATTTGGCACAGCATACTGTATTACAAATGTTTACACTGCAGGCTTGGCTTAAGACGGGATTTATTTGATCAGATTGTTTAGCAAGAATTGGACTATAAGGCTGTCAAAATTCATCACAAGCATTTTTCTAAGCGTGATGTTGTTTGTAAACAGTGGGATGGATCCAGGCAGGCCGTGTGTCACTGCTAATGATGCTGTAGGAAGGGAGAGAACACTATGCGAGGCCCCATGCTGCTGCTTAACTTAGCTGCCAGGTCATGAGTGATTAAGAGGTTTGTGTTACCTGAAGCCCTGCTGAGGAACTTTCCCCTGGAGGGGAGTTGTCCCATCCACCCAATCTGAAAAAAAGCTAGGAATGGATGCAACACAATTTACCAGGGGTTTTATCAGTGTTTTTCCCAGGGGAATCCTCTCACACTTCATATTCAATTAAACAACCAGACAGGAACCTAGTGTATACCCGCCCCTGTAGATTAAGTGTATGTTGGACTAGATTTTACACTACATATACTGTACATGATCAGTTTGTTTGTTTGGGTGTTTATTTATTTAAACATAGGGAAATTGCTCATTAATGAGCATCACTATGTGAATATGCCAGGATTATAGCCACTGGCTACATTTTTCTTAAGGGGTTTGATAGTATTAAAAAAAAAATCATTAGTACATATTGAAAAAAACAAAACAAAAAGCAATAAAATATACAAATAAATAACAATAGCAACATGAGTAAAACTGCATAAAGCCAGCATAAGTATACAGAATAATATTAAATGTTTAGGGTTAGGGTTAATACATTTATTTTTAAAAAGAATCACACAAAGATGGTGTAGGTACAGTAATTCTATCTCGATAGAACATGTCAATGGGTTGCAAATGAACATCCCCCAAAATGCCTGTCCTCCTTTTTTATTGACCAAGGATAATAAATAGTCTTCAAATTGTCCCTGAAATTGTGTCCAGCAGTGATTACAACTGGCATCCTGCTGTGTTTGTGTGCAGTGGAGTAGGGGTGGAGATGAGTAGGGAGGGTGGAGAGATCGAGCCGAGACAGTTGTGGGTTAGGAGGTGGCATGCAGGACAAAGAAAAAAAAAACTATCAGAGAGGGAGAGAAATATAAGCATGACCATGCTCCTGTTTGTAAAATGATAAATGACGGGACAGTGCAGTGCTGCGGGCGTGCTGCTGTTTGAAAGTCGCCTTCAAAGGAACTAGCCAAGATCCAAGTGCATGGCTACTGTCATCTCTCTGCTGAAATCCAGGAACACAGAGTCACATTTCTGATTCTGTAAGAGGACCAGTTTACATTTAGCGTCATAAATACAGTTTGGATGAGCAGCATATGCATGTGCACTTAAGAACCACACCAATTATAACAGACAGAAAAGATGCTCAAAATGTACAAATAATTAAAATAATTATGCTTAAAATTGTGCGTGAAATGTCCGAAATACATATTAAGCAGGTAGAATCTTAAAATTAAGATTAGAAATTAAAGGGAATTCAGTATATATTATTAATTGTATGCACTACATTTGTTCCATTGGAATAATAATAATACAGGAAAAAGAACAAGGAATAAGATTAAGAAAACAAAATATTAGATAAAACATATACATTCACATGGAATATATACATGACAAAAATATGTATGTAGTTAGGGTGGTATGACAATAAATGTAACTGAATAATACATAGAATCTGTGAATGTAGCATGTACAGAAAAACTGAAACATTTTGAAAAATTTGTTGTTTTATTTTATTTTATTTTTTTAAAAATATGCTGTCAAACCAATCAACCAAACCAAAGTGGGTTTCCATATAAGAGGTTTTGTCAATTTTATTTTATGTCAAAAAACTTGGGGATGGCTCTCAGAAAATCAGGTTACAAGTACAAATGAATCGAAAAGCTCACAGATCCCAAACAAAATGTTTACATGAACTGTATGAAATTCATTCATTTTTTTTTTCTTATTATTACTATTATTAGGTTTGAGGTTGAATAATGAATTGGTTCAGTGTAACAAAGTCTGGGAGAAATACAATTTAATGATGACTCTATCTCCTCGGCCAGGCCGCCATCGCTTTAGCCAAAATTGGTTTTCTGGTTCAAATAGAGAGCGAAGACAAGTGATATTGTCAGCATGTTGAGTTGTTGCAGTGCACTGAGTGGGAGAGGCAGAAGCAGGACAACCCAAACAGGACAGGGCTGTGAGTTCCACCAGCTGCACCCTGTCTTTGAGGAAGGGATGGAGAGCTTCTCGATGAGGTTGGCAAATGCCGGCTCATAAACTTTCCCCTGTCTCTCCCTTTGATTTTCCTTGGACATCTGCCTGGCCCTCCCATTAGGAATGTGCAGCAGCTGTTTGCTGCAAGTGTCTTCACTGTGTGAACTCAGGCTTGTGCACGGGTCCTGGCTTAATGAATTGAGCCAATTCAAATTGGGTCGCCTGGGCCACTGGGCCCTGGTGCATAACTCTGCTCCAGGGATGACCACCAAGCTCCAAGCAGGAGCCTGAGAAATGTACATTATAGAGGTTAACCATTTGACCCCATACTGTAATTGGCTTAGATTGTCTAGCAACCGGATTTGTAGGACAAACCCTGCACTGAGCTGCCTCGCAAAAGTTCATCTGATTGTGTGGTGTTTGTGACAGAATGTGTAAAATTAAAGCTGCAGCATGTCATTTCATAAACAGAAGTGGTGTTACATTATCTGTATACTGTGTCCTTCTGATAGTTTTGTCTTTCAAACAAAACTATCAGACCTGACTTTGTGTGTAGACAGCAACAGAGAAGGGGTGGGTGGGGGCAAGAATCGATTATCCCATTCAACACCATTGTTTTTTAAGCAATAAAAATGTATTTCTGAAACTTTTGGTGGACACTTCTTTGTGTTTTCAGTCAAATTCCAACCTGTTGTCTCTATCCGTCTTGACATTAAAAAAACAAAAAAAAAAACTTCCTGTGTGCAGAGTCTTAACGTTGCCAGGCAACTTGAGAACTACACACTGCTAGACTGACAAACACAGGGTCATGTGGAGCTGAAAGGTTTAATTAGCATTGTAGGAACTTATGTGACTGTGGTTTGAATGCAACAGACATTTGCTTAATTATTCAGAAGTTGTGCACTACAACTTTAAGTGGATAAAGAGCAGAGACACAGAAAGAATCCAACAAGGTTTGTGACACATATATAGATCATTTAACGTTATTTTTTATTCCAGCTTGTGAACTGCATGGAGTGCATGGACAGGTTGTGCAGCTCTGCCAATAACAGTATTTAAAATTATATTACGTGTTACTATAAATTTATCTCGAAAGGTGGTTTTGACAACTAATTCATTTTAACATGCAGTTTATGCTCAAAATGGACATTATTTTGCATTCAAACAGGAACTTACTTTATTTTTTCTTCAGCCAAATAAAAGAGGCCCAGACTTCACTCACAGTGTTCATCCAAACTTGAGACTGAGCCAGACAAAGGGGAGAGAGGGATCACTGATAATATGGACGGTTTTCATTGAAAAAGAGCAGGCAAACAGTACTGAGCTGTTTGACAGTGAGAATAATCTGATGCTGCTTGTTTGTTTGAACAAAGAGATTAAGGAGCGAAAGAAGAACATAGAATTTAGTAAAGAAGCACCACAGAGAGCTTCTCTTTTTTCAGTCCAGTAGGGACTGGCTCTAAATGCAGTTGCAGAACTTGTTTTTATTTATTTATTTATTTATTTTGTTTGTTTTCTTTAAAATCAGAAGAAAACCTGGACTATTAGAATTGAATAACAAACTTGTCATTTGTAATATGTCCTGTAAGTGCATGTCTTACACTGCACTGATTTTGTTAGTCATGCCATTATGTTTTCTTTTTTTTCCTGTTTTGTTCTTGTGTATTCTGTGAGACTGGCTACTCATCACAGTAGGGGGAACTCCACGAGCCATGATGACTTCCTTAAAATCTAATCAGAAACTAACAAGTCCCTAGTTATTTGTTTCTGCCTCAATACTTGAGAGTTCCCAGATGTTGTGGAAGGTGGGGAGTCGATTGTTTATACAGTGGTGAATCTTTCCCAAACACACACATTCTATCAGCCTTCATAGCTATCTATCAAGGGAGGTACAAGTTACAGTTTTTCTGAAGTCAGACAGGCACAAAAGCCCTTCAGCAGCAAATTACAACTCCCACCCCACCTGCTGAAGCCAGCGTGCCGGCGGCGCAGTGTTCAGACAGTAACCTGCCTCCGATCGATCGGTTGTTTTTGCAGCTGTGCTCTGGTTGATGGTTTATTTAAGCAGCTCCACATGCTTGTTGAGGGGAAAGCAGCTGCATACATAAAACAAGCGCTCAGAATCACCTTGTGGTCCAGCTAAGACTAAATGGAATAATAAAAGTCAAATGGTTTTATCCCATGTTGTAGCCTCATAAATCCAGGAAGTTGTTTTTACCTTTATGACCTAATGTATATAGCAAGTTTGATTCTGTGGGATGAGTTAACTTGAATGCACTTGTCACTAGTTTGTATGTATTAGCTGATTTTGCAGTCAGATTAAAGAAATCGTTATAAATGGGAAATAAAGTAACACCCACTGATATGCGTCAGATGTTGATAATACTGTATATGTTTTTGTCAGTGTAAAAAAACAATAGGAGTATGATACCATGGAGGGAGCTGCAGCGGTGATATCCATGTTCTGTCCATGTTCAAGTCCTGTGTTTAGTCAGCGAGACTTCAAGGTCAAGCCTTGACTCTCCTTAGAGAGGTCAATGACATCCTCTCTGCATTTGCACTGTTTCCTTCCCTTCAGCCGGAGGGGAGGATGTATCTCTATCTTCCTGCTGCCTCACACACAGACAGGAAACCACTCATTTCTCTTTCTATGCCTCACATTTTAAAAGTTACATACTGAAGAACTGCATAAGGATTTCACAAACTTTTGTTATAGAAACACAAATATAGAGAGTGGGGGAATCAAACTGCAGTTGGATATTGATCGATCCTCATTATTACACTCTGTAATAAGATATTTTGTTAACTACAGTGTTACTGTCTCTTTAATGTTTTTTATGTTTTTATTTTTATTTTATGCACTTTTATCAGTGAAATGTGCTATATAAATAAAATTGACTCAGTTGCTGCTGTTAAATTTATTAACAGAAAATAAAAATATTCACTACTATTAACTGACAAGCTTAACTGTGTTCCAGTGTCCTCTCTTGTGGGTACTAATTTATATTTGTGGAAAAGGAATGAAAAGGGGTTAAAGTCAGTGAAATTGCAATAAAAAAAAAAAGAAACAATGCAATGCTAGATAAGTCGCACCAATTGAACAAAATGTTGGTAAAAGCTGTAGATTTTCACTTTTTTTCCAAATCAGTTTACACACTAAAGGTCTTAAATGAGGCAAAAGGCTGAAGTGCACTAGCCATACCATAATTTTTAAAAACCCCTCAGACAAAACAAATGCAGAGCTATAATAGTTTGGGCAACACCAATACTGAGTGCCCAAAATCACAATTAGAAATTGTAAAACTCTGTCGTCTCAGTATATAGTGGTCATGAGTGCTTCTATTACTCTTGCTAGACAAAGAAAAAAACACTTTTTGTTATGAATTCAGACAAGATCTTTCTAATTAATAGTTATTTTTTTAACTCTTGTTAATTTGTTGAGATGACTACAGGGATGGAAACTCAAGTAAAAGTTTTCAGTTAAAAATGTTTTGGAAACCAATTATCATTTGTGTTTTTTTTTTTTTTTTTAGTTTTCATGGAGCCTAAAACTGAATAAAACCCAGATTATGTATCAAAGCTCACGGAAAATTGCCTCAAACTCAGATTATAGTAATGGCATTGTGTCAGTGTGAAGGATTAATTTGATTAGAATGGAGATAAACACCATGTTTAAAGAGTGAATATCTTGTGACATCTGGCTACATTTCTTTCTGCAGTATACTAAGTGTCATTTGAGATTAAAAAAAACTAACAAACAAAAAAAAAAAACAATAAAACAAGCAAATGATGCCAAACATTAATTCCAAAAACCTGCAAATAAGATAAAGGTTCTTATCGCTGTTTGTTTTCATATGTCAACCAGCTCCAGTTGACTTTTGTGGCCCTCACAAAGGTGAGGCTCAGACAAAAAGTAGCCTTTCTGATATTTTATTTCTGTTTCCGAAATGGCTGAGAACTGAAAACTGTAGTTGGAGCAACACTGTTTATGCAGAGCACAGACACGTTGTTTGGAGGCAGGGAATATGCACAAAACTCTTTGGCTGCCTTTAACTCTGACATGTTTTTGGCCTGTGTCTCCCTGAGAATGACCCACAGAGCATTAACCTACATTGTAATGTCCACTAAAAGCAAATACAGGGAAAACACCCTTAAAAAAATTAAAATAAGACAAGTGCTGTGATATTTAAACCAAGCATATTGTTGCACCACATGTTTATATACTTTGTGTAATGTTAAAAAATGTGGATTAAACCTAATAATGCACAGAGTGGACTTAAATACCTTTTTTTTACTAATGTCTGTTTGTTGAAAGCGCATTATGCCTACCATAGGGTGAACCACAGGCTGGTCCACAGAGTTTGTTATAAGAGCATAACCTTAGACACAATGTATGGAGATGGCAAAACCATGTCACTGTCCAATCAGGTTCATAGACGAAGTGCTCGTTACAGACTCCCATATATAACAAATTATGTCCTCATGGTGTTTCAGAGGATTACCAAGTACAATGCAATAGGGTCAAGTTTTTCTTAATTCTTGTTCTATCATGTATTTCTGTTGGGCTATCTCCTTAATGTACTAACTTTTTTAATAATTAATTCTTATGTCTGCAGTTGCAGAAACACATGCCACTTCTAACTGTTAAATTGCACAGTAACATATCCACATCTGGCAGTGGATACAATGATACATCTGGCGTCGGGAAACGATGTGTGAACTGTGTCTAACCAGTAATTACACTCCTTAAGATAATCTAATCATCTCCTCTGCTCTTTGAGGGAATCATGCAGTCATGGGCCATCGTTATAGAATTGGCTGACCACCCCGCCCCCCCCCGCCCCCCATATACCTCAACCAACAGCACATTTCTATTTTGACAGGTTCTCTAATTACCTTTGCAATTTATGGTGCTCTAACCATCTGCTTCTGATGTCTTCATTATCTTGAACATGACTAAATTACTAGGAGTTTGCAGTCATGCTCACAGATTGTTAATCAGAAGTCACCAAAACCTTAAAAAAAAATTAAAATAACTAATATTTGGTTGCTCAACTCAAAAAGTAAAATAATGTCATGCTTTTGTGGTCAAGAATTTAACATTTTTTAGCTCCTTTCAGCACATTCACCCCGAATGTGTTCAATGAAGGCTTTGAAAAGTTGTTTTGAAGTCTTAATAAGCCACTGGAACATTTACTGTAAGTAAAATGTTAAAATCATTGTTAAATTGCTAGATATTACAACAGCTCTCACTGATCTTAATTGTTCAGTGATATGGGTCTCTCATTCTCAAGCTTTGACAGTAAATCTTGGAGATACAGTTCCATTCTGCTTTCCATTTACATTTGATTTGAAAACTGAGAGTGATGTCACCCTTGAGTTCATCGCTTTCTAGTTGAGAAGTTGGGTTAGGGTTAAACATATGTCAGGGTAGCCATTGTGAGCAGTCAATAACAAATCTCTACGTGGTATTTTGCGCACACAAACAGAGTAGCAACATGTCTACAGTTATAAATTAAACAGTATTGCATGAGTGATTTACTGTGAAACAAATGCAACAGAAGTTCTATTAACAGGAAAAGAAGCAGTGTTTTTATAGTGCCAACCATCTTGGCATCCCATGTCAGGGTTGGTGAATTTGCTCCAGGATTCCGACTTGAAAATCCAAGTTCAGGCCTTGAAAGGTCCGAGTTCTGCCTACAAATGGAACACACAGTCGGTCTGAGATTCATGAAGTGGTGTAGAGAGTAGTGAGGGTCAAGGTAATGGCAGCAGTAATACAGTTTTAATGTGAGTCACAGGATTTGGCACTGACATCTGACTCACATGCGCGTCACATTTTGTTTCTTTATGTTGAATTCTCGACAGTAACATCGTCTCTACAGTCTCAAAGTAATCAGTACAGCAACATAATTTTCCTACTGCTTTCGTAATAAAACACCTGATGCAACTTTAGTCCACATTTTCCAAGAAAAAAAAACAAAAAAACTCTTTTTGCTGTGTGAATAGCAGAGGAGGCAGGATTTTCTGAAATATTCCACTCAACTAAAAGTCCTATTATTTTTCATCTGATTTACTCAATTAAAATTAATGATAAAAATGTCCTGTAGTGTAAAAGGAATCTTTTTTTAAAAAAATGCAATTAGTTAGTTATCTAGTTATTACAGTAGGTCAGCCTCTCCAGTGTAGTGCAGGACAGAGAAGGAGATATAAATAATAAAATCCACTTATTCTTATCAAAGTAATACCAAATTAAGGTGCAAAACCAATATAAAATGCAAACACTGAAAATATTTAGAGATGTATAATATGTTAAACGGTATACCAAATTGTAGTTTATGTAGACCAGAGCTCAGCAAGTAAATTTGCTCCTGAGTTGGGCTAAAACATTAAATCCCCATCGGACAAAATCAGTTTGTTTTTCCACTAACCTTTTTTTCCTTCAGTTTTGAATTTAGGAGGTGTTGCTTTAAAAAAAATAAACTTGAATATGCCACAGACTGTGACTAGTGTCATTAAACTGACTCAACTACACACAACATCACAACTAAAATCACCTAGCAAAGACTCATTAATATGTGCAATGTGATACTGTACATCAGTTTCTATCCATGGGAATAAATGAGTTCTTGTAGCTGTTTTCTGGGTCAGTAGGATTTTATAAGGGCGGCCTGATGGTAGGAGCTGGACGTTGCTGACCACGGATGTAGACCATTCTTCCTTTCGTGTCATTCTATTACGTGTTTGTTTTCCTACCCATCATTCATTGTTTTTGGGCATTGGGCAATAGATGGTTGATTCATTTTCTGTGTCTTTTCATTGTGTTTCTTTTCTTTTTTTTTAAACTCAGTAATGTGATTTAAAATGCTGTACAGTATAATACTTAAAACATAACATACAGTTAAAGAAATATAAGTAAAAGAAATGTCCAAATGTCCAGTCATGTCAATACACCCCAATATGATTATTTTAAAATGTTTAGGACCCAGTGCTTAATAGGCAGCATATAGCAGACGTGGTTATAGCAGCACTACAATAGTTAGTCATATAGAAATTCAAAAGGACACTCATGAAACAGTAGAAAATGAACACCCATCAAAGACCGATATTCTGTTCCTGCCTGTTCCCATTGTTCTCAAAAGTGTTACAGCAATTTTAATTCCATCTACAAAGGAGAATAGCTGACAGTTTTAAGTCTTTAAGTCTCACTGAACATAAACAGCATGTTTGGTCTTGCTTTTCCCAGAGAGGATATTAGCCATAATTTCATTGTCCTCTCTGGGCGTTCTAGTCAGTATTCATGTTTGATTAAATCCCTGTGGTATAAGTGACCAGCATCATTGATTTGTTATCCTCCTTGTTGCATTGACTCGCCAAGCCACAAGAGGCTTTTTGAAGGCTGCTGATCCCCAATATATATTTGTAACGCATTTGTTTTAATTAAGTGTTCACACAGCATGGAAATTGGATACTTGGCTAAATGACTGGAACCAACAATAATACGACTAATTGCGTTTACTATTGTGCCTCACAGATCAATATTTAGAGTAGCTGGGTATAGATTTCTAAAAAGTAAAAGGAGGGATCAAATAACTTGGTGGTATTTGGTTGCAGTCTGTGATCTTTAACAATGTCTGTAAAAAGTTTTGATCACTCTTATTAAAACTGGAATTTTTATAATTAGTTTTTCACTGAAACAATAAATTATCTAGGTTTTCTTTTTTTTCTTTTTAATCTTTAAATCTACAAGTGGTCTGACAGACCTTGGCCTTTTGGATGTCTTGTAGCTGAGGCGAGGCATATGTGCAGAGTTCCAGGCAGTGTTTTTAAACTGCACACCCGAATGAAATAAAACACTCAAAGGATTAGAACAATTTAGAAGGCAGACCCCCTTCGTTTCCATTGTGCCTCTACCATGCTGCGGCTATTTCTATATGCCCAGCATGGGCTCCACTTTGTGGCTTTTAATAACCTACCCCTTCATGCTTCTACCCCCGAGACACATTTTCCCTACTTTATTTGTGCCGTTTTCCTTCTACCAAACTGCAGCTGCAACCAGGAACATGCAGTGCAGGCAGCAGTGGTGAAACATTTCTTCCAGTTGCTGAACATGCTAATACTCCCCTTTTCTTTGCAGCTCAAGCATTATATTGCAGTTTCATTGACTGGGAGGTGTTGTGTTGCAGTGGAATCAATAGCTGAGGGGATCCCAGCCCAACGATTAGCTTGTCAGTCAGGCCTCTGTGGTTGAAAAGAGGGGAGGCAGCGTAAATCCCAGAATACCAGGGGCCACCAGCATGGAAAAGCTGGAATGCTGGGAGCTGCTGATCATGCTACACCACCTGTTGTAAGAGGCAACATGTGCTGAGTGTATTAACCTTTCTGCTACTGTGGTTTAACCACTGACTGCTACCATGAGTGCCTTTATGTTGTGATGAAGACTTTTATAACACCAGGAAGAAATGTTGCTGTCATCCAATCAAATTAGCTCAAGCTGTTTGTTGTTTTAGTGTGGAGTCATGTTTGAGTGAAGGGGAAATCAATTTCACAGAGATTTATCTATTTGTATTCAGTGAAGTGCCTCTCTAGTTGGCTAATGACTGATTTAGCACCATTTTTAGATTTTATGTAGCACAGAACTGCTTTCAGTTACACAGCAAAAATACATAAATGGTGAATAGAAAAATAATTTATTGACATAATAATCCTTCTAGTGCAGTGTTGGCAACATAAAGACAACTCCGCATCCCACTGTGTGCATTGCTGTACTGGAGTGAAGCCTCCAGAGTAAAAGCAAGGGCAAGCAGGTCACTGCAAAAGACTTTTTTTAATACCACTGTCTTGACTTTAAATAAATTGTAGCATGCCTCTTTATCTTGCTTCTTGGTTCAAATACTGTATTAAAACAGTTCAACAGGGCAACATAACCACTGACAAAGGGTGATGTTTCATTTCCAAGACAGGGCAATTGTTAACAGTTTGTGCATGAGTCACATTTAGAGAAAATTGAGACAAAGTAAATATTTGACCTTTTTAAAATTATTCCACTCTCATTCCAAAGTCGCTGGGCAGCTCAGGCTCAGTGGGAAGTAATGTGACGCTAACAGAAGGCAACATCATGCTTTGTGATGCTCTTTTAACTGTTCCTCCCCTCATATATTTCCTTGTGACCTTTTCCTGCAGCTCAGTTGCAGAATCAAATACAAAAATGATTCCCTCTGCATCCTGGCTGCTATGATGAGCTCTGCTGTATTACTTTAGAGCTGTATTAACAAAAAGAAAACATACTATTTGCAAAAGGCTGTATCACAATATTGGAATTATGTAGTTTCAGAGGATACATATTACATAGATAATAATACATAGAGGATGTGTATTATTCGGATTTTTGTGTGTACATAGACAAGACTAAAGACAAAACACAAGACAAGTACAAACTGCTAGAGCAACCAAGACCATGATGCATGATTCTAGTATCAACTCTTGTGTGAACAGCCTCTGATTTTGTTTTTGGATTAGGTTCAAGCTGACAAATTGAGAGACTGAACATTTAGTCAGAAAGCAAAGGTTCTGGTCCAGGACATTGCGCCCTCCACAATCTCAGCCATAAGCATTGAGGGCTTGGGTGGGATTGAGATTGGCATTACGGGTAAGGTAAACATATTTTTTCACTAATAAAGACATTCATATTTAGTAACCTATATTTAAACCCCGCGTAATAAAAATGAGTAATGTGCACAGATCCCAACATAAACAAATACCATGTGTAATAGGATGAAATCAGAAGATCCTGTGCGTAAAGGACACATTGCCAAGCTCGTGGTCTGATCCTTGTCTCTAGTGTTAGCATGTGAAGTGAACTGTCTAACCCAATTGAATTATGTTCATTTTGGCATGTAACTCTAGATTACACAAAATCAAAGATGTGAATATGTTTGATTAACCCTCTTCTGGATTCAGGAGCGCATCCCAGGACGCAAGGAGGAAGAAGGAGACTAGTTCAATAAATCAATAAAACTGATGTTAAAGAGGACATTCACTGGAAAATCATTCTGTTTTTTGGTGTGTCCCCGTGTCCTTCCCATATCTAAACATCACTAAAGTGTCACAATAAACACTTCAGCCACTTCTGAGAAAGAAGGGCTTCACTATTTACCTGAGCTCAAGCAAGAGGTTTTGAAAAGTCGAGTTTAGTTACATAAATAGCACATTTGCCGTCTATTGAACCCCCCCCCAATAGCTACTCCTGGTCATGGGCGTGAACATTCAACCTAAAGAAGAAGAAGCTGAATCACTTCTGCCATTAGAACTATAGTATCTGTTGAGAGCAACATGTCTCAGAAGAAAGGTTCAGTTCATGGTTGCTCTGTTGCTGGTTGTCAAAAACAACACTATACGCTTCATAAAAAAAGAGGAAAAAAGAGCAGAGTGGATATCTTTCATTTTTAAGCTTAACAGGGACATTACTGTAATGAGTGAGAGTTTGTCTCAGCTCCATGTGACGCTGTTTACAAGTGAACCGCTGCACAAGAGGTGTGTCGGCGAGTGTCTTTCAGGTCGGGCTAGCACGAGTGTTTCTATGTTAATTACTGACTGTGGCAGCAGTATTACTTTTGAATAGGGGAAAAACATATTCTAAAATTGTTTATTTTACATGATCCATAATGTTGTTATTTTGTATTTTCCACACTAGGGTAAATTAAACCACGCAGGCACTCAAACTGACACTCCTGCAGTTCGGGGGGGCGAAGCACTGCGGAGCAGTCAGTCAACTCATAGCTGGCCAATGACAAGCGAGTGGGAATGTGCTTGGTAGCTGGCCAATCGCAAGAGACTCAGTGTTCTGGGGGGCGGGCATTAGCTCAGAAACAGAGTGCCTGTTCAGAGGCTGTTAGAGATGAGCAATAAACTGGCTTAATCTGAAGAGACTATGAGGTTTTTGACCGTAAATATTATTTAGTTTATCTAAGTAGACATCAGTAATCTAAAGTTTTGTTTCAAAAAGACCATTCTATTTAATACCATTTTGTTTCATGGGTAATTTTTTAATGTGACTGACTAAATTGTGGCTATAGATATAAATGTATGTGCCTATTCAGATAGTTACATTAAATAGTGGTTGTTGTGATTATTAGTTGCATTGAAATGTGCCTGGCATTCTGTAAATCTGCCTGTGAGCTTTTGGTGACGTGTGCACACTGTGCATCAGTCAGCCAAATTATCATTAGACCGGCTGCGCTTCACCTTGCGCTGAGAGTGGACCAGGTTGGAGCTGGTGAGCTTTCAGCGCACCTTCAGTGCAGCCTTTCAGCACAAAATTGTCAGCTTGACAATTGCCAAATTGATTTCTTCCTGTTAAAAGGGAGTTTTTTCTCTCCACTGATGCCTAGTGCTTGCTCATTGTGTGAACTGTTGGGTTTCTTTTCTCTCTGTAATATTGTTAAGGTTTTGGCCTTATTATGTACAGTGCCTTGAGATAATGTATGTTGTGATCTGGCACTATACAAATAAAATTGAATTGACTTAAAAAGACCCAGGGATGTGGTAATATGCCCAGTCAGCAGTCACTTCCTACTTTCAGTTAAATTTCACTGTGTCTCATCACAATCAACTGTGGTGTCTTTAATAGGAAGTCCAATATGTGAAGACTCTGAGCTCACCAATGAGAGAAGGAAAAAAATTACTTTTGATTTTTTAAATAGGAATTTACTGGCTGGTTATAGATGGAAAATGTGTACAGATGCTTCTTTCACTTAAGAAAGTTATCAAAGATTAAACATATTCTTTCAAAACAGCACTTTGAGTCAGTAATCCATGCCTTCATTACATCTCGCCTGGATTATTGCAACGCACATTACTTTGGAGTCAGCCAGTCGTCCCTATCACGTCTTCAGCTTGTTCAAAATGCTGCTGCACGTCTTTTAACTGGAATGCGAAAGAGGGAACACATAACTCCCATTTTAGCCTCACTTCACTGGCTGCCTGTGCACTTTAGAGTTCATTTTAAAATCCTTCTATTTGCTTTTAAATCCTTAAATGGTCTTGCCCCGTCATACCTCGCAGAGCTGCTTCATCCTTATACTCCTGCCCGGTCTTTGAGGTCAGCTGATCAGCTGCTCCTACAGATTCCTAAATCTAAACGGAAGCTCAGAGGGGACAGAGCTTTTTCTGTTGCTGCGCCTCGATTGTGGAACGATCTTCCTTTGCATATTAGACAGGCCCCTTCTCTGTCTGTATTTAAAAAGCATCTTAAGACCCATTTTTACTCTTTGGCTTTCAACCCAGTATAAGGCATTGATTTTACCTGTTTTTATGTTTGTTTTTGTGTATATACATAGGTGTGTGTGAGTGAGAGAGAGAGTATGTGTGAGTGTATATATATGTATATATATTATGCATATGTATGCACTGTGTATGTAGGTATGTATGTTTCTTATGCATGTCTGTGCATATGTATGTGTATATAGCCCATTTCATCTGCTGCACAGATGTACTGTATATATGTGTACATAAGTACAATCAACAGTGTTTTACGTGTTGTCTATCTTTTAGTATGTTTCAGTAGTTTATCTTATTCTTCTCTAATGTACAGCACTTTGCCTCAGCTGTTGTTGTTTTTAAAGTGCTTTATAAATAAAGTTGGATTGGATTGGAGATGTAATTTTCACCTCTAATAAAGATATTTATGGGAACTAGAAAAATGCCTAAGCATTTAATCAAAGATTATGATGTCCCTCCTTTGACTGGTTATATTCTGGTTTCCACTATTTCAGAGTGGCAGTATCACAATCAACATCATTTGCTAAGCAGGGGTTTATTTGTTTTCATCATAAGCTCACATGATCTGCAATTGGGCAGTGGATGACCATCCATAGCCCTAGTTGGGATGGTGTGTACAGCACCCTGCTGACAGCTTTAGGGCAGATGAGAGCGGTTGCTGTGATTGGCTATTTAGCTCCCAATCAGAAGACAGGATGAGACATGGCAGGTACGCAACGAGAGGATCATCCTTTTATCACAAGTTCCTGATTTCATTTGAATATTTGATCATGGCTACAACTATAACATTGACTCTACCTGACTATCTTGACTATCATGAGTCTGGCTGTCTATGTGAAAACCAAACAAGACAAACACTGCGTGATACAAATGAGTTTTTCCGGTTTCCTTTTTGTAATGATGAATGCTAAGATTTTTCCTAAAAACATGCCAACTGAGTCAGCATATGGTTGGTCGTCTTTTTTTGTCTGTCAAGCATTGGGGCAGTGTGTACCTTTTTTATAACAGTAGATGAGGGATATTATACACACAAACCATCAGGCTTTTAACAGCTGACCCCCTCTGATCTTTGCACTACTTCAGTTATTTTAGATGTGTTATTGATGTGATTATGTACAGCACTTTGGTCAGTGTCAGTTGCGTAAACATACTTGACTATTTTTGCATCAGCTATTCAAAAGTTTGCACCTGTTTACTTCACTTTTGTTTTATTCTGCAGTTAAGTTACCTTATGTGTATATGTATTATTCTTTGTGTTTGCATTTTATTGATATTCCTTTACAATAAAAGGGTGTGTAGAAACTGAGGACAAATAATTTTATTGCTGCTAATAATGTTGCATTGTTACTTTGTATATTCTTTTTGACAATTACAACACTTTGACATTTAAAAATTAAGAACTGCTAACAACATAATTTCGACATAATTTCTTCCTTGGGCCATAACCCACATTGCCCAAAAATGTTTTCATAATCAATTTTTGACTTTTTGAATTATGCTTCTCAAAGTCAGACAGATAGTGAAATATAAATAGTCTTGACAGAGGAAATAAAAGCAAATAAACAGGATCACAAGTTACACATGTAAGTTATTCTGTTCAAACTGATTTTATTCCATTGACTACAATGTGTATGAGTGAGCATATGTGTGTTTTGAGCATATGTTCATGGGTGTGAGACAGAAAGAGAGCGAGACAGAGGCAGATAAAGAGAGAGAGTCTATGTAAAGAATTTGGCAAGCTCAACAAAGTCCCTCAAGAGTCCTTGCCAAAGGATCTGGGAGAATGTTCTAGGTTCTAAGGAGAAAGACCTCTCAAGAATGAAAACACACTAGCGTTAAGTTATTAGCTCCACTTTGAGCTATGTATGTGAAACAAGCTCTCACAAGAGCTGCTGAGAATCCCTTAACTCACATTACTCCACCCACTGGCTTTGTCTCTTTTTCAGAATCAGACTAGGAGGGTTATTCTCTCCATGTGGATAGGTCCTCGGGCCCAATTATCTGGCTACAATGCTCAATTAGCCATAATCCCTCTTTTGAGGTGATAATAAAGGGGTTTGGAGTTTTACTTGTGTTGTAAGAGCCACCTTATGTGAGATGAAGCAAGAAATGGATAATTCCTATTTTCAATTCTATCAAAAGTAAAGGAGAAGTATTCTTTTAGCAAAAGAGAGTTTAGCTTATATTAATAATTTATTAAGGAATGACATTGACATTGGGTTTAAAAAAAAATGCTGAATATGAATATAATGTAGTGCTGTTCACATGCAGGAGTAAACTATTAGAACCATCACCTGGAGGTTTTGCTACCATCATTTTAAAAGCAAAAAAATCATAGTTTTTTTAGTTTTCTTTTTTTTAATTTTTTTTTTTGACCCCCTCCCCTCCAAAGGGAAAAAAAAACAGGAAGTCTGACCCGTAGATGGATGTATGTTCAGGTAAATGTCATCACGAGCAAGGCCATATTCTGTCACCAGGTGCTCAATTAGAAAGAGCATTAACATTGTTTACAAAACACAAGAGTAATATGGAGCTGGGCAGTGAATTAATTGTCATTAAACAGTAGGAGGCCTCTTTCTCCTGGCTGATTGCCTGTGAGCCATATGAACTGAGCTGGTTAGCATGCACACTCTTTGCCTTTTAAGCCGAGAGTGAGGGACTACATATGGAGCAGCCCTCAGCCACCCTCAACTCATGACAAATGTTTTCACTTCACTTTCAATCACATCTTAACAGAAGAGTTCACGCATTCTAGAAAAGTATATTTAGGAGCCAGGAGCAGGGGATGATGTCTGCATCAGCTTTATGATGTGCTAACTAAAACTGCTGGTGACTGGTAAATAAGTAAGGCAAACATTGAAACCCTGGCACCCAAAATGTCACTGTGTTGTTACCATGCACTGCTGCGTTGTACCAAAGGTAACACTTTACATTACATTAATTAACAATACTTACTACATTATTATGTACATAAATACTACGTTATTAATTGATATATGCTACTGTTAATGGCAGCAATGTTTGTTAACTGACAGTTCTTACATTAAAAGCTGTATGACTGTAAAGGCCTTGTTGAGTTTATATTTATAAAACGTTTCTGTGTCCGTAAAGTTGAAAATTTGCGTCTCTTCAGTTTACTATAAATGTATGGGATTATACTGTAAATTTATGGGAGTACAGAAAAAAAAATGTTACTTAACTATAATTAAGCATTTATTGAACATTATTACTATTTATTAATGTTCCTTATGAAACATGTTACACAAATGTTTAGTATCTGTGCGGTTGTTTAAGGCGTACAGGGAGCATTAATAAAGATTAACAATGGTTAATACATAGTAAGGCTTATTTACCATGCTTATGTATTTGACATGACCCGCTTCACAATAAGGGTCACAAGGAACATTAATACAGTTTACAATGGTTAATAAACTTTTTTTTTTTTTTTTTTTTACAGTATTTCCATAAACAACAGTTATTACTGTGTTAATTGATGTAAGCAGTAGCTTTACAAACCCTTAACATGAATAACTTTATTAAGTGTTTAATTAAAAACAAAGCTTATCACAGCCTTTTCTGTTGTTAACTAATGTGCCCTTATTGTGATTTGTTACCGTACCAAAAAGTACATGTGATAAGAACTTCCCTGTGAGGAGAAATTAACAGTAATCACGCTTTATTTTGTGCGTGTTGTTTGTATATGTTTATGATTTTACTGCTTTGTAAATGTAAATGCATGTGGAAATAGAACACACTATCAGCAAGTTTGACGGTTCACTCAAGAGCCACCATCCGTAAGTGGGTGATACAGATGCACTAAGATTAGAGAGGGGATAGGGAGATTTTCAAACCAAATTTGATACCAATTATTATTCCTAAACCATGTCAGTGGTTTCTGTCAATAAAGGTATTAACTTTCTGTGTTATACTTGGAAGAGTGGCTTTCAGTGAACCTCAAATCAAGAACTGTAATTTGTGGTTGATGGCACACTTTGAAATCTGTCTGATCTCCGTGCCTCAGGCGTTGACGTACAGGACCTGATTAAAGACAGTTACATGTGGGAAGTACGGTGCTAACCACAACTCTCATGTCAGCCACACGCATGTCACGTGTCTTTTACTAAGATATATTGGGCTGAGAGCAGAGTGAGCCGGCAATAGCCTGATGCATCTTGGTAGCATCTAAAAAGGTGAGCAGTGTGACTCTCTTCTGGGGTTTAAATCAGATAATACATTTTCAGATGCAAGTGCATTAATTGTTGATGTCAGGATTCAACAATAAAGCACAAGCTGCAGTGAAACAACAATCAAAATAAATCAGACATGTAATCATTGACCATTCCAACCATAGAGATTATGTCATGTAATATGTATTTGTCTTCTATGTATGTATTTCCTGTCTAGGGACCACACAATCCAATTCATATCACTTTAAATATATATATAGATACAAAGGATCAAAAAAATGAATATTTTTAACAAAAATGTGAGGTTGTCTGTCCCAGTGCAAAAAAAAAAAAAAAAAAAAAAAAATCACATCATTTCATCTATGCTTCTAGTGACTTGGCACCAATTTAAGTTGGACTCCCACTTCTTGTCTTGCTACTGATCAGTTTTTCTCAGATTCCATCTGGGATTTTAGGAGAACCACAACCATAACACTTTCAGATATGAAGAATGGTGTTATCCTGTTAAATAACAATGTCTGTTAACAAGACAAAAGACAGTGCGGCTCATATTGATACTGTTGCAAATACATGGAGGATTTGGGCCACAGGTGAAAATATTTTTAATAAAAAAAAATAATATTAAGCCAGAATTCTGAGATTCAAGTCAAAATTCTGAATGGGGAAAAGTCAGCCTTCTGAAAATAAATCAGAATTCTGAGAAAAATGTCACAGGGCGAAGCATGTGGCTGGCACTGTTGCCTCATAAGCAATAAGTTTCCTGATTTGTATCCCAGTTCGGGCCTTCCTGTATTGAGTCACAATCATCTGATCTAAATCTCAGAATTCTGGCAAGTTATATGATATTTTATTTTGTTTTCTAAAAGTGTTCACACATGGTCATAATCCTCTTACATACAAATGACTTATATCAGTATATATTGACCACTTTACTACAAAGCTCTGATCTCTAACTCCAAAACAAAGACATTCGCTATGACAAACTTTAATCATTTGACATGTCATCACATAATTAGTATTCTCACATTACATCTTCCCCCGCCCCCAGCACTGCCCTGCCCTCCCCTCCTCCACCCTCCCCTCATCACTGCAGGGAGAGATGTTGAAAGGCCGAGAAGAAAGAGAGAGACACTCGGAGAATAAAATGCAGCCCCACCTTTCAGCGCTTGTACTCTTGAGGAATTTGATGAGAGACAAAAGCAGAAGCCTCATTTTGTGCAAGTAGCAGTGCATATAGTGAACAACTATTTGCACAGTATGGAGATGCCTATGGATTCATTAACCTTTTGGGCCATCCCCCTTTTTAGTCCCCACCAACACTCTCTTTATGCCTTTCTCCTCTCTCTCTCTCTCTCTCTCTCTCTCTCTCTGTCTACATCCTCAAATGCCTCACTATTGCTTTTTTCTTTCTTTCTTTCTTTCTTTCTTTCTTTCTTTCTTTCTTTCTTTCTTTCTTTGCTCTCTTTAAGAGGTTTTAAGCTTAGACAGTGTTTGTAATTAGCTCCCAGTGCTGGAATGGAACATGTTGAGTTGGGTGTTAATGGGCTGGCCAGGCCCTTACTCTCACAGCAGGCTGAGAGCAGAAACAGAAACCAATCTTTGTTCCTTAGAAGGGGCAAAGACAAAAAAAATGGGCATTAAAAGTTTGCTGAAGGACTTCTGGAAAATATGAACAGGCATTCATATTTTAAAAGAGCACTTAGTCTGAGGCTCAAGGCCATTATGATGGTCACCTCTCTGTATATGCTCAGCTGGAAGTTCTTTGGCAACTTGGTGTATACAATTTCAGGATATGCATTTACCTTTGAAATATTATAACCTTTTTTTTTTTTGCAAGTTCATAAAACGACACATTAAATATTTTTCTGCATTTCAAAACTTTTACATAGAGCTTTTTGAACATAAATTCTCATCCAACACACATAACAGATGTAAAGAGAGGAGCAGTTGGACATCACTGTGAACACAGATGGGACAATTACACAGTGCTGCATGGTCACTTTCAAAGGAGAACGAGAAAAACTGTAGCTTTCAGTCTTTGAGGTCAGAGTTCAACCGCACTGGGAAAGCAGTGGGCGTTTTTCTGAAACCTTTCAAGATCTTCCCTTCTCGTTTTTTTTTTTTTTTTTGCCGTCCTCACAGCAGCTAGAGCAATCCATTACTGTGTCAAAGTTCTTGTTCTGCGTTGGACTGGAAGCATAGTGAAACAGCTTGTTTTCATTTGAACAGGGGAAAGGCAGGACTGTGTTTTAAGTCCCCTGCCCCTCCAGATGTGCCTTGATCAAGAGAAGCTGACTATGAGCTTTGTGTTCCTTAAGACACTAATGTGATTATGTCACATATTTTCAGCTGATTCCCATTGCTATTAGTCTTGGTGTGGGGTCCGTGTTTCAATGGCCTCTATCAGGACGGGAATTGAAGGGATTTTTCTTTCAGCAAAGTCTGATTCCTAGCCAACCAGAGAACACTGAGGGTTGTGTGAGTCTGTGTGAGGGAGACAAACACAGAGACACACAGAAAGAGAGAGTAATCTAACATTCTTGTATAATATCTAAGTGCCTTAAATCCACTGATTCTTTTTTTTTTTTTAGTACTTTTTTTTTAGACAAAAACCTACACAAGCACTTACAAATATTCCACCCTTATTTGGTCCATTACACTTTCAAAATTGATCTTCAATAAATTAAATTAAGCCTTGTGTTAGGGAAATGTATCATATGTTTTGCACACAAAGAAACTTACCTTTGGCAAGCAAGTTTCCCAATGGAAAAACCATCTCATTTTAAGGGAAAAAAAATAATTTGTCTTTATAATGTGTTACAGATTACTCGTTAAAACTAAAACAAAGCATGAAATCCTGCAATTGTGTGTTCACTATTATTAAGGATGTGTTAAATACAGAACTAAATTTAGATTTATAAAATGTAAATACAAACAGAATGCACTGATTTGCAAGTCGCATCAACACATATCTTAACCCAACCCAATACAACATAAACAACATATCAAGGTCTGGACTGCAGGCAGGTCAGTTCAGCACCTGGACTCTTCTCCTGTGAAGCCATGCTGTTGTGATGGATGCAGTGTGTGGTTTAACATTGTCTTGCTGAAATATGCAAGGACTTCCCTGAAAGAGACGTTGTCTAGATGGAGCATATGTTGCTCTAAAACCTCTATATACTTTTCAGCATTGATGGTGTCTTTCCAGAGGTCTAAGCTGCCCACACCATAGGCACTAATACAACCCCATACCAACAGAGAGGTTCTAAACGTAAAGCGAGGTGACTGGCTGGCTGGGCGAAGGTCTCCGAGAGAACTGAAAAAAGAAAGAACGAGGAGTTAAGAACTGGAACGAAAGAACACAACACGTCGGGCAGTGCAGAGGTTAACTAGCTGGTCTGATTCCAGCGAGCACCACATTAGAAGTGAGACACACCCACACCTGCCAAGGCAAAGACCAGGGTTTAAGAAGGCAACGATCTCATCAGGAAATGAGCTGCAGGTGTGAGGTCGAAGACTCCACCCGGCTGCCCAGTCAAGTCTCCTTATAAAGCAAAGCACAAGGGAAACTCCACAGGAAGTAAAAATAAGAAAACAAAATAAGAGGCAGGAAGCCGGATCCTGACAAAAATGTCTCAGCTCAACTTCTAGTATGTTGTTTATATTCTATTCTGGAATAAAATATGAGTTTATGAGATTTTCAAAGCATTGCATTATGTCTTTAGTTACATTTTACACAGTATCCCAGCTTTTTGGGAACTGGGGTTGTAAGAAATTCTTAGAATACAGTCTTAAAGTCAGCTTGACCAAGTAAAGGAAAGCTATTTTAAATAAATAAATAAATATTTCTTAGACATACTTTCTTTAGCTGTGATAGGTCTAACTTTATTAAATTTTGATCTAATTTTTGCCATTTTTACCTTGTTCTAAGGTGCATTACAGTCTAAAAGTGGTTTAATTTATAAGCTAATCTAAAGAGTTTTACCCAGACAAAATTTATTTACCCTACTGGCAATTTTTTTTTTTCAAACAATAAAAAAGAAATTAATTTATAAATATTTGGTTTATTTCTAGTAGGGCTGTTTTTGCAGTGATGGTTGTTGGTTGATTTTGTGAAATCAAGGCACAGTGTGCTGTTCTGTCATAAAAAAGGTCATAATGAAAGTCTAAAAGTCTGAATATCATGAATATGTGCGACAGTAAATGTAATTAATTATTAAAGCATAATCACCACAGTCATTTTATTTGCTCCTAAAGGAAATCTGCAAGAATTTTGTGTATGCTTCAAGTGCACTGATCAATGGAAATAAATTACTTTCAATCATGCACTGCACTCCAGAGCTGTATGTGTGAATCCAAACATCTCCAAAAGTCATTCCAGAGATTCCCTATTGTATAATTTCTGCTTAAAGGTCTAGTGTGTAACATTAATAAAGATTTACTGGCTAAAAAAAAATAAATAATAATACCTTACCCATAATTATGTTTCTTTGGTTTTTGTAGTCTAAGAATAAGCCATTTATATTGCTTTATGCAAGAGTGCATGTTTCACACTTTGTAGCAAAAGCCTACTACACAAAGAATAATCACATTGTTTCTAGTATGCAGCCACCATAGTTCCTTGATCCTCTAGAGCATGGGTCATTAATAGTCGGACCGTGGTCCAGGTCCGGACCTTGGTCCAGGTCCGGACCCAGACTGTCCTGTCCGGACCCAGAGCCAAAACTAAAAGTCGGCGAAAGAAACATCCTGCCCATCTCTGATTAGCCAGTACTTTTTTCTTCATGTTGGGTGGGTTTGGGGATGAGGACTGAGATTGGTCAAGGTGAGGGCAAGAATGTCAGCTCGGCCTATCACAGGCCGTGTGGGGCGGGGCTTCACTGGTGCGCTGAAGACGAACTCTAAACAGCAGTGACTTGTGTGGCAGCAACAGTGATGTGTGATAGAAATTCAAAGCAGTGAGACAACTTAATTCAGCTAGTAGATCACAAAATTAAGCAACCTCAAAGCAAACAAATTCATTTACTGGCCAGCAATTATTATTATTATTAAAGTATCTCTAGCAGTTGAATGTCAAATTTACTTTGCTTTTACTTTTGCTATTTATTCGTATTATTTATTTCACTTACTATCTTTCTTCATTTGAGCTGCTTATTTCACACAGAGTAGATGATACAATGACTATGCTACTTATATATAGTATATCCCAATTGGAATAAATAACTAAATTACAATGCAAGAGGTAGGGAGGAGTGATCAGTGTCCTTCTATTGTTACAATGTGCAGTCTCACAATTTACCCCCTCACCTGGATCCTCGGGAGATTCTTCTGCTGTTGTAATCATAGCTCATTAAGACAATGCCCTGCTGTGTTCATCATATACATATGGACCGCAAACTTGGCTAATTATCCCCCATTTCTCCTGGCAATACCTGCAGTTCATGTCTGAAACAGCGAAATGGTGGAATATACCACAAAAGCATTACCCTGCAATGTATGAAACAAGAGCAAAGATGCCACTATACTGCTATTAATGTTTTGATGCCAGAAATGATGCCAAACTATGGACAGCTAATCATACCCCATGCATGAACTGCCATTGATCACCAAGCTTTTCGTGCCTCCTCCTTTTATGTGGATGCATGCAAAACATTTTGGAACACTGACACATTTGCCCACATTCTCATTGTTTGTCTGTCATGTCTTTAGAATATAAGTAAGGAACCCACATCAAAGATGGCCATTTTTACCCAGGAGCTGACTGCTACTTGTAAACTGTCCCTGAGCATGTCCTGATGGCAGTAGGAGAAAGCATTCGACAAATTAAATTTAGCAGCCTGTCTTCAAACACGTCTATTCATCATTGTATAGCAGGATGCCTGCATATTCTGTAGAGTGGCAGCATAGCTACATGACGCATTGTCAACTGCCACCAGATTAGAGGCCAGCTGGGAAGACAGCTCCATCATCTGTGCATCCAAATGGTGGACCCCACTTTCTTTTAAGCTGCCAGTCTGGGTAAAGATAGGATTATGCCTCCTGCTCACTGGTGGGGCCTAAATTTGGTCATGTTATGGGTGCCAAACTCTTCTGTGACAGGCCACGTACTGTTGTCAGCAGTTAGCTCTCTATAAACCCAAAAAAACAGGGCTATAATCACAAGGTTTAGCTGAGCTTATCATAGGTACTAGGAGGTAACAGCGTAAGAATGAACAACGTCAGCATTGCCACTCTTCCTAGAGAATCAGAGAATGGGAGACAGTGACGGCTACAGCCACAGTTGGTCATGTTTTCATTTCGATAAAGCTCAATGGGCAGCACAGTCTCAAAGGTGAGACACTGCTATGGACAGCTTAACTATCCATGACAGTTGCTGGCAAGGTGGAATGGGCTAAACATGATTATAAGTCTAAATGCAAGAAAATAAGATGCTTTGCACAAGACTTTTTTTTACACAGCATGACATGATGTGCCCTATGCAGCTCATGATTTTACTTTATATACATAACATTCCTAAATATTTGTCAAAAAAAAGTTCACTAAGATAAGCAGTAGGTGGCACAAACATCCAGGTCACCATAAAAGGATATGTTAATAGATGGTGATTTTTTTGGTGCTGCTTCCATCTATAATTGAAGTAACATTTGCTTCTTGCTCTAAATTGAGGAATTGTTTGTGAACACAAATAAGTGTCAGTCAAATACTGAAAATGTTTTATGAGACAAAGCTTTTAATGTGATGACCCTGATATTAAAGTTGTTTAAAAGAAGAAGTTGGAAAATAAATAAAATTAATTAAAAAAAAAAAAACATTGTGTGAGAAGTGAATATGTTCTCAATTCATCCTTGAATTGTTTTTCTGTTTCACGGAAAACACTGTTTAAGTCATTCTTTATTATTGACTTCAGTCAGTATTTTTTGCAAATGGTTTGGAGCATTGTTGTGAAATAACAAATATGAATGACTAAATATGAAACATATCTTAACAAAAGAAATGCACTGTCACTTGAAGGATTGTAACAGAGGCATCCTATGCTGAATCAAGTAGTACTTTCAGTGTCACAAATAATGTAGCATAACTCAGTCACTGTCCATATTAAGTAGAAATAATGTAATAAAAAAGAATCTCAAACAGACAACTGAACCTCTGAAGTTTAATGGTTTAATGTAGAGAGCAGCATAACTCTAAGCTATAAATCTTAGAGTACATGTGTAATTATCACACAGGGTTTAAGTGATCAGTAGCATCCCCGAAGGAACATTGTGTTGAGTAATTGTTGAGTATTGGTTTTGTCGAAAGGCAAAAAAAGTTCATATCAAGAAAAAGCACTTAACGGTGGGATTTCTGATGTTTGCATTGCCACAAACTGGATAATCCTGTTGTCAACAGATTGTTAAATGCAAGATCCACTTTCTGGGGTTCATCACTGTTTGTAGCAGATTAATAGAGGGTAGTGGATCTCATATGGCCTGGTCAGAGGCCATCATTGAAGCTTAAAGGATTAATGTCTTGTGCTCTCACTCTGTCTCGCCAACATTCAATCAAACTCTGTGCTGTGACAACACATCCAGCACAGTTTGTTCAAATGTGCCTTATCACTGTAGTTTAACAATACACATGTGTTTGCTGAAGTTCTTCCAGATGGTCTACTCAAGGATTTCCCTGTCTCCTGTTTTAGTACTGAGATGTACCTCTGTTAGTTTGTTGCACTGCAGACTACAGCTATCAATGGCAACTGAGTCATGATGTAGAAGTGTCCATGGACATGAGGAGAACAGGTCAAAAGGCTAAACCCCTGCTTAAAGACATTGTAGTGAGTCTTTTCTATAATCAGACAGGCAATTTCTGTATGTGTTGGATAAGATGTAATTTCCCATCTGCTTTATGGCTATTTCTGATCCCTGACTTCTTGTCAGCAAACTCAGGACAGATATCATCAGTAATATAAGGAGGACTCTGGCGGTACTTAGGGCCTTAAAAGGCTCTTCACTTCCTTCAGTCATGTGGATGGCTTAAAGAGTTTGGGAGGGCAGGTCACAAGTAAACGTTTCAGCAACACTATCAAATAGCAGAGATTTAACTGGCTTAGGACACTTTCCCTACACTTGGTGATGGTGTGCGCATGTGTGCTGAAATGTACTTCCCGTGATCTTTGTAAAGTAAAAAGTCCCATGGTTGCACCTTTCTCAGTCACGTTGTATGGTTTGCTTGAAAATGAACGCATGAGCTATTTACTCTGTCTCTCAAAAGTTGCATTTATAATTCATTTCTTTCCTCAACAAAATGACCAGTGTTGTGAAAGAGGTTCTCTGTTTTACATCCACAAACCTATATACTAAGATATAATAGGAGCTGCTTGTTAGCAAGATTTATTTCCATGGACTGGTCCCTGCCTGTGGTGAAGTTAAGGCAACTTCACCACAGCACTTTGGTTGCAATTATTGAATTATTATGCTTTTTGAAAAACATTAAGGCCTCAGACACATTTTCCGTGTCTGCTTTGGTGTGTGTCAAATGAATGGAGCCATCCACCCATGTCTGCGGTGGTTTGCACAAACACTTTCCTTTGCACATGAGCCCCTTCAAATTTAGTGACCCTGCGGACAGGACATGCTAAGTGTGCACGCTCCCTGTAGCACAACACTTTCCAGGCCAGTTGGTGACGCACTCTTGTTTTTGTCAAAATAGACATCGAAGAAGATGGTAATCATGGACACTTGCTTGAGGTTATGCTAGGAGGCCTGCCGGTACTTACAAACATAAAACCTATCAATACAAGGTAGTAGAAATGTGGGCAAACTGCTGGTGATGAATTGCCTGCTACTGAAACGTAATGTCAGATCCAGTATCTATGTGTGAAATGTTAGACTCACGTGGACCTCCACACGTGTGGGAATGCATAGCAGCAATTTACAAAAAACACAGAATGCAGGTTGATAAATCCTATAAAAGTCAAATACTTTTTACCGCATACATCGGGTATAATAATGACTGTGTTTGCTCTTACAAATTAGCAGTAAAGCATCAACATTAAGGTGTTGATGAGCTCCTAAACCACCTTTTTCAGGTGTAAATCAGTGTATATGAGTATCTAATAATGTTCAAGTATTGAAATTATACTTGTGACAAATACACTACCTCTCTGTTCAAACACCATAACCACTGCATTTACATGTTGCCATTGTGTTTCTTAGTCCATGCTTGTATCAGTGGTATACACTTTTGCCACCCTCTTGTCCAATCACTACAATGCTCATAGTCCATGACTCCTCCCCATTTTTAAACTGCCAGCTCTATCATAAGGCGGCTGTGACTCCGTGTCAGATTTCACTCCCAGACCATGCCCCCTTGAAATGCTCCCCACTGTCCTTCCCTCACTCAGCTTCCAGCCCAGTTCTTGGCATTTTTCCAAATCAGGCATTAGATGGCGTTAACTTCAGAAAGGGGGTTTAATTGCCCTTTATATGAGAAAATAGTCAGAATCAAAATAGTATGTATAATAAATCATAAGGGGATGATAACAGAAACAAACACAACGTCAAGTTGGCATAAGTGGACAAGTCACCAAAATGCAGTGAATAATATGTGAATAATATGTGTCTGCCTGATTTCTAGGAGAAAAGGATGAGGTAGTGGTATAAAGTTCAATAAAAAAAAAAAATAGAAGTGAGTCTGCTTTGCTGAGCAAGCAAATACTGTATGCAGTATGTAATATGGTAATGGTGGGGCCATAATTAAAGGGACAGGTTTTTTAGATCACATGGCCAAGAAACAGGTACAAGCCTGGTCATAAATGATTTTGAGCAAAAATGCTCATTAGAAGGAAATTTTAGGGTTCACTGTTGAACTAATGCACCACTGTAAAAGAGAGTTTTCCCTGCCTCATTATATGCAAACTGAATCTTGGCATGTAAAATGAGTTATGACAAAATCTTGTGAGGAATACAAAACAGCATGAGCCTTAGTCTGGCCAGGAGTGCTGTAGTTATAATGTAAAACATTAACTTGGCTCCACCGCCTCATCCCAACACATGTTAGCGAAGCTGCCAAATGTCAAATATCAGTTAAAATAGTTGTCAGACACGTTGACGACATATGGTTGAATTTCATGTATTGGAGCCATTTGCTCATAAAGGAAGGTGATTTAATTTTCCCCGGATTAATCTGTTTCTCATATTGTTCCCACATTACTCCTCTGAACTCTCTTTGACCTGTTATAAAAGAATGCATCTTTCTTCTAAATGGGTTGCTGCTGACAGTTGCACAAACTGGTGTCATTTGCAAAAGACATATTTTCTTTTCTCTCGTCCTTTTTAGCATCTTCCCTTTAGATAAATTCCATTTCTTTTCTTTGCACTCACGTCCTAATCCTTCTATCCCTCATTTATGAGTCTTGTACTACCGTTTTATCATCCACTCCCACCGCAGCACACCACAGAGATAGTCCTCCATGACCCAGCCCCAACCACACTGCTGTAGAATCCAGCTGTTTCCCTTCACGAGTTTAACTCCCCATTCTCTGCTTCATTCATGAGTATCCTCCTTTGCCTTGAGAAAACTGTTTGTGGGTGGAGAGCATTTAAGACAATGAATTGTTTTCTGAGTCACTCAATGCACACAGCTCATATCCAGCTGTGTTTCATCAAGCATGATGCACTTCACTTGTTAAACATGGTCATTAGTTAGTCAACACTTCTTGGGCTGCCTGGCAAAGAATTAGTGATGACAGTCTCTCCTTCATGCTCCCTCCCACACACCCGGAGCCTCCCACCATGACTTTTCTCAGTTCCACACTTGCTCTGCTCATGGGAAAGTCCCAGCGCTGGTAAAGTTATGACAAGGGTGAATGGTTCTGTAGGAACGCCCAAAGTGTAGATGCAGTGTTTTATGTTCACATAATAACGATGGACAAATGCACTGTCTTCCAATCAGCAGGTAGACTTTCAATGTTCACTAATCCAGTAATATTTTGAATATATTCTTGCGTTCCTAAAATTACAATGCTTTTGCCTGGAAAATATAGAGACTGTTCCAGAGCAATTTACGTCCAATGCTGATCCTGCAAAAATTCCTGGAAAATACGATCACAAAAAAATTAAAAATCAAACTTTTTTCTCAGCTTTCTGTGCTGTGAACGTAGAAATCACACGTGGAGCTCAGTGATCCCAGAGAGGGGGAGAGTCCTTTCCCCTGACACTGAGACAACCCAGGACCTCCATCGATCAAACGTGGTCTGCTTATAAAAAGTTATGTGAGGGTGACCCTCCTATCTTTTACTTGTTATCAGAATTGCATGATTTCATCTAAATGGAATGTGAGGTAAAAGCTCAAACTTACAAGACATTGTTGAGACTAAGGCCTCCTATGCACTGTGCAATTCCATCAGTCCAATAAGATAATTACAAATCACACTGTGCAACATGGACATTATTGAATATTAGGATATGATGCATGATAGTAGGGTTAGGGTAAGGGTTAGATCAGGGGTACTCAATTTAAAGGTTTCAGAAAGAGAAGACAAAACATCATAATGTCTAAGGAATGTATTTGGTTAAGTGGCAAAGTCCAGTATACTCTATATTTAAATATGGGCATTAGTATTCTTTCGTAGTATTTCTAATCAAAAATAGCATGTTGAAATCAACTGTTTTGACTATTATATAATACAACAGGATAATTTATTACACTAAATTCTGTCAATGCAAATGCTCTGCTCATGCATCCACTGTGATCCTAATCCATGACTGCATGAGGGTTGCTACATGCTAACTTGCAGTGCATGTAACGGTTCTGCACTTCCTTTGACCTTCCTTGAGGCTGAGACAAGTTAAAATACAAATGCTCCATCAAAACATGGACGTTATTATTTAATGATTCATGGAAATAGGTCCAGGTCCAGATGGGACAACATGTGTATCCAGATCTGGAGCATAGTTCGTCTATTACTGACCTATGGTATAAAAGATAAAGAGGGAGGTTTTAGCAGCACCCTCACTGTGAGATGGTCATATCGTCATGCTAAATGCTAAAACAGCAAATCCTACATTGTATCACTGTGTCAAGTCCAGCATGTAACAATTGGTGACATCTAAAAGTGAAACTGCAGAGCCAAACACATGGACGACTCCTCCATTCACTCCTTACAGGAATGACAGGGAACTAAGGTGGTCTTCACCTACCACAAAGGATGTAAATACTCCCTACTTCTTATACACTTACATAGTATGAAAAAGTATGAAACACAAAGCTAAAAGCTAAAAAACCAAAACAATTTAGTTATACATGGCAATGTTTCTCCTTGGGGTTTCATTTCAGGAATGCAGATGCCACAGAGCCGAGACACCGTGTGATTTATCTCTTTATTTATCTTTAAACACATCTGCCTGTGCCCCTGTGTCTGCCTGTTGCTCATTCCTACCTTCTTTCAGCCAGCATATATCCCATGAGACCTGGGACTCCCCCCCATATGCTCCTCAGTGACCCTCACTAACACACACACGGAGACACACACATGCTTATGGGCATACACAACAGACATGCAGAGGAATGGTGAAAGTATTCAGCTGCCATCACTGCTATTCTCACCTTGCTACCATCCACATTGCTGGGGCCCAATAATACAGTCTGTGTACAAGCGTGCACTTAGAGCCTCAACAATCTGCACGCTGTCTCTGCTCGACTCGGAGCTCTGTGCGGTGCATTACTGTAAGCCATAGAGAGTGACCTGAAACCCACACTTGCTTTTCTGTCAACCAAGATTACGCTCAGATGAGCGCAATAGTTCTGGGCAGACCAACCTGCTGCTTTGTGTCTCATATAGACAAACAGAGTATATGCAGGATGAGCGCTTTGTTTTTCTTGTCAGAAACAGCTATGAGTAACAGCAGGGCCTGCCACAACACCCCTAGAGTAAGGTTTTGAATCTTCACAGGGTTGCCATTAAGTAAACACCAGTTGTGCAATTGTACTATGTTTCATGACATGTCTCGCTGCTCATTCAGACATCCCCCGTCCTCTTGTGCTGTGCCCTACGCCCTTCACCTAAAATGCCCCACATTCTGCCTTGATTTCCCATTTCCTCATTCAAGCTTGTCTCAGGCCCTGCAGAGAAAGCACCGCCTGGTGTGAGGTCAGGTGTTATTTATCACAGCCGTCTGCACAAAGAGTTGACATTTGTACCGACACTCTGCTCTGCCAGTGTAATTGACTCTCCTTGTCTTTTTGAGGACACCAACAGATACAACTATGTCAGGACACCTCCCTACTATATATTACCTATCACATGGTGGATGATAACTGGTGAGTTATCATTCTAACCCTAACCCTAATCATCTAAACACAGGGAAGGCTACACAGCTGCTCACGGGAATGGCAAGATTTTCACTTAATACTAATTTTCTTTCTTTCTTTCTTTCTTTCTTTCTTTCTTTCTTTCTTTCTTTCTTTCTTTCTTTCTTTCTGTCAAATCTTCCTGACCTAGAAAGCCCTCTTGAACCAGGCCCCCCTTACTTCACTGACCTGTCATCACCTGCATCCCTATATGAAATCTGACCAATATCATCTGATGCCAAGCTTCTCTCAATAACCCAAAGAACCAAGCACCAGACCTGGGGTGACTTAGTCTTCTCGACTGCTGCCCCCTCCCTCTGGTACTTACTCCCAAACATCTCCATGGCTACACTGACCAGAACTCACCTATTCATTATCATTATTATTATTATTATTATTATTATTATTTTAGATGTGCATTTTCTTGCCTTTGCTTGTTTTATGACCTTGGCAGCCCATGCCCAAGAGGAAAGGAATTGGGCTTGTAATTTGAGGGTTGCTGGTTCAAATCCCAGGACAAGTCAAAGCCTGGGAGTGCCCCTGAGCAAAGCGCCCAATCCCCATTCCTCCCCAGGTGAAGATAAGAGCTGCCCAATGCTCCTGCATCTGGCTTGTGTTTGTTCACTGCTGTTTTGTAATAAGGATGGGTTAAACACAGAGGTCAAATTCACTATCACAAATTGGTGTTTGTGCAAAACTAATTCAAATTTTTCTTTGACTGTCCTTTAAAAGCACTATATAAATAATAAAAAGCATTATTGTTGTAATAATAATAATAATTATTAATTTATTACTGTAACAATGCCAATATTTTCTTGTAATTTCATTTGTAATTTATCTTTATTTATATTTATTTTGTTTATTTTTATTTGTAATTGCCCAAAACTTCTTGTCCTTTCTTTTACCTGACAGGTATTTAACATATGTGTTCCTTTGTCTGCTTTTCTGGGTCCCCTGAATGTAATCGTGTGTCATCTGCACTACTTCTCTCCTTTCTGTCGTAGGCCAGGTACATGACTTTTCCATTCCTTATATTGTGTATCGTTAGCTTCTTTATATTTATATTTCCATGCTTTCTTGTTATATGCTAACTTATTGTATTATTTCATTTATTTGGGGGGTCCACATATGTTTACCTGTATTTTGTTTTGTCTTATTACACAGAGGTTAAACAAAGACTGCCTCCAAAATAATTTGTTGTTCTTCAAAAACAACACAATGCAGACAGGAGAGGCGATTTTTTTTACATTCTCCAAAGTATAAATAAAAATTAAATATCTATTCCAGTGATTTGGCCTGAATTCTGCTTATAAATAACTCAGGTTTTTTATACTGATCTAGATGATTTGTTGTAGTCCAGGGTTGCAGCCACTTTCAAAGAAAAAATAAATCACGCCAACTCATCTGATAGTACTGACATTTGTGGGGCAAAGGCGGCATGCACATTTTCAGAGGTCATCGGGAAGTAAACACTTATTAATGGTTACCTGCATAAGAATCAGATAAACAGGTCATGGTAATGATTAAGCCAAGGTTGGCCAGGTTATAGGCCATGTGTGCACAAAAGCATGTTGGATGAAAGCAGGTTCAAGCTGGTGCTAAAGAAGTGATTGTAATTGTTCGAGGACAGTGATCTTTGACCCGTGATGTGTGAATGCAGTGGAGACTGTGGTAAAGCACAATAGATGCGCAAATACTAGATTGCTGCAATACACCTATAAGACCTGGGATTTTTAAAAGATGGCCAATAATAAATAAATGTAATATATAGAGGGTTAGCTGCTGATTGAGTGAAAGAAAAAGTGAAAAAAAAAAAGAAAGTAGAAAAAACATCCAACCCAACATAAGTTCACAAGGTCATTTCCAGCTCAGGGATCAGGTAAACAAAACTACACAAGCTGCAACTTATCAGACTGCTTGCATGCCAGGACATTTTTTTAATCTCCCTTCATGTTTGTGAGTGTGACAAAGAGAGCCAGTCCTCGGCAGAGACAAACATCAGAAACACCTCCAGTGTGCTAAAGATATTTGTCCTTAAACAAAGAGCATTTAAAGATGTTTCTTTTGTACTTGTCTTATTATTTATCACTGATTTGTGCCTTTTTGTAAATGAACTTGAGTCAGCCACGTCAGCTAGTTATTCAGTCTCAGAATGAGAACCAGGAAACACGGTCCCTAATCACAGGTCTGGCCACGGAGGAAATAGCACTCTAAGTCGGTGCCTCAGCAGGTTGTCGGTGAGCTTTTGTCACAATCATTTTGTTTATTTTGATGAAATGCAGGAAACTGTTTTTATTACTTTCTCACATTCCTCCGGTAACTAAGAGGGGCATTTGTGGAGAATGTGTTTCTCTGTGAATTACTTCAACATGTGATCACTAAAAAGCACCAGGGTGCTCAGAAACATGAATCATGGGTATTTTTTTCAGCTTCTCAAAAAACAGACAAGCTTCCTTCGGACCTCTCATAATTTTTCAGAATCACAATGTACTTAGTTTCTAAACTTTATAATGGAGATTGCTGCATAATATGTTAAGATTTGATTACATTATAAATCTCTGACAAACACTTTGTATTTATGAAATACTGTATATAGTTATTAAGTGTAGCTGACTTATTTTGGTGAAGTTGGTGGAAAAATAGAATTATTTGACCTTTCACATGCTCGTATTCATGTATGAGCATTGTGTGCTATACTTTGAGAATGTCTTAAAGTGAATTGGAATATGACTTCCTGAAGATTTTGACTTATATGTTAAAGACATGATCAAGAAAATGTAACTATTCTCAAAAAAAAAAGTAACTTGATTTTATTGAGAAGAAAATGGGGAATTACCTTAGCTCCTAAATTATCTGCTCTTATAAGGGATGCATATACTGTAATACTGTAACTATGATTTACTTAGAGTTCTGTCATTAAATTTCTGTTTTTGTTTGTCTGTATTCAGAGTGTTTAGGGTGAGCATATCGTTTTCAGAAAAGGTGATCTGCTCTACATCACCTTAAGCCAATGTACACTTTGTTCTGAGGCTAAACAGGTGTCAGCAAACATTGGCCAAAGCCAAAAGAAGAAAAGTGCAATGAAGCTGCCATGAAGCCCGGCATAAATTACATAAGTGAGAGAAAAATCGGTATCACCTCACAAAAAAACTTGGACACTAAAAACAGAGGAAGAAAAGAAAAGAAAGGTCATCTGGTTTCCATTAGGAAGATAAAATGGTTCACTCTGAACCTTTTACTGGCTGCTTTGTTACTGGGAGGCGTCCATGCTGCTCTCTCCATCATCATCCAGTTGACACAACATTAAAGGCTTCAAACAGCTGCACAGGGTGCCTTAATCAAAAACTAATTGTAATAGATATTGAGGAGTGCTAACACTCTGACCGCTCAGCTGGTATCAGTGGTCCAAGGCTGAAGATGTCATTAAATACAACAAAGGCATGATAGCTGAGACGGGGCAATGCAAGTGTGAAATACAACATGCGGCTATAAAGCACTGGTCCAAGGCGAGCCTGTCAACCTTGGTTATTTAGAGAAAAAACAATGGATCTGGAAAATTCCTGAAAGCGGATACAGTGGTGAGATTTTGAACTTTTAGTGTAAACCAAGGACCAAGGATACTGTAGCATAGTGCCAAAATTAGGAAGTTTCAGTTTTTTGTAAGTGTTATTGCAATTTTTTTTATATGTGTGTGTTTGTCTATGTGTCATAGACAAAAACACATAAAGGCTGCTCAGGTCATTATTTATACTGTCTCACATATTTGCTATTACACTTTCATTCATTTTCTAAAATGAATGATCATTCTCATATGAGTGGGTGTTATTTTTTATGTAAGAAAGTATAGTAGAATGTGTGAGTATGTATTGTTGTTTATGTACTGTAAGAGCATATAAGAATGCATGAGTGGTTGTGGTTATTTATGCAAGAGAGTATAGAAGAATGTCAGAGATTATGATTGTTAATGTAAAGAGAGTATAGAAGAATGTCAGAGATTATGATTGTTAATGTAAGAGAGTATAAAAGAATGCGTGCGTGATTATGGTTGTTAATGTAAGAGAGTATAGTAGAATGTGTGAGTGTGTATTGTTGTTTATGTAAAGAGAGTATAGAAGAGTGTGTGAGTGAGACAGCACAAATTATGGGCTGGGCTGGGCCTGTGACATAATATGTGATTCAGCTGATTAATTCTCTTTAATTTGATTAGTTATTATCATTAACAGCAATGTTCAATCAAATACATTTCCCCCCCTCAATATTAACCTTTCAGACAAATTCCCACTTAGCATATTAGAGTTTGAATCCAACTTTATTCGCAAGGTGAGGGAGCTCAGTCATCAGAATGATACATGGTGAAATGTTCCTTAATGGCTGAGAAAATAATTAAGGCAACACAGTTTTCTTCACTGTGTCACTGCTTTTGACAAGGCTCATTCCTTTCCTGTTACAGAGGAGACTGTTTGATAAACCTGCCTTCTAATTAATCTTAACAGACTCACTGTAGCAGTGGACAGACAGAGCCAATTTTCTTAAAGCCATCTAATTGACTCCATGGGCTCTAATTTCATAGACCAGGCACAGGCACAGCTCAGGTGAGGCGGCGGGGTGTGTCCAGGCACATTTTGCTAGTTTCATGCACAGTGCAGGGGCTGCAAGTACTTTTCTGTCCCGCCTCCGTCCCTCCTACCAATGCAAGTAGCAAAGAGAGGGAGAGAAGGCGTGACTGGGTTTAACACAGTCTTCACCAATCAAATGAGCTCCTCTCCTCACCTTTACCAACCAATATTTAATGTAATTTAATGTAATGTATCTGAATCAGCACATGTGCATTCTTTGGGCTCTGATTTCATGGCGCAGCGCAAGGTGGCGCAGCCCGCGCTGTGGTAATTTCGTCAGGCACAACACTGTGCGCAGCGAATTAGGCAATTTGGTAGACCGAGTTAAGCAGAGCTGGGTGTGGCTGCACAAAAGGGGGAGGTGTTGACAGATTCAGCTTGGCACAGTGACAATTTCATGCCAAAAGGTTGCCCTGAAGGTGCGTTTTTGCCAGCTCCAACCTGGTCAGGCTCTAATTTCGTAGATCAGGCCAGGCGCAGGTGCGCCGTGCCAAGGGGGTGTGTCCAGGCGCATTTTGCAAGTTTTGTGCACAGCACAGGGTGCACAGCTGGGCACAGCCAGGCGCAAGTACTTCTCTGTCCCGCCTCCATTCCTCCTACCAATGCAAGAAGCAAAGAGAGGGAGAGAAGGCATGACTGGGTTTAACACAGTCTTCACCAATCAAATGAGCTCCTTTCCTCAGCTTTAAATGCGCTATATATACTGTATATATATATATATATATATGAGGTATATATAATATTTTTTTTGGGGGGGAACTCTAACTTTAAGGCAGTGGAGAGTCTGTCTGTCACACAGAATGAATGAATTTGTTCTTAAATCAAAAACACAGACAACTAAAGTTGAATATAATCCAATGGATGGTGGGCTGTTGTGTAAAATGTTAATAAAATGTGAATGTTTTGCAAATCCTTTTTTACCTATATTCAAAAATACTTCAAATACAAGATATTTGATGTTCAAACTGCTAAAGACTGGGAAAGTTGAAGAATGCTCAAAGAACACCTGTTTAGAACTTTCCACAGGTGAACAGGTTAATTAGAAACAGGTGAGTGTCATGAATGGGTGTAAAAGGCTGACTCGTTCACAAGGAAGGATGGGGCAAGGTTCACCACTTGGTAACTGCATGAACAACAGTTCCAACAGTTCAAGAATGTTTCTCAATGTACAATTGCAAGGAATTTAGGGATTGCATCATCTACAGTCCATAGTATCATGAAAGGATTCAGAGAATCCAAAGAAATCTCTGAACTTAAGTGGCAAGCACTGAATGCCTGGGACCTTTGGTCCCTGAGGTGGCACTACATTAAAGACCAACAACATTCTGTAAAGGATAGTACCACATGGGCTCAGGAAAACAGAAAAAAATGTCAGTTAACAAAGTTTGTCACTACATCTACAAGTGTAAATTAAAACTCTGCCACGTAAGGTGAAAACCATATATCAACAACACACAGAAACACTGTCAGGGCCTGATCTCTGGGCCTGAATTCATCTCAGATGGAGTCATGAGAATTGGAAAAGTGTGCTGTGGTCTGACAAGTCAAAAATTTAAATTTCCAGAATCTGGATGTTCCAGAAAACCACCCAGATTGTTATCAGCTCAAAGTTGAAAAGTCAGCATCTGTGATGGTATGGGGTGTGTTAGTGCCCATAGCATGGGTAACTTGCACATCTGGGAAAGCACCATTGATGCTGAGAGGAACATACAGGTTTGGAGCAACATATGCTGCCATCCAAGTGACGTCTTTTTCAGGGACATCCCTGCTTATTTCAGTAAGACAATGCCAAGACACATTCTTTACATTTGTAGTAAGTGCAGGTAGGAGACTTGCCTGTCTGAAGTCAAGACATGTCCCCCACTGAAAATGTGTGGCACATTATGAAGAATGGGAAAGAATTTCACCTGCAAAGCTTCAACAATTAGTGTCCTCAGTTGCCAAACGCTAATTGAGTGTTGTTGAAAGGAGACATGATGTAACACAGTAGGTAAAATGCCGCTGTCCCAGTGTTGCAGGCATCAAATTCAAAATGGAATATTTTCAAAAACCAAAAGAGTTTATCAGGTTAACCATAAATAATTATATTGTCTAACCCTAATGTCCCAGTTTCATTGGACTTGGAGTTTGTGTTTAGAATTTTCATAATTGTCTCATTCAGCTAAATATGTTGCATTCAGTGTTAATGCATCATAATCTTGTTTACATTAGGGGGTCACATTATGGGGACTGGTCAAAGATAACAATTTACAAATATATTCATGGTGTAATTTGTGAAAAACTAGTTCTGAAGCTGCAGTGCATGCCTTTTGGTGATTTTTATTCTTGTTGATGTTTTTATTCTACCTCTGCCTGGTCTTCCTGGACAGGAAAAAAAAATATTATTTCTATTTTGTGTCATTCATCTGAAACCACAATCAGATGATTGTGTCAAGCAATACTATCATACATGACCAAGGGAGCATTTGTATGTATACAGCAGCAGATGGACAGCAGGGACAATAGACTTTCATCCCATTTATCACTGAACGTTTGTGTGGATGGTGCTTTTAGTCATGTGTTCCAGTCATACTCCAACCTGTTTGCAGCCATCTCACTTTACCAGCTCGTTTATATTCCCTCTGTCTTGACAAAAAAAAATAATAAAAATAATCGCTTACTGTGTGCAGTGTGACAGTATTTCTAGGTGGCTTGAGATCTAAAATGAACTATAATCTATAATGAGGAAGACAGAAGTCATGTGGTCGTAATTTGCTTAATCAACATTGTGTGAACTCATCTGAACTTGGTTTGAATGAAACTCACATTTGTTAATATCAATAAGTTTTATGGTTAGTAAAAAGTAAAGTTTAAAGTTAAATTGAAGTCTTGGAAATGAATGTTAGTTCATGTAATGACATGCAGTGTGTGCTGGCTTTAGCGCTGCTCTGGTGGTATAAGAGGCAAGAATATAAAAATCTGCTGCATATTATATGTCCATTTTGGCTTTGATACTGTCAGTTTTCTCTCAACACCAATGTATGCCTATGCATGCTAATTGTGTGGAAAATGCATGAAGCCTCCACCTCGCATAACCACCCCTGTTGCACTCCCCTGTGGATAACAAATGGGCCTTTTCCCTCGGAATTGAGGCTAAACGATGGTTTCACTTAGAGAGCAAAGTGACTGTCCATCTTCATAACAGCGCTCTCCATCAAAGAGCAATGAATCCCATCCTTCCCCACTGTCTCTGATTAAACATAGGCAATGGATATCCCCTTTATGAAGGTCTACAAACCTGGCCCTCATGTTAGTCTTGCACCTGCAACTATCAGCTTCTCCTTCTTTAGTAGTAAAAAAAACTAAATAAATAAATAAATAAAAGCCTCCACATGTCTGGTCAGGGGGGCAGGGCACTGCTCCAGCTGGGTTATTCAGCCATGTCTGTCTGAAAGTGAAACACCTCTACTTGATTCAAATTACCCAAGGCATTTCTTACTGGTGGGGGTCAAGTCAAGTCAAGTCAATTTTATTTATATAGCCCAACATCACAAACACAAATTGCCTCAAAGGGCTTTACAGTCTGTACAGCAAGTGACACCCTCTATCCTTAGACCCTCACATCGAGTGAGGAAAAACTCCCTCAGGAAGAGCCGCAGAGGAGGGATCCCTCTTCCAGGACGGACAGACGTGCAGTAGATGTCACATGTACAGAGACAAGTTCAGCAGATTACAAACAAAACGTCAGAATTACAGAGGATGGAAACAGAGAAATACAAAATGTGAAAACGTAGAAAGTGACAGAGTATGTAACAGAAGTTAATGGGGGGACAGGTGGTTGCAATAACTGTAACCTTAGCTTTTAATAATATCAATGTAAGTATTAACAGTGATGTGTAGGGGATGAGGCTCTGTGTTGTTCTCAGATGCAGGTTCATCCAGTGGAAGGGGAAGCCTTGGTCCAATCTAAGCAGACACGCAATGTGAGACAGAGCAAAGACTTGTTGATCTTTAGGGTCGGAGGTAGGAGTCCGAAGCTGCAAGGCCTTTTAACTTCCTGATGACCTAAGAGAGAGAGTGAGAAAGTGAAAGAGAGAGAGAGAGAGAGCAAGACCGAGGCCTAATAGATAGCTTGGATAATTATATAATCTTTATACTAATTTAGAGAAACTTCTTGGCTGAGGTCAGCTCCCATATTGAGCAGATCAGAAGTCCAAACGTGAGTGAGTTGGCAGAGATGCCAATTAATTAAATGCTAAGGTTAAAAAGTAAGTTTTAAGTTTTGAGGTCACACCAAACCCCCCCAGGTCACAAAGTTCACTGGCTGAGGGTCTTTCACCATTGGTTATGCTTTCAGACTTTTTTCCTTGAGCATTTTTCCGAATTGTTTTGTGATAATATCATGTTGAAACAGTGGCCAGATTCATTTACTCATGTGTAATAGCATTATTAAACTATAGTTTTTGTTCATGGCCCGTCAACAAAACCATTGGCAAAGACTTCTGGTCAAAGGAAATGTGAAATGTGTCTATATCTCTAAATAATCCAACACTGTTTGTTAAATGCTCTTTGTTGACCTAAATGTCTGTCATTAACAGTAACTGTCATTCATTTGCATTTCGGATGCAACTAATTATCTTTAAAATAGACTCAAATGTTTGATGTTAGTTTGTTAAAAACACGTTTCATGTGGTTTAGTAGTAAAAAAAAAACATCAAAATAAATAATTGCACCTTTATGTTTCTCACCATGTTTCTGATTTAATACCATTTATTAGCAGTGGCTCACAGACTGCATATAGAGCGGGACACTGTCACATCCAATCTTGTCTTTTGACCAGTCTCTGCATGGTCTGTTAAACGTTTCTCCATGGTTCAAATTAGAGCATCGTCTTGAGGCCACTTAGGCTTATCCCCATGTACAGTGTTCATTTGGGGAAAGGAAGCATACTGAAGGTGAAGGAGCTAATAGCATCTTATTAGCTCTGCCATTTTCAGGTTAACATCTATTTACCGGCTACAGTGTGAAACTACGTACTCGTGCATCAAATGTGACCCACTAATAGCACACACAGTAATGAGCACATATAAAAAAAAAATAAAATTACAGAAGAAAGAGAGACTGCTCTGTCACCTTTATTATATAGAGGACAAGAAAGCCTTAGCTTTTTAATCTGTTTTAAAAAAAAAAAAACAATTATTATATTAGATGGAAATGGCCATGAATGCCTTCAGCTGATTGTGGAGGTGACAGAGGTCAAAGCCAAAGCCGTTGAATCCAGAGGAAAGTGTGTGTGTGTGTGTTAGGTATCAGAAAGCCCACAAAGGTATTCCATTGTTCGTACATTAGCTAATGTCATTATCTTGTCTGTGAAGTCACAAGGGCTTATCTCATGTTATAGGATTTGCAGCCACCTAGACTGATCTCATTGGGTAAACAGTTGACAGAGTGACAGACACACAGGACGAATGTCCAAGTTTCTGGAAGTAGTGTCAGTATATTAATAGTAACCTGACCCGGATACTGGCTACAGTATAGAAACAAATGCAGATGTGGCCATTTTAACATTTACTTTACAGTGGAGTTTGGCCTTTGATATAACTTTAGCCTACATGTTTTTGTCCTGTATCGAGCTTCATGTGATGTCCACTGAGACATACAGTATTTCAGATGAGTGATAGATTTGTAAAAACTAATTATTATTTAATAGGTTACTAATCACTAACTAATGATTAGTTAACAATTAATGAATGACTTATGGATAATAAATGGAAATAGCATGTCAGTCCGTGTAATATTACAGAGTAGGAGGATGACGTGAGGAAGTGGCCTCCTGTAACGTAAAATTATGAATTAATGAAAGTCTGTAATAAAACTCAGTTTTAATTACATAACTATATCAACCGTTACCAACTGTTACTTGGGACATCAACTCAGACACTAACAACACTGCATGTCATAATTATCTGTGATTTTGACATGCGTTTCAAATCATAGCTGCTTCTCTGGTACTGGATGAGAACTCTTTCACTCTAAGTGTAAATAGTTTGCTTGTCATCTATATCTAGAGCGCTGGAGTTTGCTGTGTGTCAGGCCACGTAATTGAGGTAATCTCTTCCCCTTGTCCATCCAGGTTATAATTCAAGCGGTACAATAATGTGTGCACAGTGAGCAAAAGGTTGAAGTTAAAAATGCAAACTAAAACTAAACCACTGTCGTTCTATTGTCACTGTTTTCAGGGTTAATTTTAATATCTGTTTTATTTTAAAAATAAAACAACATATATCTGTATAAACATAGGCTGAAAACGTGCTTGTTTGTTCATTAGAAGTCCTGCTTCAGAGTTGTTGACAAGTGAACAAATGCACATATTACTGCAGCATATTTTATGAAAGCTGTAACAATTCATTTACCAACTGTGGGAGACCCCAAGAGCAAATTCTACATTGTGTTACTTTAAATCTAAGCAGCATTGTTATAGTGAAAGCACATGTAACAGTACTGTGGGAAAGTGGGGTCAGAATAGTTGACAATACTTCCTTAATCCAGCCTTGTGATATGTATCTTTCTTGGCAATCCTTAGATGAGCTGAGCTTTTATGCTGATCGTTCCCCAGAGCATCTTTTGAATTCATTAGTCCCATAAAGCCCATTTTCCATATTTGTTAACATGCTGGGTCACCTGTCTCACAGCTGTCTATGTTGACTAGATCTGCCTTTTCATCATTGAGCGCTACCTGCCATAATGACCCAGTAATAAAGTGTCATTATCCCAGTCTAGTACAGTCTAGTGTACCATGTACAAAGCCACAGGAAGAATCCAGGTCCTGTCTAATTCATTTCTGCTGGGTATAAATGTCAGCATCCTTTGTGAGGATTACAGACCTCCCCATGTCAGGGCTGGACTGATTGTTCAATGTGGAATGGTGGGAGTGGAATAGAGCATTTGATTTCAGATAATGCAAAACAAGACAAATACCACTGGACTGGAACTCAGGTTCAAGCTTCACACTTGAACCTGAGACCAGGATGGTGTCAGACAGAGTTTAAAGAGATGAGGATGACAGTAGTGTTGATTACACTCTCTGTTATTACAATTTGTCAGCTTTTATGTTGTCAGTGACATCTGGAATTTCTGACTTTATCTCAATTGTGACACCCAAAGCTATCTAAGATACTAATTTGTGCATCATCTGTTGAAATATATAACAAACTACATGTAGAATGTGAAATTAAACACACTTCTGTCACACAGTCTTCTATTTCTTTGCTTATCTAGGTCTAACCAACCCAGTTTATAGTTAGTTAAATGGTCATTAGTTATAAATTATTATACAACTTACGATGTATATTTGCCAACCAACACAGGTAAACACAACCAATGAATATCCCCCCATTCTGAGAGGAGTGAATACTTTCCAAATGTTCTTTCACAATGTCACTGTCAGACTCAGTGCTCCATCTACTCCTTTAAAACTAAGTAGTGATAACTTCATTATCTTCTTTATAAATAAAATAACATCAGTTAGGGAAAACAAAATGTCGCCTGTGGGGCACAGACGTCTAGTGCAAAAAGCAAAATATGTGCATTTAATTCAACAGCTCTATATTAAATCTGATCAATCTATCTATTGACAGAATAAAAGGCTGGACAAGGAAGAGTGTTGGTCCAGCTTTCACTTTCTTTGCCCTAGTGATGGACACGCAACTGAGTATCCTATTTATTCGATAGAATCCAATTTGTCCATTTGAATGACCATTTTCCAGATGATAATTTTGGAGATTATAAATTTGGAAATAATAAATGTTACATTTTGACATGACTGGAACCTTGTTCTTTTTCTCTCAATTTGTGCTTCTTTCATGTCTATCATCATTTTGGTCCCTGTGGCCTCAGGGCTCCGGGATCTAGATCTGATGCTATTATGACTATTATCATTGTTATTATTATTATTATTTTCTCTGTCCAAACTCTGCAAGGACCTTTGAGTCGAGGGCTGCAGGATCCAGATCTTGTTGTGAGTCTATTAGTATCAAGAGCAGTATTGTCATTGTAATTGTTACTTTTATGAACAGTGGTATTATACTCAAATAACAATATTACATTCTTTACAGTGACAGTTGTACTTACCGTACTTAATAGAACTGTTATACATCTGCTAGTGGTCTCTCTCTCCCCACCACTTTCTTTTTCAATCCCCCCCCCATTTGTGTCCCCACAAGCTTTTGTTTTTTTGTTTTTTTTTTCTTTTACCCCAACCAGCTGAGGCAGGTGGCTGCACAAGTCTGGTTGTTTCAGATATTTCTTCCTGTTAAAAGGAGTCTTTTTCCCTCCACTGATGCCAAGAGTTTGCTCTTTATGTGAACTGTTGGGTCTCTCTTCTCCTCTCTTTATTATAATGTAAGGTCTCTGTCTCACTATGTAAAGTGTTTTGAGACAATTTGGGATTTAGCACAATACAAATAAATCAAAATTAAAAAAAAAAAAAAAAAAAAACAATCAATGAAAAATGGGTCAATGATCTTTTAAATATACAGTATATAAATTTTAATGGTCATTGTTTTGCCAAACATGTCTAGTATCTTGTTGAGCAACTGGTGTATTGATTGTTAATGTCACCATGATTTAGTTGAGGAGTAGTCTTGTGGCAGCTTCAACGATTCAAGGGCCCCTTTGTCCATTCATCAGCACTCTTGATTGGGCCCATGTCATGGTTAGCTGCAGGCCCAGCAGATAAAGATCAGGGGATGATTGGGCACACACATTCTTAACATGGCTGACCCATGACATCTCAGGGGCAGGCAGGGAGCCTGTCATTATGCTGACAATGCACCGCTTTCTTCCCCCTTATCTCTGCTGATGACATTGAGAGTTTTTGCATTAACTCATTAACGAAAAAGACTCATCATTAAAGGCCTCACACAAGCACAGTGCGGCGGCAGTGGCACTCCACTGCTACTGCCAGCAGGAATATGTCAGAGACTCTGCAGTGTGACAGCTTATTGATGCTTTAGTGAAGCTCTGAAGATGTTAGAGATACATCGTTTTCTGGTGATTACAGTATATCTTATGTATAATAGGTATATAATATAAATATATAAATATATTTATATAAAATTTAAATATAAATAAGATCAGTTATAGATAATTGTAAAAGAAAAAACTCGGGTTACCAAGTCCTACACTAAGGAGTAGGGTTTGAGAGTAAATATTCATGTGACAATATATCATCATCCTGACTTGTGAGACACTATTTTTTGACATGCTGGTGCCAAATATTGACGTTTACTTTAGGAAAGATTTGTTATTCTAAAAGGAACTGATCATCATTTTTGACTTACCAGAGTCTCCACTACATAAGTCTTCACAGAAGAGGTTTCTCTGGCCTGTGGTTTACATGCAGGGTACAGTTTTACTGTCAACTAGTTATCACCAACACAGCAGGACACCTAAAATAACCAACTGTCTCCTTCAGTAGTATTCCCTCTGTAAACTAAGGCGGATAGGATCCAAACAAGAATGCAAACAACAGACTATATCTGTTAATTAATACTATTAGACATATATTATTAATAAATACATAATTAGCCAATATACAATATATTATCTCTATAGCGCACACAGTATGAATTCCTCCACTTGGTGACAGAATCAATTTATAAACTTAAATTTAGGACGACCATTTATTTACATGTGGGACTCCATGTTGGCTGTGTCCCCAATTTTTGTAGTTACAGTCTAACCAAATACAAAATATTACACCCACTCATAAAATATTTTTGTCACAGTCTATGAAATCAAAACACACCTTTGTATTATTTTGATTTAGACTTAATTTGTTTTCTTAAGCCTTAGTCATTCTTTCCCAGGAAGAATTCCTGATATCCACTGCATCTATATATTTAAATTTCACCCATGTATCTGACATACCNNCCCCCCCCCCACACACACACACACACACACACACACACACAAAACACCCTCTTTGTTTATGTTATGTCACCACAATTACAAGGGAAAAGGGGGGCAAAAATAAAGTGTCTGTGAGAGATTGATAGCTTTGGTCTTTACTTCAATTGTAAATTAGAATAGCAAGTCCCTTTGGGATACAAGAGCTGCATTTATGATTAAGAAAGAGTGGTGGTCGAAAAGTTTGCTCCCTCTCACAAACAGGCAATTAGCTTGATGAAATAGTCCCTAGTTTTTTTTACACACTCTGGTTATGTGAATCCATATTATAATGGGCACCCTTGTAGTTTATGGTATAATTCTCAGCTTGAGCTGCAAACAATGTGTTTTTTAACACACTAGCCTTTTTTTTATTATTTATTTTAATTCTTATGCTAAAACACAGTATGCATTTGAATTTTGAGAGATAAATAACATGGGTGCAGGCACATAGATTAATTTAATTAAAACGTATTATATGTGCACTGTATAGACAGAATATGAATGTTTACTTGTACCCTTTTCTTCATACTAATCATATTTTACTCATACCGTTCTAAGCAAAGTGTTTCTCACCCTGATACTTGCATCATGAGCTTGCTACGATGCAAGTGATGCATCCTGACAGTACAGATTTGTACCACGCTGTGTTTCCTGAAAATCATTCACAGGCTGCTCTTCACTGTTTCATTCGCAGAGGAAAAGCTGGATGAAAAAAAGGAGGCAGGAGTTAGTATTAGTTAACACTCTGGAGCAGTCTAATGATGTGAAGAGCTATAAAGGAAGCTGTGTAAAGAATTATTACCTAAGCCATTACAGGCAATGGCTTCATGACTGGAAAAAAAAAATCAGACTTTATAGCTGTACTTACAGAATGAAGCAGATGACATCTGTTTAAGTTCATCAAGTGTATGCAAACAAATGAACACACATGTTTCCTTATTAAACCACCAAAAACACCCACTGTTACATTAAAGCTCAGAGTGGAATTTAAACTGGCGAGTGCTCTGTACAGTAGGTTGTAAAGAAAAAAAGAGAGTGCTAGCTTAAGTCCGATACCTCATCATTACTGTACATTACTGCTTTACTCATTTATTAATTTAATGGGCACCGACTGATGGTTTGTCTTGTTGGCTGCAAGATATATATGTTTTTTTTTTTCCCCCTTCTCTGATATTTTGTCCTTTGTGAGCCAGATGAGGCTTATCAACTTCACACAGCACATGTGTGGAAGTGCAGCCTCAGGGTATCATACTCCCGTGCCAGCTGTTGTCAAGAAAATTACACCAGTTTATATGATTTGTTTTGCAGTACAGAAGATGTGGTGATCATCCAGTAGTACTTACACTTAGATAATAAGTTCATTTTTTTGTTCTCTGTTTGCTTTAATGCTCTCAAGTCTATTTGTTCTGCCGCCATTGGTGTTTACAGTTTTGTTACAGCTGGCGATAGATCCTCAAATGTGGAACTCTGAATGTAATGCACCAAAGATTTTGCAAATATATATATAACAGATATATAATATATATAATATAACAGATGCAAAAATATTTTTCATCTGTTCTGTACCTTAAATTCTGTGTATTTTCTCATGAATTATGAGACAATGTAGGGGGAAAACCTCTAAATTAGGCGCCACCACCGTATCTTTGCAGTGTGTATGTATATATATATATACTCGAAATATTTGTCAGCATTTACACACTGATATTTCATTTGCATGGCTTAATTGAAATAGATGAAACATACTGTAAATGCTACACAATGGATTATCTGGTGGTCATACCCTGCAAGCTTTGCTAGTTAATAAACTGGAACTTTGCACACAAACAGTGTCATGTCTATTTCTAATCTCTGTGTACTATCACATGTCAACAAATCCTGGCTCCACTGCATGTCAGTGGAGCAAGTCCAAGGTTTGACTTCAGTGACACCATCCAGGCCGGGCAGTATTGATTCTTATGTGATGAACTATTAAAAAGCAGCTTCTGAATGTTCTCATATGGTGACACAGTCACCAGGATCATGTGGTTAAGTGATTTGTTTTTTTGTTGCAGCATTTTTTTTTGTTACGCCAAGAAAACTGTTGCTTTCAGAGTTGTCACTGGTGTGGATTTTTACCAAATCCTGCTCACGTTCCACAACTTTCTCCACCACTTATTACACATGTAATCTCACAGGCTGCAGGGTGTGTTCCTATTTTTGTCTAATAAACTCTGTCATGGAGAAATCCTGTCGCATCATCAAACATTAAAGCCTTATATTTGTTAATTACAGTTTCAGACCATTTGGCATGTAGAAGTTCCGTTAATGTTGTTTATTATAGTGTTAAAACATGCATATGTTTTATTATTACTGCATTAAATGTCCCATAACCCTTACTTTTTCACATTCTTGTAAATGTAGTGAAAGTTACAAACTTCACTTTTCATAAGTAATTCACCAACCTGATCATTTCCCTCACTTTAAGGACAGTGTAGCAAAGTTATTGCAAATTATCAGAATGCCAAAATGTGGACTGCACCGAAGAAATATCTTATAATAACTATTTTCAGCAAAGGGAAACTTAAAGGCTTTACATGTGGTTTGGCTGCAGCAGCAGGAATAACAAAGACTGGTCGTGTAATTTTGATCGATTCTACAAAATCAGGAAAAGCCAAAGACATTATTAGAGAATGATTTGTTAAGCTATTTTGGGTGGGTAATTATAGTGAGTCAGACTTTCACTGTATCCAACTTTTCTTAATGGCGTGTCTTCAACAGTCGAAACAATAGTTCACTTCTTAAACAGTATAGTGCAAGACTTTAAAGAAAAGCTACCAAAAACCCAGTTACACCTTTTAACTATATAAGTCATGGAAGTGGCAGGCACTACTGCTAATTGCAATTATACATAGCACTACCTAATTGGTTATTCTATAACTGTGATGAGACCTATTAGTTTTGTTGATGCATCTGGGTTTTTAGCTGTTTCTCCTTGTAATTCTTTAATGCAAACTAACAGATGAACATAATTAGACATTTAAACATTTAAATGCATTTATCGCTGCCTCTTGTACATCAGCTTTACAAATCACACTCTACTGCTATTACAGTGCAACTTGAGTTACAGTAATTTTGCCTTTGGGCCTAATGTGATCTATGTGAAAGGTATCACTTGCCCAACCATGTGTCTTCTCTGAAATTTTGTCCCAGTCTAAGCATTAAAGTAGAAAACAAAATTTGGACTGCCCACACTCCCCCCTTTAAAAATGAAAGGGAGGGCAGGTCCCACTCAAAGGGACATACCTCACAAGTGCCTGGTGCACCTCAGTCCTCTACTGCATGGTTGCTCCACTGGGACAGATGGGGCTCCAGCTGCTTTGCCAATGGGCACTCCAGCACTATAAGGTTCTGTCGGTTACAGAACACTTATCACTCCATTTTTAGCAGTAAGTCCTCAGACTTAAATCATTGACCTTATGGTCACTAATGCTGCTGCTGCTGCTGCTGCACTGCATCTGCCTGGAGTAATCATCACACCCGCTCCATCACTGCAGTCTTTAACAGCCGCAACAACAACAAAACATCGTTTATCATTTACACCACTCATTTCCCTCCATGCTACACCTTTGTTCACTTCAGACGCAATAGCCATGACTCAGACAGACCAGCGTTTACAAATACATTAAGAGCAAGCTGGCAGTCCGCCTAAAGAGTGATCATTGAGACAAATTGATCTCTATCTGTTTAAATTGGCACTATAATCTGTCATTGGCAAATTGAACAGTGGACTATCTGGGATTCACTGCCATTTCAGATAGAGGCCCTCAAGGTAAAATGATCTACAGCACTGAATGAACTCTTAATAAAACTGCTTCATACAATACCACAATTGTGTCATTTTTTAGAACTGTCCATGCATTATGTGCCACTATTTTACCTTTAACATATAATTCAATTGTTCAACCAAGTCAATGAAATGCACTTTTAAAATGTACATATTGCAAGAAAAAATATTAACAACATAACCATTTTTTTTTCCATTAGTATATACATAAGAATTGTCTTTTCAACCATAAAGAAAGTCCAGTGAAAGAAATTAAAAATATTCACACACTAATGTGATAGGAAAATATATTTTTTTTTATTAACAGCTTTCATAAATTTTTAAACATATAATAAATAACTTAAATATAAATAACTTCTTCAGAATAATAGTCTGGAAAGTATGAAAATGAATCACAAATATATACATTATACATTGATTTCTATATTAACCTAAATGCATTCACAAACATGTAACCACTTATTCTTATTATTTACTTATCACTTATTTCTTCCTTTATTTTTTGTCATCGTCACAAGCAACACCTCAACACGACGAAGGGGTGAAACCGTCACTGAAGAGAGTTAAAAGCTGCTGATTGATATGCAATGCAGCGAATAAAAACGGCACGACATATGGGGCACAAGTGCCATCAATCAAGTGATCTTTATCTGGCTGGAAAAAAAACAGACTGTGGCTGTTAACGTAGGTTTTGTGTATCTTTAAGAGGAAGTTACAAATTACGCATGCGGATGAAACCTGTTGCCTAATCTCTGCTATTATCTGCAGTTCGTTTCTCTTTTTATATCACCAATAATGTTAATAATATTTAAAAATTGTAGTTTTTTTTTATTTGTATTTTTTTTTTTTTTTTTTTGGAGGGGGGGGGGCGACGACAATGACGTTTCTGTCCTGATTCCACAGTCATCTAATTCAATCGAACTCTTGAAGTTGATTAGCCTGGTTGACCTTTACTCCTGCGGGGGACTGGGGTGGGGGTGGTGGGGGGGTTAATAAGGCCGGGAACTTGGAGACCTCCGGGTCACTACACTCTTCTCTGCATGAAGGCAGAGATAAGATTATAGTCAACTTTTATTTCACTTTGTTTTATTTTTCCGCACAAGTTAGAGGGGGAAGGGGGTCTGAATGCGTGTTCAAAAAGTCACGAGAATATGCCTTTAGTCTGTAATCTGGTGACTTCCTGTCCTTTTCCTGACCGCTCCGCGCGTTATGACGCTTGAATGGATGATGGATGAAAGCTTTTTTTTTTTTTTTTTCTTCTTTTTCGTCGCACGCCCGTAAATCGCCACCGTTATCTTCTCGTCATCGATTCATTTAACAGCACTTATCCCAATCACCCTCTCTATCCACTCCTGCGCTTCGCGGCGGCGTGCACGCGCTTTGTTTTTCTAACAATAAAGTGATTCAGTCCTCATGCAGAGCGGAGCATGGGAAATCATTATTCACATCCAGCTATTTGTATGTGTGATCAGTAAATATTTAGTGCAGGCGACTTCCTCAGTCTGCTCCTAATCGATACCAGCAGTCCCGTTGGGCTGTGCTATTGTTGTGCGCATGCATGCAGTCTTTTTTAGTATTTTCCCCCGCTATATTATCTTCTGCTTGAATGAAAAACAAACTACTAATCACACACAGACCCGAGGAAAATGGAAAATAACAAAATATTTTTTTAAAAAAAAGGTGGAAATTGGAGGTAATTGCACTTGAATTGTGTAGCTGTGGAAAAAAAATGCATATGTGTGGAAAAAGGGTGCTTATGTTTTCATCTCACTATAAGTTAACTTTGGCTGTAATTATTTCACATGTTAGGGTTTTTTCTTATCTGCATAAAAAGTCGTCGTCATGTTTTTCCATTAAGATTTTTATTGGAATAATTAGTATTAGGCGAAGTGTAATAATAAAAAAAAAATATTGTTATCATTATTATTACTGTGACTTATAACGATGAGTTATTTTATAGTAAACATATAATTGGAGGCAGCAGTCGTGTCCAGTCTCGTGTTCATTTCAAATGTGCGGGTGCTCATATAGCTAATGCATGCCCGCCATACTTAAAGACAGGTGTCTGTTTCTGCCGTCACCCTCGCTCGCTCCCCCCCCCCCCCCCCCCCCCCCCCCCCCCCCCCCCCCCTGTTTCTGCCGCCCCCCTCGCTCGCCCCCCCCCCCCGCCTCCCCCCCTCCCTCCCTCCCTCCACCACAATAGCCTACACAAAGCGGCGGCGTGCAGCGCGTTGGCCACTGTTGCAGGAGAGAGCGAGATCTGTGGCGGCCGCGAAGCCCTTACACGCGCGCGGCTCATCACCCATGGCACCATCAGCGGCAGTCAAATGATACTCCGCTCGGACGACACAGCGTCAGCTCACATGACGTGAATCAGTTTGCGGCAAGTCTTCGGGCTCTCCCTCAAAGTTTCTGCACGGTCATCACCATCATCATCATCACCACCACCACCACCACCAGACATTGCAATCTTCCAATAAACAGCGCAGCAACGTGCCTCTTTTTTTGTGTTTGATTCCGTCTGTTGGAGAGGAAGCTCTGCCAGTTTTCAGTTTTGAGCTCTGTGTGGAAAAAAGGGGAGACTAAATATATTCTGAATAAGAGAGAAGATGCATCCCACCACGGACGAAACAGCAGCATATGCATTTGGTAGGTTTGTTATTATGAGAATACAGCCTCACTCTCACCATCAAATATAGGTTCACTTCATGAATATTTACAAGCTGTAGTCGGTCTTATTGTGATCATGATACAAAATAAGCGAACATATCTGATCGACTGTCCCGTGTTCAGAGCGCACTGTGAAAGACGCCGAATATATACGTTATTGTTTACTTTCTACAGTCTGTTCGCTCATATTAAAACACATGATGAATAAAGCATGGCTACTTCATTCGCTCTTTTATCACAATGAAGTGCAAGAAATGTACACTTACCCTTTGATGCAAACGTGCGTCCCCGATGGGTCTATACCTTGTGGAGTTTTTTTTTTTTTAATTATTATTAATATTTACTGACTCTCCGTGTTCACGGTATCAGTAAATAAAAATCTGACAAAAAAAAATAATAATAATGTAGACAAAACCTTCGGGTAGATTTGCGTTTAAAGATACAATTCGGTCTAAATAGCTGAGCTTGGACTATGTGAAGTGCCAAAAAATAAATAAAAATAAAAATAAATCCAACTTTGGCAAATGTTAAAGCTTTGCCGTCCAAGTCACGTAAAAACAGATTTTAAACAAACGGGCGTGAGTTTATAATGGAGCTCGTTAGTTTTGGTCGCTGAGCGAGACGAGACTGAAGCAGTTTCCTTGTCGGGTGGCTCCTCTAAATTGAATCTTATTTCAAAGCAGACTGGAATCATACGCTAGGGGGCGCCCATATACTGTCATACATCCTGGGACAAAGCAGCCTGACCACTGCTGCTGCTGTTGCTGCTGCTGCTGCTGCTGATGATGATAGTGGTGCTCTGTCTGTATATACACTGTATGTGACTCATCCCAGGCTCAGGGTTCATGTGCAGTGATGTGAGCCTCCCTGTACTTTAATTCCGATATGTTGACTGATTAAATAAAAGCGTAAAAAAACAAAATGCATGTTAGTCTGCAGCAGCTTTAAACAACCACTGACCTCGTTTTACATGCGCATGCATCATCCCCGTTACCTCGTCATTAAATTTATTTTTGCGCAACAGGCAAAACAGCTTTGATAGTGTTGTTGTATCAAAAACGTGCTGTATACCTGTCACGATGACCTGTCGGTTAAAGGCCGTGGCCTTTTCACCCCGGGACTGCCCCCTTTTTTAAAGCCATAGGAGTCATTTTAAGTTGTGGCGACACAGAGACTCTCCGACCCTGATGTGAGTTTGGGAGGTTGTTTGTGGTCAGTGGGATTATCATAACGTTTATATAAGACGTGTGGAATGTAATAATATAATCTTGTGTGATAGAAGCACTAATAGTTTTATTAGTCTCTATAGAAAGTAATATATATATATATATGTGTGTGTGTGTGTGTGTATAAACTTAGATAAGCTCATTATTGTCTAATTCACGTGATGAGCGAGTCTGTTTGGTGGCTGGATTTCACATAGATAAAGTGTTCACCTGCTGCTTTGTTCGCTCGTGTCCTAAATAATGTCCACAGGTGTTATTTTGAGAGCATCATTCAGTTTATGTCCTTGTTGTGTGTGTGTCGTGTTCACGATTAATAAACAGTGATAAGATAAAGGAGCACAATAAAACTACAATGCTGAGGTAGTTCTATTGTGTCCACAAAATGCAACTCTGGACAGTTTTGTCGCATTTTTGTTTTTTGTTTTTTTTTTCTTAAACAGTGTGATATAATGTGGCACCAAAATTAGGTGTGTAATTTTTACATTTGATTTATTTTCTATTGAATTTGCTGAGGTTTTACGATGATAGATGTGAGTATATCTTATACAGTTCGGGCGATTTAAGTGACTAAATTACCTCTCTCGCTCTCTCTCTCCGGAAAATCGTCTTCTTTTAGGACCAAGCGGCCCTCTCGACCTCCATACTGGCTCTGGCAAGGTACCAAGTAGCACAAGTGCCGACTAGCCAATGGGGTTGAGGGGGAGGTCCCTGAGCTCTGACCAGTCAAACACATTCTCCTTCCTTATATGGCAGCCCATCTCCATGGTAACGTGTGCTAAGTTGCAGCAGTCGTGTCAAAGTTCACTATATAGAGAGCTCAGTGAGCTGATCAGAGAGAAAGCATTCAGCCAGCCCGGCTCCTACCAATCGCAAATCACTTCCTAACCTCCGCCTTTTTAACATATTTGATTACTTTGAATCTCTGCTCCTCTTTGCCTATTATTTTTCACTCAATAAGGAGGAGGTTTAGTAGGTTGTGATCTTTGTTTTATTTTATTTTTTTATTTCGTTTTTGTGCTTTCGCTTTTTGGAGGAGAGAGAGTTGCGTGTCTTCATATTCCGAGTTCTGAGAACACTGGCGTCAGCTGCGCGCTTTACTGGCACCAAAAAAGAAAAGGGGAGAAGACGAGATTTTTTTTCTTCCAACCCGGTTGGTGATTTTCTTCAAGACTAGTGCTGGAACTTGATAGTAGCTGCTACATTGTGCTCACCAGTTGTTTTATGCTGCTGTTGCTGCTGCTGCTGCTCCCGCTGCTGCTGCTGCTGTTGCTGCAGGCGCGGTCTCACACCAACCTGCTCCATTATTATTATTATCAACTGACAGTCCATGCTACCTCGGTTGATTATTCCAGTATTGAAGCTACCTTTCCCATTGATGGCTGTGCTGGATGGCTGACTGTACGCGCCACTGGACTTGGCCTTTAAGCGCAAGGCAGCGACTCAGCTCGCCATCGCTTCAGTTTTGAAACCCGGTGCTTCGCAGCGTCTCCAACAGCAATAACTCACCAGTTTTCTGGAGTGGATTCAACGTGTAGGCTCTAGATTGAACATTTTTCTCTGGCTGGCTGTTGATCACAGTTTACCGCGTTTTCCCTCAGACATTGTTCACCGCGACACCAAAACGGCAGACAAAAAGTTTCTTTACGTTGACTGATAGATATGGCAATGGTAGTGTGGAGAGGCTCCCAGGACGATGTGGCTGACACACAAGGCGCCCTTTCCTCGCAAACCCAAGGAGGACTATCTCTCCCCACGCCTCAAGCAGGCCAGTTGAACCTGACAGCCTCTCAGGTGGCCCCTGCGACCCCTCACACACCGGTCCAAGGAGCCCCGAACAACACGCAGTCCACGCCGACGAACCAGAGCACGCAGCAGTCGGAGAAGCAGCCGGCGCAGATCGAGTGCGTGGTGTGCGGGGACAAATCCAGTGGCAAACACTATGGCCAGTTCACATGCGAGGGCTGCAAAAGCTTCTTCAAACGGAGCGTACGACGGAACCTCACTTACACATGCCGTGCCAACAGGAATTGTCCAATCGACCAACACCACCGCAATCAGTGTCAGTACTGCCGCCTCAAAAAATGCCTTAAGGTCGGCATGAGACGGGAAGGTATTGGGATTTTTTTGTTTTCTTATCCATGTATGCTTGTGTGTGTATTCGTAGAACCGTGTGTGTAGCCCTCATGTCCCGCCCCGCCTGCGCTCTCTTCCCCCCGACTCTTTCTTCGAGAGACTGCGGCTGGAGCTCGCGACAGAGCCGCTGGTTCATGTGGTGGAGACGGCGTACACCGGATCTCGTACTTGCAGCGATGCTTAATTCACAAATAGCCATAAGATCGAACCCATGATCAGCCTGGTGATATCGAATATATATTTAGATTGAGCTGCATGTGGGCAGAAGACATTTGAATGCATGATACACGATATATTATATATATATATATATAACACTCTGCTCTATTATGGCGAGTGTCGAATTAAGACAGCGTGTTCTTGCTCAATCTCCTCATCTCTCCGTGTCGTGTCTGAAGCTGGACACCAGCTCCAATTTACACAAAGCCTGCATGCGCGTGGACAACCGCGAGAATCTATCTGAACATTGTAGCCGATATTAGGGCCTTCGATGTCTTGTGTGTCTGTGTAAAGGCAGAGAGAGATGAATTGCTATGTAGGTTAAGGGTTAAACATGCAAGGTCTCTCTTGCCCTCTTTGTGTTCCTTCACAGCCAGCTCATGTTGCTGTTGCTGAATAACATCATTTTGAAGCTATGTGTATGGCAAGCAACGTGTTTTAAAAGCTTCCTAATCTCCAGTGTTTCAGCACATGATGTGAGCCAATATTGTGCCAATAGTATGAATGTAATATGTCTATATATATACATATATATATATATAGTGTGTGTGTGTGTGTGTGTGTGTGAATTGTATTTTAATGTTAGAAAATCATAGCTGTGTTTGTATGTTTACTCATTTTCATTATTGTTTGACAATTTGTAGAATTCAGGCTTCAATATCTGCAGTTTCTCTTTTTACTGCAGCCGTGCAAAGGGGACGGGTGCCACCCACGCAGCCACACCACGGTCAGTTCGCCTTGACAAATGGAGACCCACTCCACTGCCATTCCTACTTATCCGGATATATCTCTCTTCTGTTGCGAGCGGAGCCCTACCCGACGTCCCGCTATGGCAGTCAGTGCATGCAGCCCAACAACATCATGGGCATCGAGAACATTTGTGAACTGGCAGCCAGGATGCTCTTCAGTGCAGTGGAGTGGGCCAGGAATATTCCCTTCTTCCCAGACCTCCAGATCACAGACCAGGTGGCTTTGCTGAGGTTGACGTGGAGTGAGTTATTTGTGCTGAACGCCGCGCAGTGCTCCATGCCCCTGCATGTGGCTCCTCTCCTGGCGGCGGCTGGCCTTCACGCCTCTCCCATGTCCGCGGACAGAGTGGTGGCCTTTATGGACCACATTAGGATCTTCCAAGAACAAGTGGAAAAGCTCAAGGCTTTGCACGTTGACTCTGCTGAATATAGCTGCTTAAAGGCAATTGTGCTCTTCACCACAGGTAAGACAATAGACCCGACACACACACACACACACACACTGAAAAGTTCAGCCTGTGTGAATGTCACTACAGCACGTGCACTGACATCAGCAAAATCATTGCTGACCCAAATATGGCGTATAGATGGAGCAAACCACGATGCCTTCATTGTCATCTGTGTTAGGCCCCGAGGCTGATAACTTATAAAACCACTTGGTTAATCAACGGTTTCATCAGACACACTAACACACACACACACAACACAGGGCTGGAAACTGTGACCATGCAAGAGATTTCTCAATTAAATCGACAGCAAAACATGGGAACGTGCAGCCACCACTGACTAAAGCCCGAGCTGAAAAATTGAAGTCTGGTAACACAACACAACACAGCACAACACACAGTAATCAGCGACAATAGAGTCAGCAAAACTAGTAGTTAGTGCACACTGTTAGGAATAACCCAATAGCTTTATCTTTGATTTTTTTTTTTTTAATTTTTTTTTGTCTTTCCACCATTTATCAATGTGTGCATACCCCATGTCTTGTTTGTAGGAGATGACAGATATAAATGATATCCGGCTGGGATGGGATGGTGTGTGGTGGTGGATGGAGGGGCGAGGGCGCGGGCGCGGGGGGGGGGGGGGGGGTGGGTGAAAAAAGA
>JAFBJR010000112.1:3952011-4020412 GCA_016785285.1 Brachirus orientalis | reverse complement strand
GGGGGGGGGGGGGGGGGGGGGGGGGGGGGGGGGGGGGGGGGGGGGTGATTTAAAAAAGAAAGACAAGCCTGATGTCCCATTTGCTCACAGTAATAATACTACGAAAAAAACGAGAAAAAAAAAATATTTCAACGTACTCGTATTTGAGGTCCACACTAACAATAAAAAAAGAACAGAAAGAAACATGGAGAAACCACAGCCTGTAATTGCAAAAATGTCAAGCACGGTGTGATATTGAGCAGTGACAGGGGAGGCGGCTCTCGTTGATATATATATATATATATATAATTCTTATATCATTATTATTATTCGTAGAAATATTCTGAAGGTGCTGAAGGTGTCTCTGGACTTGCTCCAGAACTAGGTCACGACCCAAACTTCCCCACTATTTTGTTACATTAGCTACACCATTAAAGGTGGTGTGTGTTGGGGGGGGGGGGGTGTCACTGAACGCATGTCTTTGAAATATCAGACTTTCAGACATCAGACTTTCTCAGTATTTCGTTTGGCTACATCAGCTCTACATCTTACTATAGTATTGTTCAACATAGTGGTAGCTTGTCATAATCCAGTCTGAAACAATCACATTCCAGATTATTGGATATTATTATTATTATTAAGCGCCACTGTAAGGCCACTGTGGCTTCATTAGACTCATCCATATTTACCTGCAGACTCCTGTAGACGTGTGTTGAAGCTTGAATGACACGCCTTTTGCTACTTTGGTGGTTTTTATGTTGTTGTCATGTAGAAACTTTACAAACTTACCCAGTGCGCGCACAAGCTTTTTGCTCTCTTTCTCTCTTTTGGCACACAGACAACAGCCGCCCACACGCAGTAGCAGCATAGATAGTGATTATGCGTCTGATGGTATAGTGCCACGGCAACTCCGTAGGCTGTATGGGGACGCCCCCCCCCCCTTTTTTCTCTCCAAGCTAAATCTCTGCTCACTAAAGGTCAGCAGGTCTCCCTGTCTCTCCCTCCCCCTCCTCCCCTCCCCTCTCTGCCGTTGACTGTGAAAGATATATGCCCCATATTGAAGAATTGAAGAAAAATCTTAGCTGTATGAAGAGATGCGTAATTGTTCACTTCACGTTTGTCAAAAAAGTGGCTTTTCTCCAGAAAATGATCGCGTTATTAGGTTGATAGCAATAAAATAAGAGACACTAAAATAAACTACCATATTGTTCACTGTGATGCATTTAATAAGTTATGTTTTTTTTATAAATTCCTGCATGCCTATTATATAGCTCATAAACAATATCACTTAATAAATGCAAACATTTATAAATATGCACACTTTACATGTGGTGTCTTGCCCGAAATATTATGGGTAAAATGGTATATTATTATAGTTTTCTTATAATAATAATAACAGTGTGCGGACACATATATACGGAGATAAAAAAAAACACATGTCAGGTTATCACATTGCGTCACCATAGTGGGGGAAACCCTTGGAGCAGAGAAACACTTTAGGTGACACTTTATTAATGTTTATTTGCTTTCCCCTCCTCTCAGATGCTTGTGGCCTCTCAGATGTGGCCCATGTGGAAAGTTTGCAGGAGAAGTCCCAGTGCGCCCTGGAGGAATATGTCCGGAGCCAGTATCCAAACCAGCCAACACGGTTTGGGAAGTTGCTACTCCGCTTGCCTTCCCTCCGCACAGTCTCTTCCTCGGTCATAGAACAGTTATTTTTCGTCCGATTGGTAGGTAAAACCCCAATTGAAACTCTCATCAGGGATATGTTGCTTTCGGGGAGCAGTTTTAACTGGCCTTACATGCCAATTCAGTAAACCAAGAAGGACACGAACAAACAAAAGGTGGGGCTGACGGGGGAGAGAGAGCTGTGGGACTACAATGATTTTAGCTGCTTTTGTGGAAGGAATAAAAAAAACAAAAAAAAAACGGCTGTTACACGGGGCTGGCTTTCATGAAGAAAGACATTGACGTAAATGACTGTGAATCCCCCTAACTCACCCCCCGCCGCCACCCACCCACTCAAAAAATGAGACACACATACATCTATACTGAACTTTGAAAATGGCAGATACAAGCCCCCAGTGTTCATGCAGAACAAACTATGTGGATTCATTTTTGTAATGAAAGAAGAAAAAAAAGGGGAGGGGGAAGAGGATTTTTGTTGTTTTTGATCCTCATAAGGAAAATTTTAAGTATTAAGTGCATTTAAAATGATAATTTACGTAAAGGGAGGAAAAAAAAGAAAAAACCGGAGAAAGGGAAAACACGAAAAACGTGACTTTTCTTCTCTCAAAATGATTTGTCCTGTGTCCATGTATAGTTGTGCATTTTTTTTAATTTATTATCTTATTTTTCTTTTTCTTTTTTACTTTATTTGTTCCTCCTTTCTGGTTCCAAACCGGCCGTTGTGATTTCTGTAGTACAGGTGGTGTTATTTTCTAAGACAGTGTTTTTTTATTATTATTATTTTTAAATGGTGAAATAAAAATGGAAATATAAATGGAAGAGAAGAAAAAAGTTCTACAAAGAACTAAAACCACAGCAATAGGAGTGTAGGATTATAATCGATAGGCTCAATGCTGCAAGCGCACTTATATTCTTATAGGATGACCAATACCATCTGGGGGGAAGGGGATTTTTTGTGAAAGGGGCTCCATGTTCAAGTTTTTTGATATAAATGGATATATTTAGCTCTTTATTAATGTAAAACCATAGGATCCACTTTTCTTTTCCACATTTACCAAGCCACACAAGTTCTACAAATAAATACTTTTTTTTTTTATTTGACGCTCTAATTTGTCCCCCATGTAATTCAGGTCTAAATATATTTTCCCCAACTGAATACGGTTAAATAAATCTACATGTTGCATAAAAAAAACGACATTAAAATACGCCAAATGTGCACGAACTGCACTGACCTGACTTGTATGAAAAAACTGGAGAGGTCAAGGATCTCAAAAGTTTGCAGCCTATAGCCGGACTAGTGTTTAAAAGCAGTATTATTACAGCGTCCCTGAAACGTCACCCTTTATTCACTTCAAGCATTAAGTGCCTGAGAAGCATGATGTGATTTCTTATCCAAACATTGTTAAAGTGGTCCTGTAACAGCATCTAGTTTTAGGAGGCGGAAGGAGGAACACAATTCTCGATTTCAGTCGTGTATTTCACCTGAAAATCTCTGATTATAGAGGCAGTATTCTTGTAAATATAGGTCAATTCATTTTCGAGTTTCAAATTTTATTTTTTTTTCTTTTCTTTTATTCAAAGTATATGTGATTAAAAAAAAAATTCTGTGGTTGCCATTTTGTTTCTCTCTCTCTCTCTCTCGGTAATACAACGTCTTCAAAAATTGAGTGGCAGACTTAGCTAGTAGCACTGAAAAGTTATGTTTTTAATGTATATACATATTACTACAAATGTTTTCTTTTTCATGTATATTTAGACTGTGAATGCATGGCCACAGGTCGCTAACCTATTTTACCTTTGATATATAAATGTAAATGTTCTCTCTCTCTCTCTCTTTGTTTTATTTTATTTGTTTTTGTTTTTTTTTTTTTTTTGTTCTTGACTGTATAGATATAATCTGTGCATTCAGTACACTAGCCCTTGTATTTAAAGAAACAAAAGATAAAAAAGGAAAAAAAAAAACGTTCATTGTTAGGCGACAGACTTAAACAGGGTGAGCAGGTTTGGAGGAGGAGGGGGGGAAGGAGTTGATATTTTAACTTTAGTGTTATATTGCTCCTTTTTGGGTCCTGGACAGGTGCCGTGGTGTGCATGGGAGCGCGCGTGTGAGAGTGCGTGCGTGCGTGCGTGAGTGCGTGTATTTGGAAGCGAGCAATTCAGTCCTTGTTTTGAGGCTTTTCTTCCACACATACAGAAAAAGGAAAAAAACAAAACAAAAACAAAAACAAACAAAAAAAAAAAGAAAAAAAAAAATAAAACACCATTTTGTGGTTGAATGAAAAGGGATCTTCGTGTCACATATGGACCAGAGAATGATACATGATTGTAATTATGAACAGTTTAAACTGACCCACGTTTTATATAAATATATTAAAAAAATATATGACTGCAGGGTATTGATAACGTATAGATACTTTTTTTAATGATTATTATTATTATTATTATTATTATTAATTGCAAGTGATATATGTGAGTGTGTGTGAAAGTTTATAGTTGAACACAATTCTTGTTTGTTTGTTTGTGTTAGCTTATTGTAAACAAGCATTCTGCTGTAAATTTGTTCTTGGTATTAAATTATAATTTATGAATTTGAAAAAAAAAAAAAAAAAAAAAACTGCACCAGCCTTTTTCATGTTTCCTTACTTCTGGCGTCCGTGTGAACTTGTCTGTGTGTGCGTGCGTGCGTGCGTGCTGTGGGTCGCTTCTTGCTTGAGGTTGGAGGTGGCTGGTGGTGGAGGGTGGTGCAGCATGTTGCCCGTTTTTGCCCCATGAAAGTGATTCATGAATTACAAAATAATGAATCAATCAGTTAACAGGGCCGCTCGCAATTGTTTTAACTACCACGGGGTTTACGATCATTTAACACACATATATCGAATTGTAATTAACCTGTAACTCTGTTTTAGGGGTTGAAAAAAAAAAATCAACTCAAAGAAACTCTAAACTACAGATGTAATAAAATCTGCAGCTCAACAGATAATAAGATTTCATGAGAGTGGACCCCCCACTCCACCAGCCCACACTCCACCCACTCACACGGGACAGAGAACGGGTGGGGGTGGTGGGGGGGGGGGAACGGGTGGGGGGGGGGGGGGGGGGGGGGGGGACTGTGCAGGAAATACCCAACTCATCTTCCTACAACCGCGGAATACAGTTTCACCTTTGGGCGCTCACATAAATATTAATGTGCAGAAATCTTATATCACAAATAGTAGCATCCAAATAATGTGGGTTGGAAAAGCAGAAAAGCAGGTTTGATCCTCTCCCCAATATCTAATTACTTTTTAAAATCATGGCTCTTCTCCATTATTCTTTTTTTTTTTTTTAATTTTTACTCCGCATCACTGAGCCTCGTTTACAATATTGCTGGACGCCATATGATATACACGCATTTTGACTGGTTTCATATGTATATTTATATATATACCCGTCTTTGGTTTTAAATGTAAATAGTTTTCTCGTGTGCTGTTGTCAGGCTTTACGCCTCTGCTCTATCAGTGGTTAGTAATAATGGCTTGGTTGAAAGTTAAGCTTGAAATTGAATTAGTCTTAGTTGCTGTATAGATGCTTAACGTGGACGGAAGCCAGTTTCACCACATGGCATCATCATCATCATCGTCATTATCATCTTCTTCTTTTTCTTGTTCTTCTGCTGCTGCTGCTGCTGCTGCTGCTGCCGACGGTGTGCTGCTGCGTGTTTGTTGTTGATAATGATGAACATGATGATTATGATGTGATGCTGCTGATGGTCTCGGCTTCTTGCTGAAAGCGCTGTTTTATCCATACGGTGATGCTTTCACTGCCTGTCGAACCTAACACGCTCTCAGCCGTAATAGGCTTCATCACACACTGCTGGGACCAGAGAGGGGACACTAGCTGACCAAAAGCTCACCGCTCACTCCCTATATACAGTAGAGTTCCTAACCCACTCGATAAAAAAACAAACTAAATCTCTGATAATTGATCAGGTCTTGGAACCTTTACACATATGACGCAGACTTTGCGCGTTAATCAGTGCAGAACGTGTTGAGGATCAACAGAGAAGGAGGCGATTTTAGTTGACAGCGTGGGGACTCCATCATTTTGTACTTCTGCTCCTTTATTAGCATCACACACACACAAATTAATGAGGTGCAGCTCGCTGCGACGTCACTTTCATTTACGTCCACTTGACGTGAGAAGTTTTTTTTTTTTTTTTTTTTGTCACACGAGCTAGAAGAAGTCTTTTATCTGGAACACACATACGCACACGGGGCTGGAGTGTGTGCGCAGTAGAATGTGTGTGTGTGTGTGTGTGTTTGGTGGCTGACGTTTGTCGGGACTTACACGCTGAAGCTGAAAGCGTATTTAGGGCTCACGGCCTGTTACTGCGGTTATATTTGTTTAATATGATAAAGATGTACAGTCACACTCACACGACTGCAGCACCTCTGCACCGTTAAGGCACACATGTGCATATTATGTGCACCTTGGCACTGTCACTTTATCAGCTCATACAGCAGGCGTTTTATTCTCTTCTTCTTTTTTTTCCATTTACAATATATCATACACAAATCAACCGTTTAGCAAAGTTGGACACCTGTTACTAATATATCAATGTAATTTTATTATTATTATTATTATTATTATTATTAATAATAATAATAATAATATTATTATATAAATTGCGCTGAATCCTGAAGTTTTAAAATTTATGTGCATTTTCATTCGTTTCATTTCCCAAAAAGTATAACAATTTATCCCAAAACCCATTACAGTAAATTGCCTCTCACTTTAGTTCGGTACTCAGGGCTTCCGTCATGCTGTCCATAAATGTAAGAAAATTGTGCCATCTACCCGCTGCGGCTGGAACTGTAGCTTCCCCATGCAAGAGCTCTCTTTCCGGGAGAACTCCAGCTCTCTGGAGGACTAAAGGGAAACTCGGGGATGATGTGAGGCGGCGGCTGTACGCGCCTTCCGGTCACTGTGCATCCGCAGCTGCAGCTGCCGACTGCTATTAAGACTAACTTTACAAAGTCATGGGTGTTTTAACTCGGCACCTGTCACCACTCTGCATCACCGCTGCGCCTGGCTGTGCACGTGCTGAGCTGCAGCACACGGACAGCGTGCTGTTACAGGAGTGCAATAAAGTTGTCAGTTGTTAACTTTAAAAAAAAACAATCCGATAAACAAACAATGGCGTGCACAGACTTTTAGAAAAGGCAGGGGCTCAAGGGAAAACGAGCGCCACCCCACATAAAAATATTTATTTTGAAAGCAATAAACTCATACATTTATTGTTGTCTCGCAGAAATTACAACTCAAAATTTGAACTCAACTTTCAAGGTATGATGACATATTTTGAATTCATAGAATCAGTGCTAGGGACATTAAAAATAAAATTAGAAAACTGAAATGAATAAAACTGTCTTTCCAAGCAAGAAAACATACATATTGACACTTTACTTGCACAAACTACATACATCACAGGTAGGACGAATAAAGCGTGCATTTCATGCAGTGTCTGAAGACTGCCCGGATATTAAAACTTGTGATTATCTTGGCTTGTTAATATCAGAATATTATAATAGATCGTGATTTATATCTGCTCTATTTAACGTAATACCAATCTCCGTGCGAAGTTTGGAAGAACTGAAAAGAAAAAAAAATGCCACCACAATAATGACACCAATATTGGAAAGTTCATGTTGAAAAAAAAACAAAAAACAGGAACAACTCTGAAAAGGGGCGCAGTGCTTTGTGGTGATGTAAATAGGAGGGAGATAAAAACAACAACAACAACAAAAAAACTACACAGCTCATGTAGATCCAGGCAGTATGCGAATACAGCACATTTATGATTTCTTTGTCCCTTTAAAACCCACAGAAGAAGATGGATATTGAATGCAAAATAAATCCAATCATATATATATATGTGTGTGTGTGTGTGTGCGCGCGCGTGTGTGTGTGTGATGGAGAAGCGGAGCGGGTCATGTGTGCCGAGTAAACCTGGGACCCGACGGCTTTTGGAGAGACGCAGTTTGATTTGTCTTAATACACCAACACACACACACACACACGCACACACACACACGCGCACACACGCAGAGAGAGAGAGAGAGAGAGAGAGAGAGCATCGCTGAGGCAAAAGGGAGATGATTTGAAGAGACCACAAACAGTCTCTTGGACATTAGACTGACTGCCCCGCCCCTCACCCTCTCAGCCTAAAGCCCAAACCTAAGGCGCATTATTTCATCAGCAGCACTACTTCACAGGTATTGATCGATATAGGGCCTTCTACTACATCTTGTATTGATTTGTTGCGTTGGGGTACACAGATACTTTATTAAGATGCCCATTAGGCGCACCACAGAGCTTGTCAGTCTAACAGAGGTCGCGGTGTTAATGTTCCAGGCTCGACACTCTCTAGAAGTTTGGAGAATGAGCCTCGCAAGTTAAGCTTTTACGCACGCACGCACGCGCGCGAGCGTGTTTGTGATTAAGAAATCTTTGATTAAGTCGCTTGTCAGTGTCACGTTCAAACCCCCCCCCCCCCCCCCATGCACACAGGAGTGTGTTTGTAGTTGTACGCAAGTTTTATTTGTGCAACGCGAGCCACATGATGATGATGATGATTATGATGATGATAGCCTGTTTTATGACACGCAGTGAATTTTGCCGTGAATTTTGCAGTGTAGTGTTTAAGTCACATTTAAAGAGTGAGTCCCTTTCCATTGAGAAGAAACCACAAAAAAGAAAAGAGTTAAATGTAACTATTTTAGTGTAAGTTAAACAAGAAAGTGCTTAAATGTAAGACAGCTCTAGAGTGGCTTTGACGTTCTCTTCTCTGTGAATGCACCGTTTGTGTGTGTTCCTGTATTTGTTGCTTTGTGTACATACAAAATCGTATAAACCACACAGAGCGTCAATTTGTTGGAAAAGTAGGGACATTTTGTCTGGTCCTCGTGTCTTTTAAGGGCCTTTTCAGGGTTAAGACCTGGTTTTAGGGTCATGGTTAGAATTAGGTTGAGGTTAGGGTTAGGTTGAGGGTTATGGTTGGGCATTTAGTTGCGATGGTTAAGGTTAGGGTAAGGGGCTAATGCATTATGTGGACGAGGGTCTTCATTTTGAATGCTGCGCAAACGCGCGTGTGTGTGCGCGCGCGCGTGTGTATGTGTGTTTGCTGAAACTTCAAACACGCACTTGGCAAAGCTGCCTCAAACTGTGAAATTAATTTGGTGTGATTCTAGTCGATGCTGGTGGCAGACTGAACTGAACTGAAGGTGCTTTAACAAAAACATTCACTCACACCCTGAGGGTTCTTCTCTCCTCCGCTCTTCAACACTGATTATTATTATTATTATTATTATTATTATTATTATTATTATTATTATTATTATCGCCGCCGACACCATCATCATAATTAGAAACAACTGTTGAGCTGCAGTGATTATTTATTTCACTCTGGTATAGGAAGGTCTACATTTTTGGTCATAAAGCAACATTTCTGCACAACCCCCCCCCACCACCACCACCACCACCACCATCACTATTCATTCACATGCATTTTATTTATTTTTGGTGTTTGAACATAAATATACATCAAATAAACATCAAACGTAAACCCACACTCATAAAAGGTCCCAACGTATTTATCCACAACTGCACATTTCATCAACAGAAACGTTTTCTTTATTGCCATTGTCTTGAGTTAACAACACATAACAAAGACAGTGTGCGTGTGTGTGGGTGCGTGTGTGTGGGTGTGTGTGGGTCTTCTGCGGTCACAGTGCCCGGCCTCTGTCTCTGCTTTTTTTTTCTTCCTCAGGAAAAACACGCCACAGCCTCTGGACTTTCGCTTGATCAGACTTCGTCAAATGGACACTTTCTGAGACTTGATGTGATTTTTTTGGCCTTTGCTTCCCCCCCCCCCCTCCAGATTTTATATGCCAGCCGCTGGACAAATTCAGTTATTCCTCTGATTTCAGGACCCTGCATGTGACCCACATGGGCGTCCCAGGACCTCACTTTCCCATGTGTGTGTAAAAAAATAAAGAAAGCCTCACATTTGTGTTGTCTTACATCACGGTGAGGCCACTGACTCGACTTCTCATGTTGCTGGGGACGCGCTTCCCTGTCACCCTCCCTGTGACCCACGCAGGTCCTGTGACGCGCTCCGGGATACACGCACACACACTGATTGTCATGAGTTCAGAAGGATATTGCATTGACTTGCATTCATTTCCTGGAGATTTACTCTTACATTAACCTTAATTACTATCGCTTAATTACTAATTCTAACCCTGTCCCTAACCTCAGCCTAACTTTAAAGCATGTCTTCACCTTAAAATGGACTCATTTACGTTATGAGGATTTGATTTTTGTCCCCATAAGGAAGACAAGTCCCCATAGTGTAAGTGTGTAAACAGATATAGGTCCCCACTACCTATAGAATACCAGGTACACACACGCACGCACGCACGCACACACACACACATCACAACCCGTCCTAGTATCTGTCCACCCATGAACAGATAACACAGCGGCGTGTGCGTGCGTGCGTGTGTGTTTCTGTTTCACCCTTATGAGAGGACAAATCGTCACCTAGGAAGAAAATAAAGAAAAAAGAAGATTAAAAAAAAAAAATGTGGAGGAGTATTTTTGCCTGCATCAGCGAGATGGCGCTGTGGTGCACCTTTAACCTCATTGAGCTCCTCACCTGAACTTGTAACTAACCTTTGCATTCAGTTTTATTTTATACAATGCATATATATATATATATATATATACATATATATATATATATATATATAAAACGGCAGCGGTTCTGCAGTGCAGCAGCCTGAACACATTTAACCGATAAATTAAATTGTACAAGTACTTATTTAGAGGAAAACTCACTTCATCGATCATTCATTTAATTTACTAATTTATTTATTCATTTATTTTATTTTATTTAAAAAGTGAATAAGGAGTTTCAGTGGAAAACAATGAAGGGACTAAATTGGACAAACAAATTCGGGAAAAGTGAATCCATATGGGGTATAATGAGACGACATGATCTGTGCAGAGCCGTTATTATTTATGACATTTCGATTTTTTCTTTCTTTTCTTTTTAAAGATGAGTCGCTCTGGACAAATGGTTTATGATAGGACTTTGTGCTGTAAGTCCGTTTGAGATGAATCTTCACATGTTTTTAAAGCGCATCGTTAAGGTTGAAGCTTTCATTAATTCATTAACTAATTATTTATTTATTTATTTTTACTATTTAAATAAAAATGGGCGGGCATTTGCCCTTTCTTTTTTTCTTTTTTTCTTCTTTTTTTTAATTTTATGTCATTTAATTTATGTCATTCATGCTTTTTGATCGACGCTGTCTACGGCCTCTCAACGACATTTGCAGATTGAAATTATATATATATATATATATATATATAATACTTACTAGTATTTCAATTTAATTTTTTACTAAAGCTTACATAAAGATTTTATTCCTGGAATAATAACGTTTACTGAAAATAAAGCAATGTATGCTTATTTGTTTATTCAATCACTTTTTTACTACAGGTTTTACTCATGTATAGACTAATAAAAAAATTTTTGTTCAGCTAATTATAAATTTGAATACATCAATTATTGCTTCAAATTACACTCGTCGAATTAACGGTGAGGTTCTATGTTGCATTTTATCTGAAACGCAGCAGACACGAGTCTCGCCCTGGATGAGAACAGATTTAATTATAGTTTACAATAATTGATGTAATTCAGATTACGTTCAGAATTACTATACATAGTAAATGTACACGTTCAATGCTAGAATTTAAACATTGTTTTGGGCATTTTTTTTTTCTGAACATAAATACCTGAAGTAGAAAGGAGAAGGTGAGCAATGTGAGGCGAAACTTCATTATAGTCTCATTTGCTTTGGACTCATATTAAAACCCCATGAAGTCTTATTGCCACTCCTCTGGACTTTACTACAATATGTAAACAAGTTGTCAGTTTGGGAATAATCTTCTTTACTTTTTAGTGGAATGAAAATTCAATCTTCCGAGCTCTAGATTAGGCAGGCGAGTTTTTCCTTCCTCTTTTCTCATTCTTCTTCTTCTTCTTCTTCTTCTTCTTCTTTTTCTCCTCCTCCCTCGTTCCTTGTCATTGGCGGGGTTGGACTTTGGTGGACAATAATGCGGCAATTGTTGATGCTTTGTGACCCATAAAATTTGAGGGTGGCTATTCTGGTTTTGGTATGTAATTATGCAAAACACTTTGCATAAAGACTTGCTATCCGATCTAATGATAGAGCCTGCAGCCTCATTTCCAGAGAGGGAGGCACCGGCAAAGCCTGCACTCCCAGGATTCATAACTGTGAAAAAAGCTGCATTAATAAACCAATACATACTTTGTGATGTAGATATTTAAAATTTTATGAGAAGTCGTGCACCTTAATCTAACTGCGTGTACAGGAAGACTGCATTGGAATCCTACTGTTAAATACTGTTACTGTTACTATTATTTTATTTTTTTGCAAATGTACGTGTAAATTCCTTGATATAAAATGGAAATAAATGTAAGCATGAATGGGAAGCCAATCATTTTTGTTCCTTTTTAATAATAGGTCTGCACTGCATGAACCAAAGGACACAGTTCAGGTTCGTCTTTAGTACTGAGGAAACATATTTAATGACTCCAACATTTCTATGGCAACATTCCCTCAGTTTAATATAAGAGAAGGATATGAGTTTTGAAAAAACAAAAAAATAGTAATAGTTACAGTGACCTATATGTTTAGACAGAATTTTCAAAGCTGTTTAGTGCCGGCTGCCTAGCATGCCTCTGTGCTGCATGTGCACTGTATATGGGGATAGTGTGTGTATGCATATAATAAACACTTGTGCTGCCTGACAGAGGTGTGAATCTGAGAGCTTTTCTACCAAATGAAGTGCCAGCAGAGAGAGAAGTAAAGAGATCTGCAGCTGTCAGGGGTCAGTCAGCCAGAGATTGCTTCTGGAGATCTTTTGAAAAAAATCACACGTTTGAAGGCTTAGTGCTTTGCTGTCTTTGCATTTCAAGCTCAGATCAGTGGAATCACAAAAAAGAGGGGGAGAGAGAGAGAGAGAGGGAAAGAGAACATGGGTTTGGAGAATTGTGATGTTGGGCTGGACATGGGATGAGTGTTTTTACCTGATCCTTCAGAAGGAAGAGGACAGCCGATGTTTTTTGTTCTTTTTTGTTCTCAACATTAAAACATGTATCACACAATTAAAGCTGCAGCATCACTAATGTCTTTCTCTCTCTAAATGAAAGCAGCCCAAACATCTCTCATGGATTTAGTTCGTTTCTCTAAATGAGCAGCTTTCCTTTTCAACGCAACTGTTTCAGTCAGAGAAAACAGAAACAGATCATTTTGCATTTCATTTTGCATTTAGGAAAAAAAAAACAACAACAGTTTTTCAGTGGTCATTCTGATGTAATGTTTAAGGGGAACTTAGCATAGTTGCTGCATGAGCTAAACTGAATCTCTGTAAATGACTTGTAGGTCTTAGCAAGTGCTCAAACATCATTTGTCAAGTTTTAAGTGCTGAAATTAAGTAGCGAAGGAGAGAAAAAGTGAATGATTAAAATGGTGGAAACATCATGACCATTTGTAGACAAATTAATTTAGTGATTTGATTCAAGCATCAAACTGGTTAAAGTATGGGAGTCCCAGAATGCAAACTAAATCAATTTTAGAACATGTATGAATGTTTTACCTAAACTTGTATTTTTCATAAAACTCTGTGGTGCATCACTGTCCCTCTCATTGTTAGTACAGAAAAAAAAACCTTCAGTTTACTTCATAAGCAATTTCACCTGAAAACTGCCACTTTGTGCCAATCATGATATAATTGCAATGTAATAAAACACAAACCAGCATGGTCTGAAGACTTCAACTGTAGCAGCAGAGATACGGTTTGGCTGACACAAAGTGAAAAGACAGTGCTGGAAGTGTGTGTTTGAGCTTTGTTAACAGCAGTAAATCAACTGAAAGATGAAACGAGAGAGAGCTGATCTGAAGAGAAGTGTTGTAGTAAAAGACAGTGGCAACAAGGGTCAGACTTGACTTAGACTTTCAGATACAAAAAATAAATAAATAAAACATTTTCCTCAAGCAGCTTCAACCTTGAAATCCTCACATTTTCAATCACTAGTGATTGCTAGAGAAACTGTCTTCACGTGAACTCTAACTTCTGAGTATGTTTTGTAACCACTTCTTCTTTTTCATCCACGTGTGCTGTGTGATTTCGTTTTTTTTTTGTCTGCTTGCTGCCATGGAGGCAAAATATGTAAATCCCATCAGATTTATAACACTCAGTGCCTTTCATTTGTCCATGTGCTTCTGCTGTGGTGTATTATTATTTTCAAGTGTTCTCAGCAGGACATTAACTGATCATAAGTTATTCTCCCACCTGACAAAAATATTTCACTCTACCTTCTTTTCAAAGATGGACCCAAGTGAAAGTGATAATGACGTGATTTATTATCGTCTGAATGGACGACGGTGAGTTGATTACTTTAGACAGACCTTCATGCTGTGTATGAAAAAAAAAGAAAAATATAAACCGATGAAATAAAGGAAAAAGAAAAATCTTTCATGTGACAGCATCATGTGCTCATTAGATAATCCATAAAAACAGGCGATAGAAATATTTTCATTCAAAGCAGCATATTGGAAACACAGTTGGACTGAGGATGGAAGTGAGAGGTGAGGAAATATTGTCAGGGAACACTCAAGTTTTTAGTGAAAACTTTTGTCTTTATGTCATTTTTGAGCTCAGTGCATACGAAAAGGCTGTCCATCTCAGAAATCCAGTGGCATCAACAGAAAGACCGGTGATGGGCCCGGTGTGAAAGAGCTCTGATCTCGGTCATGACAGCTTAGTCCAATCAGCCCGTTCAACATGCTGCTTTGACTGTCACTTTCAATTTTCAAATGACCCCTTGGTCTTAGAATGGGGGATAAGTGGCAGAAAGTAGGACTGAAAGCTCATATTATTGGTCTGACAGCTTCACTCATCTGAAAGTAATGCAAAATGCAGTTCATATTTATACTCTGACCTTATGCTCAAACAGGGACACTGTATCTACATCTCAGACACTGAGGCAAAGGCCAGAATAGTGGGTATGTCAACATACCTAACATTTTTAGACAAACTAATAAATTAGAGAGACAAGAAGAGACCCTTCCTGTAGCAAAACAACAAGTAGACAATTTTTAGGTGGAGAAAATAAAGAGTTCCTGTTACAGCACATGCATAGATGATCATATTCTCAATATCCGTACCGCAGTGCTTTTTTATCTGAGTCATATTCATGCCCATGTAGGTCATAAATGAAGGCAGCACTATCAGCAGCGGTGATGTGGTCATTATCAGACATGTTGCTAGACAAGAGGGAGGGGTTCATTGTTCACTGCCTGCCCAGTGACTGAATAAGGTGTGTTTCATTGTTCATTTTTTCGCTGTGTGGAAAGCCATTGGCTCTGCTTCATCGCCCAGCCTTGTGGTAAGACCTAGTAAATTAAAATCCCAAATATTTTGTCATTTACAACAATATGCTTCAAGTGAATGCTGGTTTAGTTAAAACACTAAAATAAATAGCAGGATAGATTAAAAAAAGACAAAAAAAAAAAAACATTAGTAATGCTCAACCAAAACTATGATCGACAAGTTTTGCAGAAATCCTGGTCCATCCTGTCCGTTTGGTATCGTCCACTTCTTCTCTTCACAGTCAGAACTCATTGATTCAAATGTTCTTTTCTTCCATGCAATGCTATCAATTTTGCAGTTTTATCTTTTTTTTGATTGCACTGTTCTTATTGTATTTTATTGACAAATATAGTATCAGTTTGAAATCCAATTGCTTGATGTACATGAGTTGATTCTATTGCCATTGTACTGCCAACTACAAAACACATTTCACCTTGTGGGATGATAAAGCTGCAAACTGAACTGAATGCGTGGTTTCCCTCAGCATTTTCTTCAGAATTCCTGTTTGCCACAACTCGAGCAGCAATCATGAGGAGATGGGAGATGAAGCAGTAAAGGTTGTTGTTTTCACTCATGTATAATCCACAGTTCTTGTCCCCCGTCTGCCCTTCTAATCCCTTGGCATGTGTTGGTGACATCACATGGCTACTGGCTCCAAGTTCTCGTCTCCCTGCAACTGTCGTTAACTATGTGAACAAATGAATAATGACTGGGAGACTCGCTGGCTCCCACCACTGACCTTGTGTATTATTAGAATGACCTCTCTTTGGCTTGACCAAAAAAAAGGAAGGAAGAAAAAAAAAAAAAAAAAAAAACCTTTTTGATATCATTGCTGGAAGTACACTAGGAATGATGGCCTGTCTGCCGGCAGGGGAAAGCCGAGCATTACACATTGGAGAGGAGGGGAATGATGCTGTCGGAACCACCAGTGTCCTGTAAAACTATACTCTGCTCCCACTGGGGCTACATGAATACTTAATTAGTGAACGCAACCTGAAATACCCGACTCACAAGTTGCCTGACCTCTCTTTGCCAACAATGCACAATATTTGGGTTGAGCCGGGTGACATGTTCAGATGACATGTTTCACTGTAAAGCACAGCCTTTTGGGAATCTTGTCACAGTCAGCTGTGTGATATCATCTGTGCAGAGAGGAGAGGAGAGGAGAGGAGAGGAGAGGGGCATGCTCAGGTGTGGCTGAGAGAGGAAACATCTCCATATGCTGGAAATCACATGCTGATACAGATCACAGTGTGCAGACACATGAGTGTGATTTATTGTCAGCTGCAGTGATGGAAAAAAGCCACTAAGTACACTCATGTACTATTAAGTGTAAGGTACTTCCTTGCAGTTCGCTTGAAGATTGAATATATTATACAAATGCATTTTAAATACTTGTTTTGCTCCAATACATTTGAATATGTTTACATTGTCGTAACGCTCTGTATACTTACACAGCACGTGCTTTGCAGGTGTTTCAGCGGAGCTTATCATTTTCTGGAAACATTACATTGAGAAAAGGTGGAAAAAAACAGTAAAAATGTATCTATATATGTAAATGTGTTAGTGTGAGGCTCCAAACCTCAAATGATCATGAACATTATGAGGTAAAAGTACTGTGTAATGTAGCATTGGCCATGTGCTTTCATTTCTAGTTCACTTTGACCCACTGAACTGTATTTATTAATTTAAAGTAACCAGTTACTTAATTTGATCTGCTGTTACTGACACTGGCTGGTTTTGATCTTCAGATGATTGTGTAAGTGTGTTCGCCTATTTATGTTCTGTCATTTTTATGCATATGGTAAGATTTTCCCAGTTTTTCAATCGATTTATCTGTTGTATTCCCTCCCTTCAGCTGTATTAACATGCTGAATACAGAATAGCCCAGTGGGGATGAATAAAGTTGATAAAGAGCAAGTTTTTTTATGTGTATTAAAGTAATATCAAATAATAATAATAATAATAAGGAATGTTATTTATTCAGCACTTTTCTTTAAAAAATGTTACAAATCTGCACCTAACGATGTGGAGCTCTGACAAATTTCTCTGAGAAAGTTATGGAATTGCGCATGGACAGATGATTTAACAATTGCCCTCCACTGCCACTGAGCTAAATGTGTATGTGTAATTAAAAACTCTGCAGCAGCCAATGCGAAATTAGTGAATGTGGCCAATTTCAACGCACGATGTAAACAACTTGATATATTCTCACGCGAGCCTAAGTGTGTTCTCTAATTAAGGAGCAACACGTAATCAAAGACTACATAAATGGATTCAGCAGAACGGATTGCCAATCTCAGCGACAGTAATGAAGAGTCCGAACCTCGCATAAGCAATTACACAAACGCACCAGCCTGGAGTGCAGCCGCTGCTGCTGCTGCTGCAGATGATGATGATGATGCTGCTGCTGATGCGTGTGGCTGGAGCAGCTCACCCTGCACAACGCATAAATACCTGAGATGAAAGGTAGACACGGAGGCTGCGGGCTGATGTACTCAGCGCTGCCACATCAAGGGCTCTCCATCACTACAATCTGTAGATTGCAACAAAAGTTCCACAGGATTGCAGTGAACAGACCAATCTAAAGCAACACACACAATCACAGCCTCTGATCTCCCCCTCTCTCCCCCTCTCTCCCTCTCTCTCGCTCTCTCACACAGTTGAGACACATCCCAGATGGATGTCTCAGAAATAACACCTTCACTTGCTGCTGAACTGTGTCCGCGATCCGGAGATGGACAGATATCGAGCTGATCCGTGCTGCTGCTGCTGCTGCTGCTGCTGCTGCTGATGATGATGATGATGATGATGATGCCTAACACTTATGAAACTCACACACGCAGCAATCAATGAATTCCACACACAACAATTTTATTTTGCACAGATTAGGGCCACACGTTCCGGAAAGTCGCTGTTAGAGGGCGACAGTTGTAGTCCTCTGGTCCTCTGGCCGTGTTGAAGGAGCCGAGGCCGCGAGACTCAAACACAGACACGGTGTGTGTGTGTGTGTGTGTGTGAGAGAGAGAGAGAGAAACCGTCTCTGTTCACATGGATGAAAAAAAAAAAAAAACAGATACCGACAAAGCAACAGGGCCCCAGGTTTTAGTAACATGCACGCCATATCTACAAATGAATGCATGAGATATTTAATAGTTTCGTTTACTGTAGCAACATATTAATAACAAAAATTAAAAAAAAGTACATATATAAGAAGACTGATATTCAATTCACCTTATCCAAAAGTAAAAGTAGAAGAAGAAGTAGAAGTAAAAAAAGAAGTCAAACATTTATTTATTTATTTATTTTTTAATATTGTTAATAAACTGAAACCTACAACCTAATCCTACTTCCCACTGAATTTGTTTCCCAAATACCCAGATAAAACCATGTTTATAAAATCATCGATATGTATAATATATACATAGATATTTCTAGATATTTATAATATCTGGAATAACATTTAAAAAAAAACGATTATTAAAATTACATTAAAATAATTTTGCTATAAAAAAAACAACATGTACGGTTAATATAATAATAATAATAATAATAATAATAATAATAATAATAATAGCGTATTATTATTATTATTATGTCTGTTGCTGAATAAAACATTGCCTTGTACCAAAGCTTCGCAATGTAGATCCAAAACAATATCATGAGGAAATGTTTTCAAATTAGTTGATATTTATTATTTGATAATTATCGCAATACATGGCTGATAATAAAATATGGTTATACACTTCCTTGTGAGTAGAATTTGAACATTTCACAAATGTGATGCAAAAAATATAAAGTAGAAAAAAAAGAAGACAATATATTATTATGTTTGCTGTGACAGAGAGTGTAAGTTTGTGTGGTGCAGCAGCAGGGAGAGCTAATGCAATTCCCAGTGCGCGGTAACCTTTTCCTCAGAGCCAGAGTCTCTGCCTGCACGGATGAACCTCGGCGGACTTCATGGGAGCAGAGAGCAGCAGCAGGTTTAATGTCCACCCAGCACCTGTCATGTCTTGGATGTTGTTGACGAGGTGGAGGAAGAGGACGCAGCAGAGACGAATAAGGACCCGCGCGACGACAAAGGACGAGGGAAATGTGAAGGAGTGGGCGATAAAAGTGTGTAAATCTGACCTTTCACAGGAACTTTAAATATTCTGGGCAAAGACCACACGCGGCCGCGGTGGCCAAGATGATAGAAATGAATATCAGAGCGGTGATTAGAGTGTTGTTTGTGGCTGAATGCCTTTGCCAAAAACAGAAATTGGAGCACATCTCTGCTTTTTACAGCACAGCGATAGAGAGAGAGAGAGAGCTAGAGAGCGTTCAGCATGGAGGATGGAGGCAGTTGTGAAAGCAATGATGGATACTATTGTCCAAAATGTGGCCCTCTATTAACATGTCTGGGCAGCATCTGGATCCTGTCACCATAGTGACACCCCCCAACAAATGGGTGGAGGCCAACACAGAAGCCTGATCCTCTCCTTCATCACTACATGCTAACACGTCCCCATCTTCCTCTTTGTTTGCAGGTGTCTTCAATTATATGCCACTAATCTTTAAAAATAAATAAATAAAGAAACCTTTATTCACCCTAAAACTGGAAAAAAAAAATGTCCACGAAAGATAAATTAGTGACAATGTTCTTTGACTTTGACTAGCCACTAAAACAATTTATTAATAAAAGTAGTGCAGACCCAAGTGAGTGCTGTCTCTTGGTGATGCAGGTTGCAAGGTGGCATTTCATTAAAAACGCTCCTAGTGAAAGACGAGTGCCAAGGACTAGTCAATTTACAGCAGACACCAAGAGACGAGGAGTGTTGCTAAGAGACAGAGATGCTGCATAACTTCTCTACATCAGGCGCTCGACTCTGACCTTCTGCAAATCCGCCAAATCTTTTGTGTGACAGCCACTGATACCTGGTCAAAAAAAGCCCTAATGTGTAGATTTCTTTCAGAATGAAACAAAGTCACTGTTTCATTCTGTTTTAATTAAACTAGAGGAAGTAAACAGACTAAGATCCCTCTGCTGCTGCTGCTGCTGCTGCTGCTGCTGCTGCTCTACTGTACACCATTAATTACTGCTTTTAAAAATAATGTGCATGAAAATTCAATTACACTTAGAGAAAGTGTCTTGTGATGTCTCTTTTAAGCAGAAACCAACTCGATAGTGTGACATTTAGCCGTGCAGCAACATGGATTACTGATGTGAGACATCAACAAGGTGCAATTTTCTTGACCTGTGTGTCATTTAAGAACAGAATGATAATGATGGCGGGAGGATGAGGGGAAGGGGGCCGTGCCTGGAGAGGGCAGGGGGGTTGTGACCTGTGAGAAGGCCTGTATCAGGTTGTAGCAGGTTATCTGAAGTGGACGCCTGATAATGGCCTTTCAGATGTGCCACAGGTTTGATCCTTCCACTGCAGAGCGGGGAGGGAGGGACGGAGGGGAGGGATCAATCAATAGTCTGAGTGGATCAGTGGTATGAGGTTACTGTACGAGCAACTGGTAAGTAGCTAAACAACAACACCGCGGGTTATGCTGGTTAATTGGTTGCACATTTGAGAGGGTCAAAGCGAAGGTCCAGTTTATCAAATGTTACGAGCATGGCAGCTGTAATAAAATCCAATCAATTGCATATTGATTAGACACATTATGTTATTGGCTATGTATGGAAAAGAATCATCTGGGAATTTATCAGTCGTTAGCCCTCGTGGACTTACTTGTGGCTGCAGTGGACCCAACTTTTAAGGCCCGCAGGTGTAAAATAGCCAGTTAAATCAAAGGTAAGTAGAATTTAGATCTCTATAGCGCTGGTGGTGCTTCTGCAGAGAGCGACAGACACACACACAGAGAGAGACACACACACACAGAGAGAGAGAGAGAGAGAGGGAGAGCAATGCACTACCGTGTTCAAAGCCAACCTTGTCAATAGTACTCACAGTGGGCTAGGGGAGTGTTATAGCACTTCCCTGATTCTACATTGATATCATATAATCCAGTGTGCCCTGTTTCACTATCATATTTATCTAACCTGCTGGGGGACAGGGTAAGGGCGACAGGGTCCCTGCTGCTAGGAGCCGACACATTACACACTGCCCTGTGTATTCTTATTGATTACTCCCACCCAACAGCCCAGGGACCATAATTTAACTCAGCAGGCACTACAGTTAATATTGGAATTCAAACATTCCATCTACACTTCAAGAGACAAAACAATTGACACTTTAAAAATGTGCAGGGGCCTCTCTAAATGGGATCTGAAGGGAACGGATCTCTATTTTCTGTACTGTGCTTTTTTTTTTTTTTTCCTTTTTTCCCCCCTCTACTCACTCCTACTTCAAGCTACTGCGCAGTTAGTTTTCGGTTCCAGTGAAAAACCATGGATTTATCTTTTAAAAAATATGTTAAGGTTCTTTGTACATTTTTAACGTCTAAAAGGCAAGTATTTCATTTAAAAAAAATCCCACTTTACATATTGTATCTATCTTTTAAAGTATGGCAAACTGCCATGACAAGAGTAAATGTGGGTTAGGGTTACAGCTATATCTCTACAATATATGTCATTTCCAAGAGATGTGTGGTAAAATCATTGAAATTAAATTTTATATATGTTACTTAAAATATATATACAAAAAACTCTTGACTAAAAGAGTTCAATATGTTTTGTAAATTTGTTTGGGGATCCCATGTCCCATGTGTGGGTCCCACCCAGACTTTGGGAACCACTGAAATAAAGGAGTTTTAACTGCAAGTTTAAAATACAAATAAGAAACAGAAGCAGAATAAAGATTTGAGTGAAGCTGCCTCAGAAGGAGATGCCTTACTAAAGGGCACACAGCTGAGCACAATGAATGCAATGAAAAGAAAATAGTCATAACTAGACTTCAGCCCTAACACACTTTATTTTTTTGGTCTCTGCTAACATCACAACACAATGTTGCCTTTAGCTGATTTGTTTGAGACGCTGTGATATCACCTAGCATCCATAAACATCATGTCAACAGCAGGGAATGACACTAGTCACTGTTAGTGGCTGTGAGCGCTAACATTATTAACATTGTGATAATTATTACACTGATTTGTGTTTTTAAGTGGTGATGATCTCAACTGATGTTCAACACATTAAGGCAAATGTTACAAACGATATTTTATTTAGAAGTAATAATATAAGTAAGTATACTATAAGGACTGTAAACTGTAACATCTATATGAATTATATAACATAAACAAACACATTCACTATAGGGGATAATTGGTCATATTTTCCACAAGTAATCCTTTTATCTACATTTTTTCTTTTTTTACAAATTGGAGGATTATGAAATTCCCATCATCACTTCAGATCAGCAATCAAACCCACTTTTTTTTCTCTTACTTTTTTTTTTAATACACAAATGTGACACTGACAGTGTCGTGTGTTCTTTAAAACTGAAATGAGCATCAGCTGGTATTATTATGCATTAATTAAATTGACTCTAATGAGAAGGAAAATGATTTGAAGTTAATGCTGCTGATCTCGCCAAGTCTCCAATCCACCTAATTAACCAATATTTCTGTAACATGGTAAAATAATCAATAAAAAAAGATATATCATCGCTGCACTGGATCGTGAGTTCAGATATTGAGATAATTAAAGCATGTTATGTCCACGGTCACCTTAGCAGCGACAGAAATAGGCTCCTCCCCACCAACTAGTTGGGAAAGATGTCTCTTTTTGTGGTGGAATAATTAAACATTATATATATATATATATACAAATAAGCATGTTTTATCTCAGCGTTTCCTCAGAGTGTGGCAGCACTCACTGTTGCATCTGTGTGTTGAGTAGAGATAGGGCATCTGTAGAGGGGAAGACTCCAGAGATCCATCCATCTCAATCTGAGGCAACAGCTGACACCTTACAAAGAGGTACAATTAATAAGGGCATTATCCAGCAGTAGGCAACAATAGAGTCCTAACGCAGAGACACCAACCTCGGGAGGCCCGCAGAGGCGAGAGAAGGGAGTGTGTGTGTGTGTGTTTATGGGTGGGGGAAGGGGCGAACCAAAGTGCTTCAGAATGGGATGCATTACAACCAATGTCTTCGTAACATGAATTGCAATCTATTATAACTGAGTCTTATGATCGATGGTACCAGATGCCTTGTGCTAAGTGGGTCACTTGGTGAGTAGCATGGTGAGCTACTTAAATACCCTGTTTTTTTTTTTTCTTTTCGAAAAAACATAAAAAAAAATCTTACGCTTTTAAATTAAAGCTCAAATGATTCAATAATAATAATAATAATAATTAATAAATAAGTGCATTAAAAAACAAAGGTGGCATCAAACCAAGAAAGCAAACATGTAACAAAAGCTCATTGCTGTGCTTTTGATGACAGTTTATGGAGAGTTAATGGAGGCATCATGAGGAGGAAATAAGATATCAAACACAGCATAACTCTCATCTCATCAAAGTGTCCTATTAGTGCAGGTTGATTGCAGTCCTATGGTTCACAGGGGAGAGGGTGGAGATGCCGCTTCACTGACATTTAGAGCCATCCAGGAGTTGTTTGTGGTCACTGGACTGGAGACAAATGCTGAACCCAAAGGCCAGAGTTGAGGGCTAAATTTTATCTCCAGTGGAAGCCCCTCCGTTGGAAAAGACAAACAGGAAAATACAGCAGAGGCATGAAGTTTCCCTGCTGGTTTGGAAATCAACTGGTCATCGTGTATAAACAAAGAAAACGCACAGCACAATAAATGTTGTGACATGAAAAATTTGAAACATGCAGAGAAACGTGAAATGAACTGGTGACTGTAACAGTAGTCCGGTGGGGGGAAGTATACTTAAATAATAAATCATAATCACTTTTAAGTCTGCTCCAATTTTCATATGGAGTCGAGGTCCTCCACAGTGATGCTTTTATATCTTCCTGCTCGTTCCACAGGGAACGGATGAGCCTGTTATGCATTAACGCTGTGATCAATAACAAGATAGGAGCCTGGTGCTTTCTAAGCTGAGGAAAATTAATCCGAAATGCAGTCGAACTCTAATCGACCCACAGTCAGGGTTAGCTTCCATTGCAGGTATAGTTGATAATCCACTATTATTGTGAGGAGAAGCTAATCTCTCTCTCTTTAAACATGACCTCAACGGCCCACAATAAAAGTTAAGACTGGCTGTCCAGTTGCTGTTCATACAGGAACCTCTCCTGTGCTCTTTTCTGTCAGAGCTCTCAGGTCAGAGTTCTCAAAACTAAATATCATGAGCTCTCTTTTACATATTTTGGCACAGAGAAGTTCATTATGATCCGTATCATCGTCATCATCATCGTACTAAATACATATTAGAAAACACGGAGGAAGTGTGAATGCTGTAACATTTCCAAACATCAACCTGTCAGTAAAGCTAATACCTTAACATTCATGATCGACAATCACTAAATCTAGCTTTAGTGATTTTGATTGTTTTTAAAGAGATATTCTTCCTTTATTTTTTTTCCATTTTATTTCAAAAGTTGCAGACATTACTTAGATGAGTGGTTCCAAAGTCTGGGTCGGGACCCACAGGTGGGTTGTGGGAGATTTTTTGGGTCCTCAAACAAATTTGTTAAATTTCCCCAAAGTTTAAGTTAAGATTTTGTCCATAGGTTTTCAACAATATACCTAAAATTAAGTTGTAATTCATTTACCAAACATCTCTTGGAAATGATGCATTTATTGATTTAAAATTATTAAGCATTTATATAAATTATGTTGACGCATGTCACAAATTTGCTCTTGTCACAATTCATACTGTGATTTGGATCATGACTGCCATCCTTTTTTTTAAGTGGGTCCACATATATAAAGGTTGTTTTTTTTAAAAAAAAGAATTCACATTTCACATAAAATGGACATAAGTATTGCTAACTTTATATAGTGGTATCATGTGCAAAGGCATTAAAATGTATACAGTTTTAACTGGCCCTGCGATGGACTGGTGACCTGTCCGAGTGTACCCCGCCTTCCACCCTATGTCAGCTGGGACTGGCTCCAGTAACCCCACGACCCTCATGTGGAGGATAAAGTGGTAGACAATGAATGAATAAATGAATTATTTTAGCTAATATGGACTATAGCCAGTTCATTCCACCGGGTCCAATTAACCAATCAAACCTTACACACACTTTGAATGACACCAGGCGAAACTCAGGATGTATTTTGTCACCTGCAGCTAAACAAAAATCCTAATCACCCTAGTGCAGAGGAAAATGTGGAGTTTCGAATCAGTAAGAAATCAAAGTAGGTTAATTGGTGATCAACGCAGTGTGACTCAGACAAGGCTGCTGCGCTGGGCCAGGCCCACTTCACTGTACACAAGAGTTTCTCCTGACTGACCCACTTTCTTTCATCCTGTTTGCACCACTGTTTTTTCCACTGCTGGGACTGTCTTTATTGGTTGTAATTACTTCACAACTAAATTGGACAGATGAACGATGGGTGTCTTCAATCACTAACTAGTCTTATTAGACTCATTAGCCACTGCCTTTTGTCTTGTCTTGAGGTTTCAGTGTAATCCTTTCCAACTCTAACTCTATAGACTATCAAATATAGCACATACTGCATTCAAACGTTGAGGTCAAGCTCAACCTGCTGATTGTTGTACTGACACTCTTTTCAGTTAGTCATTTCAGGTGAGTAAAATTTTACTTGAGCTCAAATCTTTGATCCTCCGTAATGAGGACCAGGGTTGTGTGTATGTCCCTGGGCAGCCAAATGAATGAGTTGCAATGCTGCTGGCACTTTCTCCTTTGGATAAAAGTCAGGTTGGCAGTAAGAGAGCTGTGGTGTAGTTCACAGAACAAAAAAGGACAGTTACACAGAACAAAAAAAAAAAAACACCTGTTGTTTATTTGACTTGAAATATGTTTGCAGCCCGGGGGTCTCAAAGCAATTCATATGCAGTTATGAGTTTATTTTGTATTTTTATTTTGTTATTTATTTATTTTTTGTAGATTCATAAGCTAAATATCATTCCATTTAAAAATAAACACTTTTATTTTGAAATTCTGTGGAATATTTTATTGGAACATCATGATGGAATATTGTGATACATTTTTAAGCTCTTTTCTCCCACTCCTACTCTTCCCATTTCTTTGTCCCAAAAAGTTGGATTTTTTTTTTCCACTTGACAGGCTCCATCCTGACCAGATTAGCTATTCAGAGGTCCCCAAGTCATTTGAGACAAAGTCACCACAAAACTCCAAATAACAGTGGGGATATACAATAATTAATCACATTATATCACAAACAAAAATACTCTTTTAAATGTTGCCTTTTTTCGGTTTAGCTACAGAGTGAAAATGAAGCGACTCTCAGTTCCAGCAGCCCAGGTCAGAGACAATGAAGCAAGTCTTTGTTGCTTTGTGACAGAGCTCTATAATCTTGTGGAGAACAGCCTATCATTACCAGGCAGCGTGGTAACAGACTGTCATGGATGCCATGGGGAGTAATTGAGTCCACATATCAATCAGCAAGGAAACTCATCTTAACGATTGGAGAGAAGTGGTTTGTTTGTCCTTAACGTCACAATAAATAGTAACATGGAAGCACGCGCATAATACCTGCAGCTGAATGAAGGGGTAGTTAGCCGTCAGGAGAGGATCATTAGTCAACTAGTTTGCCTTTGAGTCTTCCAAACATAAATGTGTAATATATGTGCACATGTAGACTGATGTTCTGAAGCCAAGATGAAACTGTGGAATGTAATTGCCCCTCATCTGTGAAGTGGTTTCCTTTTAAAATTCAGACAAGTCGTCTTGGATTCCAGCATTTGTTTTCCTTTCCAACATCACAGTGTTGAAATCAGTTGCCCTTGTTGATTGATAATGTCACAATGATGACAATAAGACATGCACCTTCTATATGTATGATATATCATTTAAAAAAAAAACACAATTTTATTTATGGGATGGTTTTCTTTCCACGTGGCATCATTTCTTTCTCACATCTAAATGTCCCTGCTACGTCTTCAGCAGTGGACATCTGTGCCAGTTAGTATTAAAGACGCTGCGGGATGCTGAGAATATATGATCTTCCACTTAAAAAGCGAAGGGTCCCACCTGATTAAGAAGGGCAGGGAAAGACTTTGGCAGGCCAATGGGAGAGGTCAAGGATAGAGCAGCCAGTTTCACTCCCCCACCACATCATTTTTGTGTGACAGGCCCGCACTGAGGTTGAAGTTCACCCAGACTTTTCATGAACAGAGCGCTTAATGTCAAACACAAGATTAAAGCGGGGGTGTCGCATCTTGGCAGGACCAGATGAAAATATCAACTGCTAAGCCCCCCTCTGAAAAGCCAGGGGACAGGTATCTAATATTAGAAAGTAAGCCTAGTTAGCAAAGGCAGCCTGCTGCTTTCCACGTTCTCAGCAGTGGTCAAAAGGCCAGACTGGCTTTGGGATTGCTTTATTGGTGAAATATATTACAGTAGAGGCCTGCAGAACTACCTTATTAAGGAGGCAGAGAGGAGATGCCCCCATGACATATAGGAGGAACTGCAGACATTTCCATATTACTGAATAAAATACACAGTCTTGAATTCTTTATATAAATATATATATATATATACGCCTCTCGCCCTATGTCAGCTGGAGTTAGGCACCAGCGCCCCCCGCGACCCTTAGTGGATAAAGCGGTAGAAAATGAATGAATGAATATATATATATATATATATATATATTTACACACTAGTCTGCTTTTGTTTTAGTTAATGCCACTGAACTGTAAAAAAATCTAAATGTTTCTGGAAATTAAAATCTACAATTTTTACATGTATATATAATTTTACAAATTGTCAACGTTATAAAAAAAATAGATAGGATCTATATTTAAATGAATGAATAAAATGAAGATATTTATTTAAAAAAAAAAAAGATGCCTTCTGTTTAGGTTGACATTGTAACTAAAGAGACAAGTGAAATATATGTTTTTTATGTCCCACATGGTCTCTGTAAAAAATACCTACTTTATTTTCCGGTTACTGTACATAGCACTATTTATAATCATAAACTCTAGTAAGACATGAAGCTGATCTCGAAGGCTTTTCTATAATCCCTCCCCTGGAAGTATAGTCTTTACTGGAAGGCTAGTTTGTGATGGGCTCACACAGTAGCACAATGTTGCACTGGGATACAGCATTCAGCTTAAGCCAACTTATCAACTACATTCAAAGCACATCCATTGAGCTATGTGGGGAGACTTTTTTTTTCTTTTTTTTTTCTGCAGATCTATTAAAAATACTCTTATCTGTATTTAGCATACGCTGTGTATGTCAGTCTTGGCAGCTTTACACGGATTTACACTCAAAACACCTCAAGCTATTCTTGAGCTGAAAGCACTGATAACATTCTGAAACTTCTGCCGACAAGCAGGTTTTACAAAAAAAGATAAATTCATTCAGCACATTTATATCATTTTATTTATTTATTGTGATTTTTTTCTGGTGCAGATTAACAATTTTTAAATGCCATTTACCTACAGTATATATATATATATATATATATTTAGCTTTATTGTTTGAGTGTATAGAATAGAATAGAAAAGTCACATTGGGTGATTTGCCATCCTCTCACATAAACAAAACAGCAGCTCAAAACATAACAAGATATTAAGATTATTTTTGAATCAATTATTTTCTAAACTGGAATTGAAGGAAAAAAACAAAAAAAAAAAAAAACAAAAAAACAAACAAACACTGACACAAGCCAATTAGGATAAACTAGCAGCTGTTGCTAGTGAACCAGAACTTTTGGAATCCAGCGGCAAATAATGTGGAAATAATCCAAGCACAAGGCTTTCAGCGTGTTTCAGTGAAAAGTCCTTCTACAAAGGAAATGCTGCGGCTGCAGAAAATCCTCACAGAGTCTTTTTTCCTTTGGTTGTCTTTCTCTTGCAACACACAATCCCTATTTATACTGCGGTGTAATTACGATGAGATGGAGGGACTCTGATATTTACTTTAACTAAAATGCCATTTAAATACCTTTGGTGAAATAATAATAATACTAATAATAATAAAAACTTGATATAAGAGACATTATAAAAAACATTACATGTTCATGCTGAAATTGTGTGTATTTTACTCACACAAAAAAAAAACTATGTAATCTGAAATTTTATTAAAAGGGCATTTTTTTTATATTTATCACATATTTCTATCAATCAGGTTGTATTTTTGTTCAACTGCAAGTGAACCTTTATTTAACTGTGCTCTCTGGGCTGTAGAGCTTTGGCCTTTGAAGCAGTTTAGAAAAAGCACGGTTATTCATGCTGCATTCAATGCTGAGAACTGAGACTCCAAAACCAGAAGTATGCTCTTGTACCTGTTGAGAACACTTTCATCCTTAATGGGCTCATTAGCCACATTGTTAATTGAATGCTACTCAGGCCAACATCAAACCTAATAATAATTGTTTACTTACCTCACCAAAATAGATCCAACTCTGGCATAATGCTGTTCTTCCAGAAGCTATAGGCTCGTGAAGGAAAGACACATTTTGCCAAACCTATAAACATGACCGCACACACCCACACACGTGTGTTCACACTACTTTTGGTGTGTCCTCTTTTGCCAGAAGCAGGCGGTGTGTGTGTGTGTGTGTGTGTGTATCTGAGTTCTTGTCCTGTAAGTTTTCTCCTCCCTTGTGGTGCTGCAGCTGCCATATATAGTTAATGGATAATGGGAGCCGAAGATGGACGCTAACTCATTGGAATTAAATTTATCAGCATGTGCTCAGAGGTAATAAGCTGTCAGTTATAAAATGAAGATTTGTATTTAGATATATGACAGGAAGAAAAATGAATAGGCAAAATAAATGAAGCTGCTTTACAACTAAATGACTTATTTGGAGGCAACAGACCGTGGAGAGAATCATGATGATGACAGTGATTATTGAAGATAATATTTTCCCTATGGAGGCACAGGTACAGAATATGAACAAATTAAGTATCGTGGGCCAAGAAAGAGTTAACAGGAGGGGATATTTGCACAAATGTTTTGATAGGGACCAGACCCTATTGACCATCATAATGACAGAAATCTGATATTTTAGATTTTTTGATCAAGACTAGACTTTAAAACTATTTAAAAACTATTATGCATTTCATATTAAAAGCCAACAATAACCACCAAAGTAATGAGTCCATGTAAAAAAAGCATAATGTGTTTAAAATCATATATATAATGTGTATAAAATCAAATCATGTACATTCTAAAGCTGTTTCACTTTAGAATGTACATGTGGGGAGTTTGTTATGAAATGTGCCAGAAATCACATGAGGGAATCAGATGAGAGGAGAAGTGAGTCCACATGAAGCAAATTCAAACACACTCTCTTTAAAAAATAGTAACTGTCTTATTGTTACTTTTTTTTCGTTCTGGTTCCCTCAATAACTAATTTGTTGTATGTAATGTGTGATTCCGTTATTCACATGCAATTTGTTGGTTTGGTGTACACAGTTTCTGCAAGAACAAAAAACTTTTGGAGGTTTCGGATGAGGCTAATAAAATGAACATACACACACTTTTTTGTTTCATTTGTGATGCTATAGCAATTCCATTGTGGTATATATATAGTATATATATGAAGAATGACCAAGCTTGGGATCACCTTATTGTGCAAGAAAGAGATGATACTGTAGATAATTTCTTTCATCTATCTGAGCTGCTTGGTGTAAACAAGCAAAAAAAAAAAAAAAAAAAAAAAGAAAAAAAAAAAAAAGAAAATGAAATTAAATAAATAAATAAAACGGCTGTGTCTATAGGGCCCATGTCTGATGCCTGCCAAATCATTAAAAAAGGAGGGGTACCCTTATCAAATGCTTGGGATCAGTAATAGCAGTGGCACATCATTGAGATGAGGTATGTCTTCCATGGGGGCAACTTGAGAGCCTTTTGTGAATTTATAGAGTGCGATAAAATCAGCCTCATATTTTCTCCACAAAACCGGCTGATGAAAGCAGCCTGAGAGAGAATTACGTGGCAAAAGTTTTGTCACCAGACCCGAAGGCTTTTATAGGCTACGAATTGAAAAGATAATGAGAAAAGCCTTGCTGCAGGTTGGCTATGCTTAATAAGTCATCGCGCCACTATCTATTGTTAGCCACATAGAGCCCACAGAAGATTGTGTTTTCACCAAGTGTAATTCTCTGCTGCTAGTATGTTTGTCAGTGGATATAATATATCTAGCACAGTGGAAAAAAGGTTAGCAGCTTGTAGCGCAGATTTGTGTGTTAACTGAAGAATGACCAACATCTTAAAATGATATCAGTCAAAGAATATATGATTACAATAAAGAATAATTAAACTAATTTTACATTTAAATTAAAGTAAATATATATTTTTTATTTTATTAAATAATTATAATTAATATAATTAATGTGCAGACATTTCTCTTTCACAATGTCTGTGTGCAAAACACATTCAGTGAGGAGCAAGTGACATGATACGGATGATACTATGCTGATTTATTTATTTTTCACCTCCTTTCTTTAAATTGGTTCAATGTATAACAGACTTTCACCATCATTTTATCTCTTTATTCTTCTAACAGATTTAGCTGCATGCGGAGAAAAAGGGAAAAAAAAAAAAATAGCCTGAAGAAAAATGAATTTAAATGTGAAATGAAGCTGAATGGCTGGAGTGATTTTCTGCAAGGAATTAAAGCTTTGCAACAACACTTGACACACATGCGATGAAAGGGACAAAAAAGAACTAGTCTTTACAGTTTGTGTAATTGCTGTGTGACACATATGATGGGCCATATTTTCCATTTTGACAGCGCACTCCAGAGGCATCTTTTGTCTTTATGTCATTGCCTCTGGGTATGCATGAAAACAACATTATTACTACATTCACCAGTGGCCAGAGCGTTTGTTGTACGGTTGTTCACTTCCATCTCCTTATATGAGCAGCCCTGTTCTAAAAGACATGCTTGTCACACACTCTGATCAGCCCGAGTCAGTCAAGATTTCTGAAGCGTGTGGAGTTTTTAACATGGAAATTGGTTCTGAACCCCATCTGCACAGGTCGGCAGATCTTTGGGCAAAGCTCTGTTACTGCTGACGGGGAAAATGAACCATCAATTCCTCATAATGTGGCCTTATTATTATCTTACTTACCCCCTGCAAACTCAAACTCAGTGGATTTCAGCAAGCTATTATTTCTGTAAACTCAGGAACAGTAAGACCTAATGACTCTCCTGCTCTCCTTTTCTTTCAAATGATGGACAAATAAAAGCACCATCCACAAAACATTAGCAAAGTAATGTGAACAAACACACACATACAATTTTAGAAGAGTGTATTGGGGTTTTACAGACACATTTTAACAAATTACAAGTATGCCCAGTACATGAACGGTCACCATATACATTTCTTATTTTTCCTTTAATTTTGAGAATGTAAAATTCTGATATCATTAAATGATTAGAAAATGCGTCCTACCTGTGTAGAAAAGTAGATTTTTAAACCCAAGAACCACAAAAAAAAAAAAAAAACACACACACACACACACACAAAAATAATAAAAAAAAAAGAAGAAAAAAAAATAAACAACAACAGAAAACCTAAATACAGATTCATCACTCGGAGTTTGAACGTGTGAAGTGTGTTCAGCAACATGGGGAAGGGATCTGTCAACGTCCAATCTAGGACGTCTTTATTTGAGATGATTGGTTTTGTTGAGGTTTACTTGAGCCGGTCCAGCCCGCTGGTGTTCCTTTCACCCCTAAAAGCAGCTGGGCCCTGACCCTTGCAGCGCTGACCCTCAAAGCTGAGCTCCTTTCAGCTCAGGCGCATGGAGAACCTCCCTGTTCCCTCCCACCGGCAACATCCCATTCAGCTGCACAGATAACTTTATTCATCTTGTGCATCATTGTATCCAGTTGAATGCAGAAACTATGCAGACACTCAAGTGAATTGAGCAAGCGTGTGTGCATGTGTTGAGGACAGGAAGAGGAGGGGAGGCATAATGTCTTAATTTCTTCATTTTGACAGGACATGCATGCAACATCTTCATACTGAAAAACGCCCTTCATCCTTTTCATTACAACATAACTGCTATTAAAGTTCAATATTTAGCACACATTGGGTTTGAGGAAGATGTCAGGTTTAAATTGTCAAAGACTCACGTAATGATAGAACAGGAGTTCACACCAGTGTGAGTTTTAGTGTGAAACAGGCATCTTCTCTCTCTCTCTCTCTCTCTCCCTCTCTCTATTTGGTAAATACTGCTCTCCTGTTTCTGATCTCCAGAGCGATGGGCAGCTGGCAGGGACAGTTTTAAAGCTTATTTTCACCTGCCTAATGCCAAAAACAGGGCTAGGACCACCCTGCTCCTCGCTCATCATTCATATTCAAGACAGGGCCTCTTGACAAGTCTGCTGATCTCACTCAATGTTTTGTGATTTGGACAATACGTTTTCACTGTGTGGGCAAAAAAACGCTGAGGCCATCACGCTTCTTGAAGGTTATAGTCTTCTGAGACTCGGCTGAGGCAGAAGCTCTAAATTATTCTCCTCCTGTGAGAGGTTTGCTGTCAGTGGATCCGACTGATCAGTCTGATTCTGCAGTCCAACAAATTGTATCTAATCCTCTGCTTTTGTGTTGGTTGTATATAATTATAATTGTTTTAATGTATGTAATCCTTTTTTTGCCATAGAACCTACACTTTCCACATTATTTGATCACTTTTAATATTGATTAATGAGAGATTCAATCTGATTCAAGCTATTTATATACAGTATATTGTTCATATTTTTGTTTTCAGTAAAATAATTTAAAAAAAAAATGCTAAACAATTTTAACATTTTGTTTTGCACTCTAAGGCAAGGAATTCTATACATAAATGGACATCACCAATGCAAATTTAATGTATAATAGTGAACTACTTAACACTTAGCTCACTCTAAGTGATGTCTATGTCTATGTCCAAACAATTTGATCAAATGTGCCAACGAAGAGAAGTTATTACATCTCGTGTGAATGTTAAAAAAGGAAAGTGTGTTCAACTTATCATCACCACTTAAAGCTACTCTATGAACTCTAAAAAATATGACTTTGCATTAAATAAAAACAAAAAAATTGTGATGTAGCTATTGCTAAAAAAAGTCCACTTGGGGATTTCGATATCTAAAAGAGTGGGGTTTATACATTAGCGCTGTAGTTGCAAAACACTGTTGATATTCAAATGATTATTGTGCAAAATCTGGGATAAGCTTCTGTGTGAGAGCTCTTCTAAGTGCCTACAACTATTGCTAATTCCCCTCACCATTGTGGGCTGAACAAAGGCCTTAATCCCATTTCACTTTTGCGGAAGGCTTGGGCTATTTTCCCTCTCATAAACCAACAACACTCCCCCTAGCCAGAGCTGAGAGGTTCTGAGAAAGGGGCCAGTGTGTCTATACTTCAAGGCTTTTTTGTCCAACTTGGCTAGTGCTCTGCATAAACTTTTAAGTGGTCCCAGTAGGCCTCAAACACCTTTTGGCAGAAAAAATAAGCTACCACAAACTGTAAAAAGGAAACCAAACACTCTCTTAACCTGGACAATACAAAAGAAAATATATGAGGTCTTTTATGACTCTGATTGAGTCTGTGCTGCAAAGAGTTAACGTCTTTTTTTTTTTTTTTTTTTTTTTTTTTTCATGGTAAAGGAACTTTCCCTCTTGTGAAAGCAGCTCTCTTTCTGTGCACTGTAAATCCTTTAATACATTATTTATAATGTGGAGGTCCACTACCAAAGCAAGTGAAGGAGAACAGGATTCTACAGTTCTTTCACTTTGTAGTTCAGCTTTAGCTTGCAGCATTAAAAAAAAAAAGAAGACGAAATGAAATAAAACCACTTCTGAGACTTTGATCTAATATTTTTCCTTTGTTACTCAACCCACTTCATTTCAACCTTTTAAATGTATCTCTTCATTAAAATAAGTTACCCTTTGTGGGCTTTTTCTCTCATTCACTTATAATTACATGACAGAGTCCTAACTGCATATGAGCACCCAGAAAAAAAGAAAAGAAAAGAAGAATTTACTTAAAAGTATCAAAAAAACATTTGTGCCATTCAGGTTTAATGTATTGCCTTCCTATTTAATTATCACTGAAGTTCCCTTAAAAGTCAGAAAACTTGTCTTTCTGTTTGACATCGCCAAGTGATGGCTTTATTCAACTGCTGTGTCACGTGGTGCATGTGAACCAACATGTAGATCAGCATGCGGCCCCTGTTTGCTCGTGTCAAATGTGCAGCTAGATCATATACTTGCGCTTAAGAAAAGAAGAAGAAAAGGAGAAATGACGGGCACGGCCAAAACCCCAATCGGCCATAAATGTTCTTCAACGAGACAAAACATATTTCCTGAAATCTTAATTAGAAACCTGTGAAGAGCAAACGAATCACAAACCTTTCAGTGTAGACACTGCAGTTTGAAGAGCCTGTGAGTTACGTGCAGTAGTGTAGCCGAGCTGCAAATTTGCACCCATGAGTCCTCCATTAAAACCCTAAAAACATTACCCAGATTACATCTGTGACACTAACTCACAGGGTAATAAAGAGGTTTTCTTTGCTAAGATGCCCACTGGAATCGAGGACTGTTAGCTTAATATCCACTGGGATCCACTGAGGTGAGAGTAGCCTTTCACGTACAATACTCAATCCTGGAAAGTGATACGCCTTTGCTTGATTTTAATGGTCTGTAACATCCCAAGGTAGCACAGTGTATCTCTGGCAAACCTGGCCCTAATGACATTTCCTTTGCTCAAGTTGACAGGGAAAAACGCCATGGTTACAGCGTTATCAAATTTTTACATGTACATACAGGGAATCATGTATCAAATTGTACTACTTACATCATCTGCACTGAAGACCACCTGAGGCTTTTTTAAGGAGAATGGGTTTAGGGCAACGGATGACTTGGTTAACTATCCTGCAACTGGATTTGAAATTAACTTGAACTAAACAACAGTTTAAGCTGTGGAACTGAATTAAAATGCCATATATAACTACATTACATTATAGACATTTATCGGAGTAATAACTTTTTTTTTTTTTTGCTTTTTTTCTGCTCAAAATATATAATGAGTAAGTAAATATTGAAAGATGAGATAATGAGATGATGAGAAAAAAGTAAAAATGAAAATAAACTGCAAGAGCTCTGTTAAGATGAGGCCATGTGGAATTATGTGTTTTAAATGATTAAAGCAACATCATTTTGTTGCCAAACATTAACTACATTTCTGTATTTTAATGACATCAACCAAGGTTAGAGGAAAATAACTTGCGTTGTCTAAACTTAACTAACCCTTGACCAAACTGTACTTGTCATGAGCAGATTTTGTAGAGCTAATCAACTGAAAACTTTGGCAGAGAAAGCTTAAAAATGTTGTCACCGAAGAAATCATCCAGCATCAGTTATCTGGTGAGTGGGTTGTGTAAAAATTATATTTGCAAACCCACATGGTGTGATTTTCCCCAGAGGAAGTATTCAAATCTTACAGTACAGTCAACTGTACTGCGTCCTGGTTACTTTCACTGCTATCTATTCAATAGGCTTACCATCACACAATCAAACTTGAAACTTTTATTTTATTTTATTTATTAATGGCTTCACTAATACAACTTAAACCCAGTTTTAAGGTGTTTTCTGATGTGAGAGTGGGGATGTGCTAAATGACTCATGGCTGAAATAAGTCTTCAGTGAGCATGGACTTTGGCTCAGTATTGGTGGGAAGCTACTTTTAGAGTGTACCCTCATGGAAACAGAATATTACCTATACAATCGTTTTTCTTTATTGTTTTTATAAAGACAACACATCAGCATCATTTCAAAAAATGTCTTCAACCACACAGAACCCCCAAAACAATGACAGTGTGAACGAGCCAAGGTAACTAAGATAAGAAAATAAACGTTATCATAAAGTGAATAGACCAAACTGAAATTTTCACACTTTGCATCATGTTTCCGAAAAACAGCGTTTCAATGGCATAAAAGAATAAATAAAAAAATCAACTGGAGTCTCCTGAACTTGATTTCATGTGTACAGCCACTCAGTGTGAAAGAGGCTTAAGAAACTGAAAAACAACGTTTTTGGCGAATTTCAGTTTGACACATGCTTTTGATGTTGGCATTGCTTTGGATCACCTGGCTTCAGAACTGCAGTTTTTTGGTCTTAAATAAAATATGACACATTCTGTGTCATGAGATTACCTGATTCGGTCAGAGTTTTATTTGTGTCTTGTAGTTACTGGTGTTGGGCCACACAGTTGGTGGTTAACACTCTTTCACTTACAGCAAGAAGACCTGGGTTTGCAGCTCAGTTAGAACAAGGGCCCTTCTACATGGAGTTTGCATATTCTCCCCATGTGTGTGTGAGTTTTCTCCGAGTTCTCCAGTTTCCTCCCACAGTCCAAAAACATGCAGATTTGGGGATTAGGCAAACTGGACACTCTGAATTGCCCGTAGATGTGAGAGTGGATGGAGTGAAGTGGAGTGGATTGTGGAGTGCCTGTCTCTAACTTGGCCCAGTGATGGACTAGACCTGTCCAGTGGGGAACCCCACCTTTCAACCCCTGTCAGCTGGGATTTGGCACCAGCATCCCCCACAACCCTAATGTGGAGGATAAAGCAGTAGAAGACGAGTGTTTCCTTGTTTAATATCAAAGTCAGAAATGAATTCCCTCTCATGTGAGTTGTCTTGTATTTGGGTCCAATATTACACTGATTTGTGCATTTGTGTGTCCATTTTTTGGCCTATTTTTGTGACGGAGAGCTTGACGCAAAAAATGTTCCAACAACACCGAGTGAGCTCTTTTCTTAGACTTGTAAGCATATACAAATATTGTCACATTGTTGTCTGTTTTATTTAGTGACTGGCCAAAATGGCCCTGATTTCCTACTGGAATTCACTGTCACAATGTGTAATGTGTGCTTAACTGTGAAGAATCGCTGAGCCCCGTGGGTCACATTGGACCTTAAGGGGTTTTATGACTTTGAAGGGTTTTTTTTGGAATCTGCCAATGATGTATTTTATTAACTGTAGGTAAAGAGATTTCACTTCCTTAATTAGCTGTAGGTGACAGGACGTAAGTAAGTTTCCAAGAGGCTTCAGTTCTGACTAACTGGTAGAATAGTCTAGGTATTTAGCCACTTCAGAACCTTGTTCAGCTAAACCACTTTCTAGGCCCTTTCCATGGTTTGGAGTTCACACTTTTTCAAACAACTCAAGAAAGTCCGGTTGCCTGCAGCTAACAGAAGATCACATGACCTGGATGACTGGAACCTTCAGACATGTAAAGATATTTTGTTTGCAAACTAGAAAATGAAATGATTTCAATATTCTTTCAACGTCTTTTAACACTCATTTAACACAGACTATTCCAGGTGGGAATGCTGTGCCTTTTATTTTGTCTTATGTTGTGTATAAAAGGACTGAACATGGATGGAGACCTCTTTATTTCAGCATCAGAGGGAGGTTGGGTCAAAATCGTTTCGATGACAGAACAGACACTGTTTATACAGCATCCATCTGATTCTGGATGTTGCCATGCTAACTAAGATTACATATTATGTTACCTTGGTTTGGTTTGCAACTTTAATTTACATTACATTAAAAATCAATTCAATTAAATTAAACTCAATTCATTTTTATTTGTATGGCGCCAAATCACAACATACATTATCTCAAGGCACTGTACATAGTAAGGCCAAAACCTGTACAATATTACAGAGAGAAAAGAAACCCAACAGAAAAACTCCCTTTTAACAGGAAGAAATGGCTGACAGAACCAGACAAAGATGTGCGGTCATGCCTCGACCGGTTCGAGGAAAAATGGGAGGAGGGGCGGGGGACAGAAAGGGGGGAGAGAAAGAAAAAGAGGGAGGTGAGGGAGAGACAGAAGAGAGAGACCAGGAGCAAATATATAACAGTTAATATATAACTCTATGAAGTCATAAAATGACCATGATATGTCATAAAAGATAAAGGAAAAAATGTTCAAATACTGGTTTCACTCTGGTTTAGCTCATTTATTGAATTTAACTTTAACTTTAATTACAGCCTGTTCATGTTTATAAACTCTGTTATATTATATTATATTTTACTTGGCTGGCCACTAACGTTCTCAAATAAAAAAAGAACTCAACAAGAGAAGAAGAGCAAAGGCCTTCAGATTACTGAAAAAAGTCTGGCTGGCTTATTGAAAACCAGGTAGAAAACATGTACATATAGTGCATATAACTGAGTTTTGGCCAAGGTTTTTCTCTCTCATACATGTTGGTTGGTATATTATAATATAAGTGTTTTGATCTACACGATTGTAACTCTTATAATTTGATAATCCTCCACTGCTTTGCCACTTTCAGTCTGACCTGCAATAATTAACCGAATAAGTTAGTCCTAAAATAGGACAGTTGTATATGCGTATGTGCAGGAAATGATGTAACAGCGGGTATAAGTGCAGCTCCTTATCTCTGTTTTTCAGAAACTTGCCTCTTCATCTGCCAACAAGTTTAACAAAAAAAAAAAAAAAAGAGGCAGAAAAACACAAAGGTCGTTGCCCCCTAGATCTGATCCCTGCTTTGAAGTCACTTTAACTAATCAGTGGGAGATTCGAATGCAAAGATCATCTCTTACATCATGCAGCTTCACAGCTTTAAAAAGTCAAGTTGCAGGAGCTACTGTGGGTTATTAACTGTGTGTTTTTATCATTTTAATCATACACACACACACACACACACACACACACACATATATATATATATATACTATATATGTGGTCAGTTCAACCCCCTCCCTCGAGTCTATTGTATACTACTGTCTATAGAAAATTTCATGGCACTCCATCAAATAGCTGTCAAGATTTAATTGTGGACCAAAACAATGACAATCGTTGACTTCCCTGGAGTCGTGCAGCTCGTGGGCTAAAAAACAAGTCCACATGGCCACATTTAGGCTGCTTTGCCTTTTTGGCACATTTGACAGAAAAAAAAAGTAAATAAAAAAGAGAGACTACACTTCTTTACTGTTCTATATCCTTAAATATAGGCCAAAAAAATAGATTATATTATTATTATTATTATTATTATTATTATTATTATTATTATTATTATGATTATTGTTATTATTAATCATCATCATCATCAATAGTCACACAGGAATCTTTGTTTTGTATGGACAGTATTGTGTTGAACTTGGGCTTTTACAGATGGCCTAATTCCACTGATTTGTGCTAGGGTTAGGGTTAGGGTTGCAGCAGTTTGATAAGCTGCAATCAAGATAAATCAATAAATAATTGATGAGATGCAGTTTTTAACCACCAAGTTAATGAGTATTTACAACACAAAATCTTATATAAAGCTGTATATTTGAATGATTTACATCTATATGATTCTTTTCATAATATCCTTTCATGACCAGAGTTTGTATTTCATTTGTTATTGATTACAGGGTAAAAAAAATCAAGAGTTAAAAAACAAAAGTTGACAGACTCATATTTTTTGTCAGTTGTCAGTGGAGACCAAAAAAAGAGAAGACAGTAAAATACAGAAACAATGTTTCTTCCAATTATTTGTTAACCAAGCCAAAATCCAAATCTTAAGGGTCTGACAGAAGATAATGTAATATCTATTAAATTTACTGTATAGAGGCTAAAATAAGTATTTATAATTCAACAATCAATTCTATACAACATATATATTCTTTTGTTATTTTTAGGGCTAATAACTGATGGAAAGAATTAAAATTTCTTAATAGTAATATGCATCATATTTTGTGAAGGAAAGAGGGCCATAGCAATTTATTTATTTATTATTGTATTACTATTATTATTATTACTTTACATAACACCAAAGAACCACTTAGCCCCACTTATTATTTGCCTTATTAAGGTCTTAACCGATGTGATAAGTTGTAACATGCAGATCGTCATTAAATAAAATCTCTTATCAGGTGCTCACTTTTGGAGGAATTAAGCAATAGTTTGGTAAAGAACATTTTCACCTCAGAGTTTAATTAATACTAAAGGAGTGGCAGGAAAAAAAAAATAGCCCCACTGCATTTGAAATCTTAACCCCAGGTGCCCTCATTTGGAGCTCCTAGCATATCTCCATGCTGCACAAGTCTAATCTATGGCCTGTCAGCATGACCAGGTGAGAAGTGGCGTTAATTCTATATTGGAGCTGGTCATGCACTGAGCAGCAAAGACAGGTAGGGCCCACCATGGGATTTTGCGTGTGACCTGACAGGGATTGGCAGGCAGGGTGTTAATTGGATAGGTGCGCCGGCCCGTTTGTGTTGGCCATCCCATCGCACAGGACTTTGTACCCGGTTCTTGACTCCCAAGACAAGCTGCTGTGCTCTTCTTAGACATGCTTTGAATATAGCCAGTGAAATCATTTGTTTCTCACAACAACCATGGGATGTTTCCCCAGACACAAAGACATGGGATGAGAAAAACAATGCATCACCACAATGGACCATATTTCGACTGGCTCGTTTGTGACACTGAGTCAAGAAATATTATAATAATAATATATATTATATATTACACAAAATAATGCTGTATACCAGAGGCACTCAATTAAAAATCCTTAAAAAACATTTCCTTTAAATAGAGGTACAGAACATCTGACTGTTATGGTTAACTTCAATATGCACAATTTCTGTCTGTATGCAGTCAGGAGCTGACTTTCACTTAAAAGAATGTGTGTACATGAAATACTATTTATTTAACAATATATCTGTCAGTTCTCATGTTGAAATATATACATTTTAAATATAAAGTGCACGATGGGGGGGGGGGATAAACTATTGAGTTAATGTTTCTCTTATCTTTCTTTGTTAAGAAAAAGCATTTTACAGCACATGTAATAAGCCTGAATTTTCTTGGACCTCTACAGGGCCATGAAGGCTTTAAAAGCTGCCCCAGTTCAGACAAATTCTCAGGACATAACTAAATAAATAAGTTGGAAATACATAGACCTCAAGTCAACGCTGGGTCTAGGTCTGGATGATGACCATTGTCCATCTTTTAGTGACCTCAACTATATGTGTAGCTAAACAGAATTATTCTCAATTCACTGGCCATTACTCAGGAGAGAACTGCTCTAGGTCAACCAATACTTACTCTGTTAGCTCTTATCTTGTGATAATGAATGAGCTAATTGTAATTTGATGTAATAAAACTGAAGCTTTCAGAAAAAAAACCCAATACCTGTGAATGCAGCAATGAAGAGGCTGTGCTAAGTCAATGTAAGAAAATGTTTTATGCTTGTGAATATGCTTTGCTTATTGGCACCAACATGGCTGCACATGATCACCTGCTGAATCTGAGGTATTCTTTATTATAATATGTTGATTAATATGTCATTCTTGCTCTCCTTAGTCATTTGTCCCCCCAAAACTCATGTGTATCACTATTTTATTTATTTATTTATCTATTTATTTTATCTGTCATACTGAGAAAAGTGCATGGGAAAAAAATGATACTATGAGTTTTGATTTCAACTCAAACAATTTCTTCTCTCTGCTGTCTGATGAGCAAACACGGATCGTGAATTATCACTGTCAATAGTGATGGATTGTGTTTGTTATCCATGATGACTACTGACTGATATTCTCTGGATTACTATGAAAATATGTGTTATTACAAATAAAATAAAACGCTGATTAAATTTGTATATTTCAGCACTGGTTTGTTCAAATACAATTCAAATTAATAACTGTCAAATCTTATTAAAATGTTGATTGATTTTTAGCCTCCTCAATTACCAGGAAAAACATTGTACTTTACACACCCGCCTCTATTTCTACTCAGAGGATCCAATGTTCAACATTGACAAAGGATTTTGCACATTTTCCACCATGATAATAGAACTAAACATGTTATGAATTACATGAGGTTCCTCAGTCGTACCTGTTGTCCTTTGGCCAGGGCTGCTGGTGTTTTGATGACATCAGATATTGAGACAAAAGCAGTGTACAATTATGATTTTCCATAATAAAGTTGTTTTTTTTGTTTGTTTGTTTTTTTTTCTTCCTTGTGTGTTGGCATAGCAGATCTGAAACTTAGAAAGACATTAAAAACAAATCACTTCTAATATTAAAAAAAACAAAAAAACAAAATAAAAAAATGTGTTAAAAAAGATTTGATATCAGAAAACATGTCTGCCTGTGTGTACAAATGCATAATGCTACGTTGCTATGCTTCATGAACCGGTGACGTCTGCTTTTATTTGAATATGAATGCTCCCCTGATACGGCGAAGGCTATGCACAACCTTCAATTTAACCTTAGCCATTGTGTTCAATGCAGACTGGACTTTCAGTTGTTAAAGATGCTGCATCCTTTTTTTATTTTAATAAGCAAAAGGATTAAATTAAGCCTTGTGGAGTCTGAATGGAATGTAGATTTTTGGATGCATCCATAGAAAATGTGCCTGGAAAAGATAATTCCACTTAATGGAAGCAGTTAAAGAAGTTGGCCGACGCTTCCACTGCAACTTGGATTATATCATGTGAATTCTTTTCTATGATAAATTATGATGGCAAAATCAAAAGAGGTGGGAAACTCAGCATGAACATGAAGGTTTAGCACTATTCCATGTTTTCTATAGAATAACAGATGTGTAAGCAGTAAACAAACATTTATCATTCCTCCTTTTTTTACAGACTTATCATTATTATTATTGTTATTATTATTATTATTTATTTATTTATTTGGTTTTCTTTACCATTTCCTGTCTCTAGAGATTAGTCTCAGCATGTTAGGGGCTGGAAGGAGCTGTCAGATTTGCGGGTGATATCTCAATTAAACGAAAGTAGGAAAAGCTATTGTTCATGGGGATGCGAGAGAGTATTTCTGAGGCGCGGGCTTTAACATGGGAACACGAATGTGTTCGGTCAGCTTGAACAACACAGGAGGATTTTGGGGAGGACTCCACCCTTTGTGACACATGGGGCATTGATATAATGAATTATATTATAATTACAAAGCACAGTCTGTAGAAGTGGACAATATAGATATTTGGCCAGGGGGGGCGGAGTGTGCTGCTCCACAGAGACTGCATGGGCCACTCCAGACCACATTTCTATTCAGATCACATTAACTTAGAGAAATCTCAATATGAATGAATGGTGCTTTGTCCACAAAATAAAAACATTTGAACAAGGACACCCTATCTTCTTCTTCTTCTTATGCACTGGGGACACATGAGAAATATTAGTTTGATGAAGATATCAAGCTGCCAAAATATTTGACTTTGTGAAAACCCACTTGCTGCATATTTATAAATAAACTAATCCATTTAATATGCTTGATAAATAAATGTTTGTTGGCAGAGATGTATTACACCAGAGAACACAGGTTATGTGGTATGGTAAGGTTTGTGTGTGTGTGTGTGTGTGTGGAGATGGTGGAGGCTTTGTATATTGTGGAGAGACTGGGCAAAGCAGAGCAAATAGAGAAGTGGGGGTGGGATAGAGGGGCTGGCAGTGAGTGAGAAGATGAGGATTTGACGGCAAGGTGACAAAGAGTTCAAACAAAATGAGGCTTGTAGATTAGCTGCACTACCCTCAGTGACAGGTGTCATCTCTAGGGGCAGTCTGTCACTCTGCCTGCTGCCACTCTTTATATAAAATGAGGAGAGAGGAGGAGAGTTAGGGCCACTCACACTCCATGAGGCACGGCCTTGCCTGCTCTACCTGCCAGCGACTGAGATTAAAGCCTAAGTGGCAGAGAAAGGGGAGAGCAGGATGACCACAGAAGTCGAACAAATGTTTATTTACCCCAATAGAAATTTGTACTTTAATGATTTCATCATTGGTGTGAATCTTTATAGATGAAGTGCTCCTAAAAATCACCATGACAAGGACATTATCTTACAGTGGAGAAAGCCTAACGTCCAATTACTCCATGGCACCTTGACAGAAAACACTCTACATCTGTGCCTTATTCATCAAAGACTTTTCTCATCCAGTCAAGTGTTTCTCAATGGAATACCAAGATTATGATGTACATCAGTACTGAAAAGTATGGTCCCTACTTCCTGGTTTGTATCACATTTTGTAAAATATTGGTAACAGGCTGTCTTTCATAACTGGAACACGGCCTATGTTTCTTCTCTTTAATTGTTGTTATAGTCATTTTTTGTATATTTTGGAATAGTTTGTCTTTTACCATCAACCTGTTACATGTGCATATTTACATGTTGATGTTCATTCATGTGCAATGTCCCTACTGAAATAAATACATTAATCAATACATAGATGTGCAATTTGATTGTTTCTTGCCCAGTTCTAAAATGTAGTAGAGTCTGAATTATATCTGGGAAGATTTAATGGGTGTTTTTTACAATTTTTTAGTGACCTAATATGATCTGATATTAAGTTTATATTATATTAAATTTATACTTAAAACACAAGTGTATTGCAGTACGGGCACAAAGTCAAATCAGATAGACCATTAATATTGTTATGTTCTATATGTTGATGTAAGTTAAGCCATTTTATATCATTTATTATTATTATTGAAATGACCACAAATGTTGGCCAAATATATATATATATATATACTTTTTAATTTAAAAAAGTCAGCTGTACTGCTTTTTAAAGGTCACAATTGTCATTGACCAAAAAATAATAATAATAATAATAATACTGATCAACTTGTGGTCTGATTATTTGTACTCAACAACAAAATTAACAAACTGTGTATACACAGAAGTAAGAGAGAGCAAGGGAGAGTAGAGAGGGATGGAGAGAGAGAGAGAGGGATTGTTCTTTTGTCAAGAGTCTGTGAGTTTTGCCCAAGACCCTTAACAAGTCTTTGATACATGAAGGTATTAACTAAAGCTTTGGAGGGAGCCAGCTCACATCATCATGGTGACATGCAGGCTGAGACCTGCTGCTGCTCTCTGCCCAGGACTCCAGCCATCTGCTCCACAGATTGCACTGAAACTCTCACAGCTAGCATCCCTGCCACCCCTCTGGGTGAGAGAGTCACCAGAGGGTCAGCTGCTTCTTCTTCAACACTTTCCCCCCTCGAACGCTGCGATTGCTGTTACCCGCTCACGTTGGTGGCCGAGCAACATCAATAAGCACATAATCTCCACTGACAGACAAAGACAGTACTTCTTTTTTCGCAGGAAGACTTCACAAAGGGAGGGAATGAGAAATTAAGAAACAAATACAGCATGAAAAGTACTCTGATGTTTGTTTTTGACAGATGAGGGATGCCCCCTATTGACTAGTGAAGCACCCAACATGGGTAAAGAGAGTAAAACCAGATTTCAATGATGACTGTAAAAATCCTGAGGAGATAACCTGCATGCCAGCATTCTCACACACAACTCAAATAGTGGGGATCTTGCCCTTAACATAATATGGACAATTCCGGTGGCCAGTAGACGTATAAATTATATTCTCAAAATATTTATTGGACAGGTTGGATGGCATAAAAGCCCCCCCCCCCCCCTTTGAAAAACAATCATCAGTATATAATCAAATCATGAAAGATGAGAAGTCACTTCTTATAACCACACACTATTTCCATGTGCCTGGAAATGCACATGTAAGAGTGACTATCCTGATAGAGCAGAACCAACACCAGAATGCTCTATTTATTGATATGTTTTGTAGCAGATTTCACACATAGCACAACAGCATCTGTGCCCTGTACATTGAAAAACAAGTCATATGCCTCACAGTGTGGCTCTGGTGTGTGAACCGACGTCCATTGGGGAAATTGACCACCGTGGGCACAGTTGTGTTGGAGTGAGTAATGAGCCAGGCTTTCCATGATAGCTGATAGAGGCTCCCATTAACAGCGAGGCTTCAGGGTATTCTCCTGCCTCTGTGTTGTGGAATGGAAATGAGATCTGATACAGCCATGTATAATTTGTTGTCACATCAAAGTGACACTTATTAGCTTTATTTCCTTATAATTGTTACATCGACAGTACCTGTGGGTAAATATCTCTGGTTGTGTGACACTCCTTTAAATATAGCAGCCAGTGTGTAACTTTCATTGATTGCATTTCTGTAGCAGCTGTTTATAAAAATATATGTTTTGATGTGAATGATGTGCTTTCAAGGATGGATACACACTTTGCACCATAAATAGATGTCCCAAAAATATATCCAACTCATATCCAACTCTCAAAAAGAGTTATTAGGATTTGAATTCTTTTGAGAGCACAGGCGTCATAATTTCCCTCATCCTTGAATGTGTGTCACTCTTTCTCATCTCCAAGGTTGATAATTGCAGTAGTGATATCATCTTAGAGCACCTAGTTTTGGTGCCAAACTGGGTTTTTGATCTATGTTGTTCATCGGTTGTCATTCACACACAGGCAAACATGCAAACACAGGCCTTTTTAATATTCTCACAGCGATCCTAAAGAGGACTATTTTGAATTTATGCATCAGCCCCCTTCATATCTTTGTGACTTTGAATTGGGGATATGACGACATGGACCACTATCAGAGGAGATTTATTTTCTCCAACAGAGAACTGAGCATTGAAAGGCTATACTTTACCATTGCATCTATAGATGTGTTGCATTATATGAGTGGCACCTCATTTCACACAGCCTAATGGCTTGACACTAAGAGCACACTGGGGATCCAGAGAGGGGAGCTGCCTCTTTTTCTCTTTCTCTTTCTTCTTCTTTTATTTATTTATTTGGTTTATTTGGTTTATGAGATACAAAGATAAGGGGTGGATGAAAGACAGTGAGCCCATTTAGTGCAGTGCATATCCGTGTAAGATTTTACATCAAACCTATTTAAATGATCACTTCATTCCCTTAGTTACATACATTTTTTTTTTACAAATTCTGAACGCCCAGTGTTTCCTGTGCTGAGTAAAAATTAGTTCAGGTGTAGGTCTGACTAGTCTCTCCAAAAAAAAGGAAAATACTACGGCAGTCTTGTGATATTTAACTGACTGCGACAGAGAGAAGCCGGCACTGAGGCACAGTCTACTCTTCAGTGAACTTATCTTACCCGCCTGCGTGTGACAGACATTGTAGCCCTCCAGCTTAGTTGTCATACACCAGTGACAAGTCAGAGCCCGTCAGGTTCCACGACTGTATAATTGTGTTGTGACACCATGAACCTGCCGATGGTGTATAACCATGTTAATTTTCTGATAGCACACCACGGGGTGTTGGAATCAGAGTTATGATGGGTGTAATTTGTGCCTCCAACCGCAGAGTGAAAGGAGCGGGTCATCAGCAGGATAAATACAAATTAAAATTGATGCAGGTCTCATTTCTGCTTGACCAGTTTGTGTTGGGGAGGCTGCTCAGAGTCAGGAATAGTACACTTGCCATTTGTGCCATTTGGTCTTCCATTTCAATTCAGGGCCTGGAGGCAAAAAAGAAATCTCCAAATAAAATGTACCTGCACTATCTCCTGCTGGATGATAAAGCTCAGGTGGCATGGGTATGTTTGTGCTTATATAGTGCACAAATTCAAGTTATGCCTCTAAGAGGATGTTTCTCATCTGAGGGTTCTAACCTCTAATTTCATGTCAAAGCCACAAATAAATAGCGTTGGCAAGAAAACATTAAAATAGAAAGTGCGGTGAAGTGTAGAGCAATGTTTTTTGATATATTTCCAACATCAGTAGGAAGACAGTGGACACTAAATGAAAAGTGATTTATGAAACAATTTGATTGCTGTATTAGCGATTACTTACTCCTTTTTGTGTGTGCGTGTGTGTCTTGTGCATGTCTGAGTGTGTGTGTGTGTATGTCGTACGTCCAGCGGAACCAAAGAGGAATCTTCCTGTGAACTCCTGTCACAGCTTGTCTCACTGGAAGTTCAAGAGCTCTTCGTTACAGCCTCTGCGGATCTGAGGGAAAGAGAAACAATGCTCAGAGCACAGTGCGCACAACCTTTCCATTCAATCAGCAGTTCAAACTGTCTCTCACTACTGCAAATCATTCCGTTTCTTGCGAGTCAAGAGCCCCAATGAGTCAGAAAGCCTCCTATCAAATATATTACACTGTATTAACCATAAAACAAACCTAAATGATCATTTTTTTTTATTTTAAGTTCATGTGTTTATGTGATTATAATGCAGACGTCACATCATTTTAACCACGGTCTATGCTCATTGCTGCCTGTGAAATATGTGCATTTACGAGAAGAAGTGGTAAAGCTATAGGCTGACAGTACAACGCCGACATCAAACAAAGGCTCGTCACTTATGTTTTATACAAATCCACTGATATAATAATTATATCGCCCCCCGTCTTCAGTGAAGGTTGATTGTTCTTGCTGTGAGCTAACACACTTAATTGTGCTATGCAAATGAGAGCAATTACAAAGCTTTTAGGTGAAGAGATGACAGCTGAGGTTGGTTTTATTGGAGGCCTCACCCAAACAGTCGTCATGGAAACCGCATAGAATAATGCAACTGTCAAACGGACATAATCTCATGATATGTACAAAAGAGATTTTATTTGTTTATTTTTTTTTAGTTATTTTTTTGGTTACAGAGCAAATTGTCAATTTGCACAGTGCAAAGGAGACGAGGATCCATCTGAGAAAAGGAAATGTTGGAATGGATTTAATCTCTAAAGCAAAGCTTCATAAGAATGTAAAATATGTTAACCACAAATGGACCAAATGCTGTGACTGTTGCATTGTGTCAACAGTTAGTAGTATGTTTCAAAAAAGGATTTCTTCTTTCACTCTTCGTTCGGCACAAATACATGTTTATCATGTGGATTTGAAAGACTCCCCAACAATTACTGAGTGATAATTCATTGGTTATTGATCACATGATGAACATAATAATGAGTTTGATGACTGACAGTGTCTGACACACGACCCAGTGGCATCACCTTTCCAAAGTCATCGCTGCAATTTTTTACAGATCTTTTTTTCTACATTTTTTTTTCTACATTTGTTTTATAATTTTGTAATAAAATACTTTTTTTTTCGAATTTTTTTTTTCCCATTTAATCAATCTTCAATTAGGCATTCACTTTCTTAAAAGCCCTTTGTTTATCCCTAATCACAGCAAATGATACAATCAGTGGTGCTGGCGTGCAAAAATATAAAAAAGTTGCCGTCTAAATTTGGTTGAATTCTCATCACTCTATATTACAATTACTCGAGTACAGACTTTCATGAATTAAATATGAGTTGTGTCTGAGAATGAGATGTTATAGTGGAAAATGACAAGAGGCAGCCTGTAATTGAGGTGGTGGCAACATGGGCCTACTGAACTAATCCCTGACGCAGTCATGTGATGGGCTGTTCACCAATGGTGGGAGTCCTTTTCACCACAAAGCCAGGGCAGCTGGGAAAATTGATTTCTCATCTGAGCTGTATTTGATAGCTTTTGAAATCAAAAATTGAAATTAACTAACCTACGCCCCATCATTACAAAAGAGCAAATGAAACTGCACCACAGTGGCTCCTCTGAGCTGTGGAAGCCAGTGCTAGAAATAAATTTGAAGAGGCAAGCTCCTCTCGGCCTCTGACTATCATCCTTTATGCCCAGTTTAATATTAAAAACAATGCATAAACCTGAAAATATGTCCCCCTGCATAGTTCTAATGCAAAACAGCTACTGCCATTTCAAGAGTAATAATTACTTTGTTTCTTCTTCTACTTTCTTCCATTTCTGCATTTATTTATTTATTTTTATTAAAGCATTTGATTTCAATCATTTTAATTTATAGTGTGGATTAAAAGAATAGTAATTATACAATACCATGATAAAAATGTGGGTAATTTTTTTTTTTTTTTTTACATATATTTAGCATTAGTTTAGCATCAGTAACATGTTTGCAGTGTTACAGATTTAAAATAAAAATACCATCAAAATATCATACTTCACTCTAATGCAATTATGAGAAATTAGAACTTAAAGATAAGCATTGTTTCACATATTTATGTGATGCATCTTTTTTTAGTTTCATAAAATACATGTCAATCAAAACTAGACTAATTACATTTTAGCCTTTGCCTTTTGCTAATTATGTTGTTTCTAGATTGCAATTTTGATGTGAAAATTATTAATTGTTCAGCCCTACTGTACAGAATCCATAGTTTGGATTTAACAGCTTAAAAATAAATAAATTCAGTCAATGAAATACTGTAAGTCAAGCTTGCAGAAATAATTTGTATCTTTGTTATTTTTGAATACATGAAATAGTTTTCAATGAATTTAAAAAAGTGAAGGAACTGAATCATCAGAAGTAACATACAATTTCCAAGTACACCTGCACAAGCAGAGGGACTCATTTACAATCCAAACAGCAGCTCAGCGTGCGCTCAGGAGTGAGCTCTCTTTGTGGGAGTGAGTGAAAGTGGACAAGACGTGAAGCGAAACAAGGTAGCTGTTTGCACTGACAAACAACATGCCAAAACAGATGTTCCTGCAGGTGGACATGAAGATCAATAGTTGCGGTGCGGAGCAGCTAGATAGTTACCTGAGCTGCTGGAACTTGCAGCAGATGCTAAACAGACTGATGCCCTGGAAGGCTGATCAATGGACAGGAGGCAGATGGAGGAGAACATTGAGGAGTGCTGGGAGGCGCTTGTTTGCAGGGAGAAACATAAAACAATGGGAGTCATATTTGATATGCAGATGGGTGCCTGTCCACAATGTTAACCCATGAAGAAAAGAAAAAAAAAAAAAAAAATAGGCCTTAATTTAAGGGAAAACTTCAACTCCACGCAAATTGCAGCTCAACTTGTTTCACATTAATTTAGTTTCTCAAAGTCAGGTTAATGCATAAGCTGGTTATTTGTCCCATACATCGTGATTCTAAATGGGCAAGTTGGGTCACTAGGATGACCATTATGGAGTGGAAAAAGAAGAAATTCAGCAGTTTTTCTGGGCTAGAAAGTTGCTTAATTAGCATGGTAAGAGGTAGTGTCAGGCTGTGATCTAACAGACTATCACCTTTACCTCCCATTAGTGAATTAGATACACACTGAAAATCCCAAAGCATCATCTGGCCATAACTGATGCCTTGTCATTCTTATTTTCAAAGAAAGCATGTGACAGGCTTATTAGCAATTGTTTGGGTAAAAAAAAAAAAAAAAAAAAATTAAAGAAGAAATATAATTGAAAAATATGAAACTATGACCTAAATCACATTCACATTTCAAAAAAGCCAAGGGCTTTGCAGTTCGTTATAACTGTGACATCTTTCCCCAAAACTACTGTACAGAAAAACACATTTACAACACACACAACCGCAGAGAGAGAAGTGACATCCAGCATCCCAGTGGCCTCACTGTCCGAGAAGCAACTTGAACTGGGCGATAACCTGATAGACTTTATCTTGTCTTTGCTGGGTCTCGGTGAAGCCTGAAGAAGACACTTGAACAGCACAGCGTGCCCCCCCCAGAGTCCTAACCTTCCCCTCGACTCTCCTCCGCACCGGCATTGCTGCCTGTGAGCTGTCAGCGGCCTGTTGCTTATTGATGTTTCTGCATGTTTTATGTCTTTCTGAGATATGACGGCCTTGACACAGCACTGATTTCAATCAGCGTGTCACATACAGCGGAGAGTGACAGCTCAGAAATAAGAAGGACAAAAAAAAAAAAAAAAAAAAAAGAAAAAGAAAAAAAATTGTACGGATGTCATTGGCTTAGATCGGGCTAAAAAAAAAAAAAAAAAAAAAAGAAAAAGAAAAAAAATTGTACGGATGTCATTGGCTTAGATCGGGCTACGGCCTCATCTCTAACCAGGGATTCTCCTCCCTACTAATGAAAATGTTTCATTCACTCACATCTCATGCCTCTCTCGTTGATGAATTCAATAGAAGAAGGGAAAAAAAAAAGAAACGAATAGTGAGGGGAAAGAAATTCAGCTTTTGTCAGACTGGGGAGGCAAGAAGAGAGGATGACCCCTGAGCCAAAGGTTCTGACACTGCATCAATCCCTTTAGAGGTGAGGCCTGCTGGATGAGCTCTGGCTGAAGATTACTGCAGCACATCTGAGGGATGGCTGCTCTATCTATTTCACACATTCTATGCAGAGGAGAGCCTTGTATGCTTTGGAACCTGAGCTGCCCAGTAAATTAGGTCTGAGATCATTCCATGGAATGAAGGGAGCTATCCAAGGCAATTCAGCTCCAAACCATTGACAGAGAGCTTACTGAATTCCCGAAAAAAAAAGGAGGCAAAGACACATCCACTACCTCTCTTTCTTTATGACACCAAATACAATGTACCATGGGTAATCCCAATGAGACTCTTTTCTTGCAAATTCAAGTATACGCGCACATGTACTGATAAGACGCTCCCACGCAGCTTTCTCACAGTCACATTATTGACAACCATATCACATCTGTTCAGCTCGCAGCGCTTTTGTTCAAATGTGAAGTAATATCTTTGACTTATTAGGTGGCATGATGGGAAAAAAGTGGGCTGTGGCGATACATGTAGATTCTCATGAATATTGCTAAAGCTTTGGTTTCAGAATGTGTGTGGGTCCACTTGATAAAAGATGTGTCCAGAACAACTCAATTATATAGATTTCACTGTTTTATATTACTATTCTAGTCAGAAAAAAGCAGCTTTCAATTAATACAATAATCAAATAATATTCTTAAATTATTTTACTTTTTTTGCTGTACTTTTTACACCATTGTTAAAATGAGTGAGAGAGTGAGTGAGTGTTTTCCTTGACTGTATATGTCCCAGAATATTATCTCTGTTTTTTTAAGTTAATATAAATAAGGCCATTATGTAAAAAAACAAACAAACAAACAAACAAGATCTCATATTCTTTTCAAGCTTGTTTTTGTCTGCATATGATAAAGTGCCATTTATTCACTCCTGTTTTTCACCAAGCAATATGAAATTAATGGCTCTAGCTGGGCAGAGCTTTACTTTGAGTATGTAATCATATTTCACTTTCAGTTTTTTTTTTTTTTTTTAATCACTGCAGCCATAATGAGATTGAAAAATAAAGACGAAATTAGCTGTCATTAAATTATTTCAATTTCCTTCGCCTAATAGAAGATTGTGACAGGTGTCACAGTTCTGTTATGTTTGGCTTCACAACATGTTACAATGGATAATTGATCCATCAAAAAACATCAAGCCGCGGCAATAACTGGCTGGAGACTGGCATACCGAAAACGCAGAAAATCGAATTTAACCCCATGTTGACTGCGACACTCCCTTGCTCTGTCGATCAAGCATGTCTCTCCTTGACAGCTCTGTTCACATGTTGTTAAATAATCTAAAGGGGGGAAAAAAAGAAACATGAAAGAAAAAGCAGTCTCGGAGGAACTGTCACAGAGAAAGGAGAATACCATAGGGGGCGAGGAATGCCTTCAGTCAGACAGCTTTTCACATTTTAATTTCCGTCTGTGGGACTGACTCATGGTAGCGCTTGAGTGAGTGGGTCCTGGGAGTCAGGGCTTGTGCTGACCCCAGAGCATAGACAAACCCAGAGAGATGTCAGCTGAGAGCTCCTGAGGATCACCAGGCTGCCAAGCGCTTTGAAAGCTGCTGCCAATTCAGCCTAAGTTTCAGCTGAATGCTCGCTGCAGTGACAGGGAGCGACAGCAATAAAAACAGGTTGCAAAAAAGGAAGAGAATTTGCTTTCAAAATGTACTTGGCCTTTGACCTTGCATCCAGCCCTTGTGGCCTCTGTCTTTGAAGCTGAGCATATTTTTTGAGGGACACAGATAGAGAGGAGGCTTTTGGGGGGGTGGACTTGGGGCCTGTCAGTATAAATATATTAATAATCTGACAGCTTCATCTGCTTTTGAGCGCCGGACTTGACGGCTTCACAATGGCCTGCGCTGTAGTCCTCCTCGTACATGTCTGCGCTCCTGTCTGAACAACACAGAGAGTTTATTAAGACATTACACCACTGTGAAGTATTGATTTTACACCAGTCTCTGTCACTTAGTCGCCTAAGCAGGAGCTCCAAGACAAACTATGACAGCTGGGTGTAACCTGCTGAATAGATTTGAGAGAACTGCTCAGTTTGGATAAATTTTCTCTTTACTTTCTTGTACATCTATAATCTAATACTGCCAGTCCGAGTCCTGTAACAAAATTGATTTATTTATTTATTTATTTTTTTTTTGTTTTCCCCTTTTTTTGATAGCTAAAACTGAGTGTTGACAGCGACAAATGAAGGAGAAATGCATTACAGAAATGATTGTCGCAGTTAAGTTTGTGCAGCTCACAGGAAGGAGTGAATGCTATCTTGAACAAAAGAGGGGGATGTGTGTGCATCTGCCTGTGGAAATGCGCCCCGCCTCTCAGACGGTGGGTCTGTCCACAGAGAGAGAGACGGAGGGAGAGAGGGGTCAGAGGGAGCACAGGTAATTGAGGTGTCTCCTCCCCTCCCTTTTTCCAGGGCTTCTCACCCCATCCTTTCACCCCCCCACCCCCCACCCCCCCACACCCCCCCACCCTGTCCACACAGCGGGCACAATTACGCTTCCCATCACCCCACCAGCTGGCCCCCGTGATCCCACACTTCTTACTAAACGCGACTGCATCGGCCTTTCCCTCTTAACCTCTCAGCACCCGCTCTGAGGGAATGGTGAGGCTGCTGCACACAAAACTGAAAGAAGAACTAAGACAGACAGGTCTACTCTACTTTTATCACTCTGCAATACATAAATAAATAAATAAATAAAATGAATAAATAAGTGAAGAGAAAGGAGATGTGTTCAATGCAGATTGTGCATTGAGTATTAAACCAGGTTTATGGCAGGGGCCTATTGAGCTGACATCGTAGTATATGAGGCTACAGACTGCAGCTGGGCAATATTTAAAATCACAAGTAAATCAATTGAATTTAAGTGGTAATTGCCATGGATTATTTATGGTATAATACTGTGATAGTGGGTAACAAGACATTGCCGGTGTTGTGATAATTAATTTTACACTTAAATTGAAAGAAATCCGGCATATTTAGATAGACTTGAAGAAAACTGAAAACCCACTTCCTATGAGAAATTGTCTGTCCTAGTATCTAGTATGCTGACAGTTTGAATCAAACTGTAATATTTACCAAGATACAGTATGTTAATTGAGTGGCTTTAAATAGCTTCCGACACCCGAGCGTCAGTCTGATCGTATTTCTCAAACATGTTCCGAGTGTCTCTTGATAGACGATGTTTTCGCTCCATCCCTTCACGTTAATGAGTGGGAAGGCTCTCTTGTGCGTTATTACCTGAAATAATACCATATGGTGAAATGTAAACAACATCTGCATATTCATGTCATAACTTCATCTGTTTAATTAGTTCCAGCAAAGCAGTTTACCCTCTGAGGCCCCGGCTGTCAGTGCACTGACGGTGGAGCCGTGGCCTGCTGTCGGTACTGACAGTCCTCCATTGTTCAGCTGACGCTCCTACTCTGTCTGTTTAATGCCTGCTGCATCTTCACAGGCCATGGATCAGGTGAAGTGAGTTAGGGAGCTTCTTTCAAACCGATGCCAAAGCTGACATTTCCCTCTTTAGCGAGGAGACCTACCAATTATTTAGGGATATTCTAACGTATGTAAACATGGCTTGGTTAAAAGCCAAACTCTCACTAAGTGACACCATCTCTGACATGGATCAGCCACTGTAGACATACAGCTATCATCTTACTGTATGTATTTACGTAGTGGCTCTGTTGAAAACATCATCTAAATGAAAATGATACACACAAAGCTCAAGTCAATCAGATGATAATATCATAACAGATACATATATTGTTTTTGTTTATGTGTTTGTTATTATAGTTAAATTCTGTCAAACTTTGTCATGAAATATGTGCATGCAAACATATGCTTTATTAATATTTGATCGTTTCTACGTAACATCGCTACACATTTTTTTGTATTTAGTCATTTCTTTCCACTTTTTGTAAAAACAATGCCATCAATTTCATTCATTCAACTTTATACAGTTTTTATTATTTTCTTTTTTTTTTTTTTTTGACACTTGCAATAGAAGGACTTACATACGAGGGAAAAAGGAAATAAAGAAAATCAGGGCAATGTAGTATGAGAAGCTTAAGTGGGCATTTAATTAAATTCTCCTTCATCAGGCACTCGTTTGTGCACAAGCATTAATACTTTTGACCCCGTGTAGCCTGAATGCTAACGTGTCTGAGGAAGGAAAAAGAGGAGGGAAATGAAAGAGGAAAACATGAAGGAATAGCTTATTAGGGGAGTCAGGCATGTTTTGGCCCTCGTTTCTTGATGGCTGCTCTTGGTGTCGCGACCTACTGGCGTCTAGCTAATACGACAGTGTATGCCATGCCATTGTTCTCAATCAATAACTAATTATCAAAGTACTGGCTCTGACTCGTATTGTTCTCTTTGGTTGGAGCCCCTTGTTGTGGACTGAAAGACAGAGAGGGGAAAGAAAGAGGAAAGGAGGGTGGCTCATGAAGGCACAGTGACGCTGCCGCCACAACATTCTCATTTTCTTTTCAAGATACACTGTGCCGTCAGTTTGAATTACCATCCCCTACTAATTGATCTGAATTAGAACAGGAGAATTGTTGTTGCTGTTGCATGTCATAACGATATCCTCAAAGCAATCACGAGGGACAAAGAGAGAATAGCACAAAACACACAAGCAGACCAAATAAGAAAAGACAAATTAAGCCGACTCCTGCTAGGGACCTTTCAAACAAGGCTTTAGAGAATGGAGATAGGAAAATTAAAGTGTTACCAATCTGTGTGTTTCATTATTCCAGTCTTGTTTGCAACTATATAGAAATGGATTGTTCTCCGAGGAAGACCACATGAAGTTGTGTGTTACTTATGAGCTGAATCTTAACCATCAACAGGTTCAAGCAAAGTCATCTCATTGTTAATACAATGTCCTTTTATCAGTGAGTTTGTATTTATAAATGGGCTGACAGAACTAGAGGAGTCCAGTAATTTCTAGTCGGCAACACAGGGTGGATTGTGTGCTGGTGCCCGCCTGTCTCTGTGCTCCCTAATCAAGGGATGATTCCTGTCATCATACATGGTAAGACAGTTCACTTCTCTGCAGTCCTCTTGGTGCCACTGGTGACACTGAAACTGGGGGGCCCCCAGGAGCCCAGGGGGTGGCTGCTGCCCCATGCAGTGACAGGCAGGGGTCAGTCCAGTAAAAGTGCTGCCCTGAGGACAGCGGGTCTAATCCCCACAGCTGGAGCAACCCATCCATTCAGCCTGTGTAATGATATCACTTGCACTGGATCTGATGTCTGACCTCATTACCAGAGTTTAATTGTGTCGCTAACAGAGTTTCAGTTCTTCTTTTTCACTGTTCTCTTTCTGTTTTTGACAGTCCTCCAAAAGAATTTCTTTGAATTCATTTCCACAGCAATTAGGTCTGTTTAAAAACAAAAAAGACAATTTTAATTTTTAGCTTAACAAATAATATAATGTAATGCATCCTGGTTATTTATATAGAGTTGCCATTGCAACAACAACCAAATTGAATTGGTCTTTCAAAAAGAAAGAAAGAAAGAAAGAAAGAAAGAAAGAAAGAAAGTTGTTGTGACAGGTGGTTATTGATGGGAGAATAATTTGAAATAGAAAGAAAGAGTATTAGATAAACAGTTAATTAACACATTTTAAATATACCTGGTGCTTAACACATTAGGTTTATTACAGATGAGTGTGAAAAAAGCTTCACTTCATATGTAAATAATGGTGCTGGTGTTCACACTTTTAATTAGGTTATGTATTTTCAAATTCATTGCACTATTACAAGCAGACACCTAAAACTGTCAATTTTATCTTTAGATTTGTATATTAGTGTTTTCAATCAGCAGTTTAATATTGAGCCACTTTTTAAGGAAAGCACTAGGCATAATGTCTCAAGGGAAGAATTTCTTTTCTATCTGTGCCAGCTGTTTTGATGCTTTGAATCCAGAAAAGCTGCCACCCCGCCCCTCACTTGTTGTGACCCCAGAGCCAGCCGTAACCTGCCCTCCACCAGGAATAAAATAACTCTCTTTCATGCCGCGATACCACATGAAAAATGAATAATGAAAACAAACAAGAGCCGCGGTGTAAATATGAAGCATGAGTGATGCTCCCAGCCTCAGAGAGTGGCTCCAATGCTTTGCTATTGTCAGCCTTCTCCCTCCCACACAGCTCAAGAGGTAGTTTCATCTTAGTTTTCAACTCTGCGACCAAGCTGCAGCCCTTCGTAACCCACACACCCTTAGGAAGCTACCACTGGGTCGTGGAGAACAGACCACCACTGTTAATAGGGTTGCTCTTTGAAAATGTCACAAGTAAACAGGGCATGCCGTTGTGTATTAAGTGCAGGGATACTTTGAGTAAAAGTATCATGGTGGGTAAAGGTTACTGGCAGAAAGTATCCAAGTGTGTGTACAAACAGCAGTCTTTGTACAGATGCTGTGAAAGAGACAGCATGTTGTACTCAAAGTGTCTCATTACTACCCTTCCCTTTTTCCTAGGCTCATATAGTGTAGCAATGTGCCCTTGAAAATAAACCCCAATTAATGCTTTGCCTTGTGCATGTGGATAGATTTTCCAATATTCTCATTATAATGCCATGATTCATATGCATTTGAAGCAACTATCCTTGCTTATTTTCAGTTGTCAGGGGAGAAACCATGAAAAGGCCTAATCCTGCTCTGGGCAGCAGGTTTTAATGAGCAGCCTGTTTCAGGCAGAGCCATGTGACACCCTAGCTGGGGCCAGACCAGTGCAACATGGAGGTCAGCTCCTAATGGAGAGCTCCATGGCTTCCCCTCTGGAGAAGGGCAGAGCCCACTTATGTTGACCTGTTAAGTCAAGTTGCTGTCCTCTGACCCTCTGAAAAAAATGCCTGAATGTGGGAGAAATGCTGCAGCACAACCAGACATGCTGCATGCAGGTACTACGGTTCACTTGAAATGAAAGGAGAAAAAAAACAACGAAAATGCCTGCTCAGAAAAAGTGACTAGAGACTGGAAATGTAAATTCTCAGCAAAAGCAGCAGACCTTTAACCTATTACCTTTTATACAGCAAGTGAAACAGAGCTGCCTTTTGGAATTACGAGGGCAGTAGGGAGTTTAGGGCAGCTGCATTTAACCAGTGGAAATCCAGGGTATCAGATCCCAATCTTAATGATATCAGTGACCAAAGCTCTGCAGAAACTCTGATCTTTGGTGACACAAAGAAAGGGCCACGGTGAGAAGGGCTTAACAAAATATATGGGCAGACAAAAAAATATAAATAAAAAATAAAAAAAGAAAGGATAATGAAAGAAGGTTATGAGAAATAATATTGCTGGATGTCAGAAAGATGCAAAGGGGGAGAGAAAAGCTGTGCAAATAGTCACGAGATTGCAAAGTCAATAATACTTGCAATCTTCAGAGACAGGAAGCTATAATAAAAAAAAAATCTATACTAAGGGTGAATGCCAGAGTTTTTCAAAATGTCAGTGGAGTGTGTTTGCAGAAGGGCAGGAATGACAGATGAAGAGCAGGGAGGTGAGTGGCAGGGACATGAAGGCAGGTGGATCCTGTGCTGATGAGGTCCTGGACACAGACACCAGGCAAAGTGCAGCTCTGGGCCGAGAGAACACTCTGCCTCAGCCTGATCCCAACTGAAATGCCAAGAGGAGCCAGCAGATCTACTGCTATCTAATGGGAGCCATTCACTTAAAATGCATAGGTTAACAAGACACTAGGTCATCTGGATTGGTAAATGGTGGCAAGAGTGATTTGTGGAGACACTTTCAACGGACAATTTTCTAGTACACATCCATTAAACACTATGTTTTGCACGTACAAGAAAATACAAAAACCTTGGTGATTGCGGTAGTGAAAGTGAGCAGTTAAGCTGAGTCATTTTAGAGATATAGATATTTTCAATTTTCAACTCTATCAAAAATGAAATAAATGGAAGGGACCATTCCCCCCCTTCATTTTGTCTCGTAAATCCTTTTTTTCAAATGCAATTCCTGTTCTTCTTTTGAGGTCTTTTAAGTCATTATAAATGTTTTCTCTCACTCTCCCTTTCCCTGGCTTTAGTCTTCTTGAATAAAATAAGTGCAGATTTGCTGTTAAATCAGTGGCTTTTGTGTGTGGCTGCAGGAGCATGGTGAAATGTTTGGACACTAATACCCATTCATTTCGGTAGCTCCATAAATAAAAGCTGCCAGCTATGCGGCTGCCGTGAAGTGGTATTCTTTGGTGCCCAGCAGGATGTCCTGTTCACATTAGCACAGCAGGGAAAACTGGCCGGAACAGCCAGACAACTAAATCAAGACATTGTCAACTTCTGACAAAATTGCTATAGGGGAGAAAAACTGGTTGTAAGAGGGTTTGTGCATGTTTTAGTGTGTGTGTGTGTGTGTGTGCGTGTTTATTTCAAAGACAGACATACACAAAAGAGGGAAAGGAGGGAGAGCAATAGAATGAGAGAACAACAGAGGCATGAGGGAGATACATCTTTTCAAAATGCTGTATTTTCTGAAAAAAAAAAAATCCTAGCATAGTAACGCCATGGGGCAGACATGAATAAGGGAGTGTTGCTTGAATGGAAACAGCAGTGCTTAGCTCAAGAAACCCTCGTCTCCTGCTGTGTTTTTTTCCTCAATCTGTGCCAAAATCCCTTTCAAGATCAATTTTCCAATATGTACCAATGTTTTGAACGCGTTCAAATTCTGATATGATGGAAAATCACCTCCAATATATTCCACAAGTCACTGAGCTTGAGTCAACCGGTTTTGAACTTCCAGTCATTTTGAGCCACCTCATTAACATATAAACTTTACTAATCCTCATCAACCAAAATGAAGAGATCAGAGGTGAACGTTTGAGCATTTGCGCTGAACTTACACCAGGTCAGGGCAAAAAGTCTACATGTGACTGCCACAAAACAAAGTCCTTTAAACAAAGTCCCAGCCCTGGGCTAGATTTGCAGGTGGTCAATCGCCTGGTCTTCACAGAGGTTAGCTCTTAGCACGCACTAAACCTGCAGGTCTGGAGGAGAGTCTCATCAACAGAGGAAGCTTTAGTGCCAACAAGACCCAGATAATGTCAACTCTGACCTCAGTTAAGTACATTACACAGCAAGAGCTCTTGGGTGTGCTGCCAAGAACAATGTACCAGGGCCACAGCTGGGACATACCATGCCAGTGGGCAATCCATTTTGATTAGGGGTAAGTAAGCCTTTAAACTTAGTTAGACTGAGGAGGAAAAAAAAACATGGTTGAGGTGGCTTCTATTCATATATTTTCAGCCTTATAAAGCCTACTTGACAACACGTTGGTTCAACACTTTTCTACAATGGGGAAGTGAACCATTATGGTGGATGTCAGAAGCCTAATGTACTGCAGATTATATGTGTAGAAAAAAGAAAGAAAAGAGGTTTGGCAGTGAGGCTGTGGCTGGATTCTGTGTATCTCGAGGCATCCTGGAGCCCCTCCAGACTGAACCCTCTTTAAGAGTTCTGTGAACTGGAGATGAGGAGTGCTCCCTCTTTCTGCAAGCTCTAAGTTGGAGTCTTTGCCATAGGGTTCAGTGGACCTTGAGAAAACACCAGTGAATTTGTCACCATCATACCTCCAGGGACAAAGCTGGCTGGCCACTTCTGAAGCTCCAGCGACCCAAGGCTTGAACCCTGCTGCTCTCCATTCCCTGCTCTGCACAGCCACTGGGAATCCATGACCTCAAGTTCACTGGGAATCACACACTTGCATGGCAGCTTCAAAAAGCAATGGCTGACTCTGTCATGTTTTTAAACTGTTGGTGTGGCCAAGTGACAAAACAAAATATTGATAAGAACGCTATCTCTGTTTAAGACTGACTTGTTCTCAAAGGAGCACAAGCAGAATTATATCTTTGTAATCGTCTTCAGACTGCATCCAGGCCCAGATGGTTCTTAATTGGCTGGCAAAGGGAGCAAGAGGTGCTTTTTTTTTAGGCATGAGTGTGTGATTGTTGCCACTGAATTGCTGTTGTGAAAGCCTGGCTGCGTGATGTAGAAATGGAACAGTGTGTGAAGAGGTCACACAAAGGAGCCACCAGCTTTTGCACGTGGGGGGATACTACTGGGGGTACATGGTGTATGTCTGCTTGGTGACGGCGAGAAAGAGGAGACATGAAAGAGGGACGGATGGATGCACATAAAATCTGCTAAGAGCGAGATAAGTCATTAACTGTTTTGTGCTGTGACAAAGTTCCCCAGAAATAATAGCCAGGCGACACATCTCTACCACAACTACACTTACAGTCACACACACACACACACACACACGCACACACTCCTACATTGAAGACTATCGCTGACGACATCCAAACTATGGAGAGACAGATATAGAATTATGTGTTAAATAAACCAGAATATATTTTATTTTGAGACTGATGGAAAACATGACTACATCAGAAATCTGATTGAGAGAATGCCAAGAGTGTGCAAAACTCTTATCAAATCAAAATGTGGATACTTTGAAGAATCTAACATATAAAACATATTCTGGTTTCTTTAACACTTTTTTGTTACTAACAGGCTGGGGTTGGAAATCAATATAACAATAATAACATATAATAATAATCAGTAATTACACCATATTGACAAAAAGGAGTATATTGTGGCCTGAAAATAAAGAAATATGTTTTATAATTAAAGGATTTTTTTTTTTTTTTTTTTTTTTTTTCCATGAGAGAATATTATTGTTCAGCTTATATAATTACATTCATCACAAATCATTTGGTACAGGATGTCCTCTGAGTAAATAGCATTTTTCCGGTTTAGTACACACACCATGAACCAAACAATTAAAGTACCATTAGCATAATACAAGTCAAATTAAAGTCTACATCTTGGAAACGTGTAAACATCAAATTGAAAATTTCACCCAGACAGGTTTGGGAGTGTGTCAATTATTGACTGTTAACTGTAACAACATCTTTCTTTTATTAGCTTACACAATAAAACAACTATAATGACATATGATGACTGTACTGGAAGTAGGGCTGCCTCGTATGGAGAAAACTGTTATCAGAATACAACATTTTGATTTCAACTGAAATCAATATAATCATGATGTCTTTCATATAATTAAAAATAGATTAGTAAATAATAATATGATAGGAAGTTGCAGGAAAACAAGATTGCGCATGTGTTTTATCTTTGATTTATTTATTTATTTTAATCTGACAGAAAGCATATCAGTTTTCAAAATGGATTGTGCCTTAATTCCTCACTTCAGGCCACAGTTGTCTCCCACACTTGCATTACTGCTCAAATTTCCTCTCGATAAAATATATTAACATGAGCTGCCTTTGTTTAATAAAACAGGTTGTGAGGGGGAGATGGAACCAGGAGAGTTGGAGACCTACCACCTCTAACAGCATGTCTTTATGAGTAAAGGGGGCAAACTAAGCTGTGTCAAAATGGCAGGCCATGGGAGAGGTTGAGGTAGACATCAAATCAACAGCAGTCCAATACAGGATCCCATTATCGATGACACTATATGGCTGCCCCTGGACAAAAGTCCCCAGCACTGCAGAAGTTAAGGTGTTGCTTGATTCATTAGTGCCTGTGTCTGTGCTGCAGTGATGGCTCTCTCATTGTCTGGAGAAGGGTGAGAACTGGAATGTCTTCTCTTTCTGTCAGCACTATGTCACATTAATTTCTTTTTCTAACGCCCAGTCTTGACACCTGGAAAGGTTTGACCAATCATGGTAGCAAGGGGTCATAGGAGAGTCCTATTTAAAGGGAGTGGTTGACACTGTTGATATTTCCCTCTATTCCTTCCTTTGCCACCACACCTTTTCTTGTGAGGATTGTAAAAAAAATGTATTGAACCAAAGGAAGATAAATTGTTTAAAAATCCAGATAATGATCAGTCATAACTTGACTGATCACAAATGTGATTACAGATAACCAAGGGAAGATATTTAGATAGTATCTTGCATTAAAGATGTGATCCTACCCATTTTATTACTATATTTTAATAACAAATATTTTCATATTTCTCTGATTTCTTTTATTTTCTTGATTACTGTAGTTGTTTAGTCCATAAAATACAAAAAGGTCCAACATAATAATGAAAATGTACACATTATTTTATCTTAGCCAGTTCCCTGTCAGAGAGGAGGAACACAAAAAAAAGTCACACAAATCCATTATCTGATTATCAAATACATTTGTTAATTCAGTATTTGCCACATTATTCTTAATTGTTGCAGCCTTTTATTATTTAGAATTTGATTTATTAATATAAATGCATCCTTAAGTAAACAAAATTGTTAAAAGAGTGACTATACACATCATTTTCAGTATATGTGTAGAAGTATTTACAGTATGAAATCACCCATAATATGCTCCTAGATTATAATAGCTGTCAATGGATGCATAGTGCTAATAATGTAATGCCCCCCTCCCTAAGGGAGCTGATCTTCTCCTCTGGGTCATGGTGAGTATTAAAAGGGTTAAGGGTGCACAGTAAATTTATTGTGGGTCTTCCAGCACCAATGGGCCAGAGCACTAATGGATGACCTTGGGGTTTGGCTGTTCCAGACTTTAGGAGATCATGTCTCACCACCTCCCTACCACCAGAATGACCCTGGCCCTCTCTGCCCCTGGCCTCAACCTTTAACTCACTGATCTTTGACCAAATTATTAAGCAGACACCTGCTTTCCGGTGTATGCCCAGAGTGGGGTGCTGAGTGGATTCACTCCGAGTGCTCTAATTTGATGTCGATATGTGGTGTGACAGTATCCATCTCACGAACCATAAACCCATCTGTTACCCTTCCAGCGACATGACTTTCACAGGCACCTGCATAAAGCATCATCATTTTACCATTTACACTGCTGGGCATAACAAAGTATTTCAAATCAAGCATTATATATTTTGAATTAGTACTAATGTGTGATTTATGAGCACATTATCACCGCACAATGCTATAATTTATAAGGACAGGTCCCCAAGTGAGGGGACAAATAATGCTTGAGAGATAAACAGTTGGGTCTTGTTCAGTTTTGTGTGATACATGAATAATAAATATCAGACATACAATGTGTGGTAACCTACACGTTTGAGTTTTTCATAATAAGTGAATATCTGACTAATTTTCTATTCATGTGTTTTACTCATGAGCTCATTAACAACAAGGTAAGATGCCCACCTCAAAGACTACATTATAGGAAAGGTGATAGTAGACCCCTTAAAAGAACATTTTATTTTTCTTCAATGTCTTAAAGCATTAATATTTTCCATTTATATTCTGTTTTTGTTTTTACTTATTTACTAGCAAAACATGTCTTAAACTGTGTATAAAAGCCAACAACACAAGTTTCAAAAAATTGAATTTAATTTAATATTTTTTAGGCAACACAACATTATACCCAACATATTACCTTACTCTGCTCATAATGTAGGAGTTAGTTTTGACTTTTTATACGACGTGTAAATGTCCCATCTGTCTCGGGAAAATGTTCTGACCTCTCAGAAAAAAATAAAATTTCAGACAACTCACGAGTGATTCCGTAAGGGTCCACGTGATTCCACATTAAAGATTTGATAACATTTTTATTGCTGAATTCTATACGTGTTTTCCACATGTGACAGCACACTGCCATCGCAATAGCTACAATGAGTTTGTTTTTGAAAATGCACTGATTCACTGCCTCACACCGTCACATATTCATATGAAACACATTAAACCCGAAAGTGGGGGTATGACAGAAAATTTTGTGAATTTAACAAATATAATATATAGTCCTAAGTCAAGGGCTACAGTGGACAGGAACCAGTCGCAAAAACTGTAACAATCCTCAGGGACTAGTATGTGTCAAACTTCAGGAAATAAGAGGATGAAAAAAAAAAATCTGCCATTGAGGTATAGCTTGGAAATGACACTGACCCATATCAGCCACCATGCATTGTCCCACCATCTGCACAAACGTGAACTTTGCCTTTAAATCCTGGCTTCTCAATTAACTTGTCCAGCTGGGTGGAGAATTCCGTCAGCTCCCTAATATCATTACTGCGACACCAGACTGTGACATAAATACTAAAAAAGTGCCCACAGCTCTTTGCTTGCTATGTGAAAGCTCCCACAACTTGTGCTATAATGACGTGCATCCACATCACAGGGTAACTGCAGAACACGTACTCTTATTAGGAATCCTGGAGACTGTTAAGACAGAAAGGATAAATATCCTGAGCCACCTTTCTTTGTGAATCTCTATTTAATTCTGCTTCTGGGGGATCTTAGATACAAGGTGGCCAAACAACACATTCTCCACTGCTCTACAGCAACACAGACTGCAGCCTCTTTGAGATATTCTAGTGGTTACAGACAAAGAGGGTTTAGCATCAAGTCTTCTTCCAAAATGCAAGCTGTGTGGTCTTTGTGATAGCCCCATTACAGCATGAAGGACTCTTACTTTAGGCTGTACGTCTGCATGTCTCTGTCTGTCTTTGCTTGTATGAATAACTGCACTTTCCAGGAAAAGAGATCTTAAGAGGAAGTCTTTGAATGTAGGACATTGGCGCTGTAGCGGTTAATCTTCCCCCGCTGGCTTTACAGACAGCTGTGGATTTAGGAGTTGGCATCATAACTGACCAGTGCTGTTTGATTCGATAACAGGAGATCTACTCCAGGCATCAGTGCTCCACAGTGCTGAAATGAAACAGTTTGCTCTCCATCATGTTCCATCCACCACAGTGATACCATAAACACGACAATACCACAGAAAACACCAGCTTGTACCAGATGTTGGGAATTATCAGACCATTTGGTTGTCATGAGTTGTACCCTGCAACTTTCCTTGAGACTCCAGGTGTGGGATTGCAGGTGCTGATGAGTTGCCAAAGGGTGGCATGCAAAGATACTTGGGTTTAAAAGTAATGGTTACAGCTCAAGCCAGGCACACACTGGCTCAACACTAAGCTGGTGACAATTGCAACCCTGTAATTCTACTGTAATTCTTTTTTATGTTGGTCTTTGCCAGCCTTACCTTACGCACCTCCAGCTGTTTCAGAATACAGCTACTAGATTTATTACTAACACCACTAGCTGCAAACACATCACCCCTTTTTTCTATGAACTCCATTGGTTGCCAGTGCATTTTAAAACTGATTTGGTCAGATTAGTGTTATGCTCATCTAGCCAACAGGTACTGAACTGAAAGTACCCATGTCAAGATACAAACAGTGGGGTGATCATTCCTTAGCTGTCCTCCCTCCCATCTCTGGAACAGATTTCCCCCTGATTTGGAATTACCAATTACTGACCT